>JBBMJY010000013.1:14913260-14968814 GCA_037833715.1 Toxotes lorentzi
GCTCAGCAGATTACAGTTATGATGGGAAACAGAGCACAAAACCAAAAGCTGTCATGATTATAATTATTTACATTACACTCTGCATAGAATATTAATCCAAATAGCTGTTTGATCTGATGGGCCAGATTGTCATTTAAGAGCTTTGATTTCCACAGAGTAATTGTTTGAATCACAGCTGCCTTTGCGGCGCTGGCAAGGCCTCAGTGAAGAGTCACCACTGTTACAAAAATCTCTCTCATTAACTTTGACAACTGCCTTGATTTGAAGAATAAAAGTGTGAAGTAATCAGCTGTGTTTAGCTGATTGATAGACATGCACCTCAAAATAGCAAGTTTTGCAACTCACATCTAATTTAACAACCAGTATCACCCATTAAAACTTTATTTGTAGAAAACAAAGCGCATGCAATGATCACCTGGTCACTTGCGGACAAAACAGACATATTGTGGAAATTGAACTGAAAATATCTTCTGTTGCATTGTTAACATATCAGGAAAAAAGAGAGGAGAATCTGAGTTTAAAACATATGGTATAGCAAGTTTTACCAATAAATAAGAACTATATAACTAGGAATATGGCATCAATATGGTTGCCATTGTTGCCCAAACTTTAACTTTTAGTACAATGGTCAAAGTGTTTACTGGTTTAGAAACAAATTTTAGAAAAACATGTTCTCTCCATTTCTTAGTGAGAAATGGAGAGAACATGTTACCTGTTTCATCCTTTAGGATAATGAACATATTAATTCAACAGAGGCCCACGACTGTTTCTCACTGTTTGTCTGTGTGCGTGATTTCATTTTGATGACTTTACCACGGAGCCCATCCAATCTGCAAATGGAAGATGAGGCTGCACAAATTCTAAAATGGGGAAAAGAAAAATAATGGGATGGTTTCCTTAACCTTTTTTTTTTTTTTTTTCACGAGTAAAAGCAAATTGATAACAGCCTCCATTTACACTTAGGCCACACGCTGCTTCAACTCCCCTTGAAGAAGAGGTTAATATAACCTGTCATTTGTGCTTTTTGTGGGTTTTCTCACTTTTGGTGATTATTTGTCTTCAGGCAGAGTGCATGCATTATAACTGTGAGTAAAAGTTACTTCTGTTTTAAGTCATTTTTGATTAAAGCTGTCATTATTCCAGTGTCATCTGTTAATTTCTAAATACATCTTACAATTGCTTAAACGTATCTCTGCTAATTATTAAGAGCTTCTTACTTTTACAAATTTATGAAATGGGTATTCTTTTGATATATAGACCTTTATTCACTTTCCATACATCTGAGTTACTATGACAAATAAGAAAATGACCATAGGGTTGAATAAAGCTGCAAATACAAATGCCTCTGATGTTTTGATTACAGCTGACCATCAAAAGGTAGAGCTAAAGATGACTAACTACAGCTGAAACTGAAGAGCAAATATAAAGCTAATAAACTGAAACAGTTGACAAACTGTAGAAGCTCTATGAAGCTAATAAAGTACAGTTGAGGCTGACAAACTAAAATTGAAACTGGTTTTGAGAACCAGGCTGTTCCCTCGTCAGGTGCTGCACTCTCTGTGGGCCGAGGCAGTGATCGGCCCAATCGCTGTGGTGTCGTCTGCATGTATGATTGTGTTGCTGTTATATGCAGTTACACACTCATAGGTGAGGAGAGAGGACAAGAAGAGGCTCAGCATGGAGCCCTGTGGTGTTCCGCTGTTAATATATATGCATGCAAGCAGGGTTTGTGTTAACAGCTGCTAAAACAAAAGGCAATAAGTTTTGTTGTGGATACCCCACGTGGAGCTAATGCAAGATTTACAGCATATAACATACTTTAGAATATAGTAATAAAATAAAATAAAATAAAGACTGTGTTTAATGAGATGACTATGTAATGCTGCTAGTTAGCCTTTGTTCATATTTTTCAGTAGGTGCCAACTGACCCAGCTGAGTCAATGCAGTGCAGAAAAAAAAGTCTACTTTGTATTTAGGGCAGCTCTGCAGTTTATCACGTAATGAATGAGCATGATTGTGCCCAGCAAATGTCACAGTAATCTGCCTCTTGTGAGTGTGAGGAACAGGCAAACTGGACAGCTACTGTAAGGTGTTAGCCCCGCTAAGAGTGACTGGTTAAAATCCCTTGTGCCATCCAGTGGCTGGAGAAATAGCTTCCCTTTCTAATTCAGGTCAGTTCTGTAGAATGTTCTGAATACATTTGACTTTCTTGGGTAGAGCAAAATAGCAAATTTGACAAATGAGGGTTGATTGGGTGGTCGTCGAGGTCACGCAGGTGTCAAAGCAAGCTGCAGATTATTACACAACTGGCAGGAGAAAATCAGCAGCACAGACACAGCACATTGAGGTTTGTGTGTGTGTGTGTGTGCGAGTGCGTGTGTGTGCTGCACAACTTATTTAGAACTTGAGCAAAACGCGATAATAACCCCGAGGTATTTGATACAGTTAGAAAAAGTGTACTACTGCTGAGTTCCTGCATTTGCAGTTATCAGCTCCAAGCAAATGCCTGCTGGGTATTGCTCAGCATACACACCAAGAATACATTTCTTTTTTTGAAATCATAGCTAAATCCATGCAGTGATTGTTTAGAAACACACTCATTGCAGTTACAATGAGTTTTAAAAACCCAGAAGCTGTTTTCAAGGGCACAGAAATCCATTTTCTTTGTGTTCGTGACAGAGAGGAAAACTCATAAAAAACTGTGTGCGCAATAAAAAAATAGAAATGCAGAGAAGAGAAGAGAGACAAGCCATGCAGCCCATGTCAGTTAGACAGCTTGACCCTGAAACAGCTAAATGGTTTGGAGGTCTTATTCATATTATTAATTACAGTCGTACCAGGAAAACCATAAGTCAAACTACCTGCTGTGAAAAAAGACAATTTATCTTCTTTCTTAATTAGCTGCAGTTTTTTTTCTTCTCATGTGACATGTGCTGTTAAAGCCTGTGCACACTCATGTTACACCCACACAGGTGATTTCAACCATGTGGCCTGATCAGACCTCTTCTCAGGGCTGTGTACATGCTGTGCTTGACTGACATCTCCCTCTCTGTCTTATTAGCTTTCTGCACCTGTGTGTGGGGAAAAAAAAATTATACAGTAGCTTTATCATTCTTTTTGGTTCATGGAACAAAGCTCCGCCCTACTTCAACCTGACATCTGATCAGCCTGAAAAAACTGAAAACACCAGTGTTGATGTGCAGGAATTTTCAAGTGGTGAAGGCATAATCTGTCTGTGTGGCAGTGAAGCAAAGGTCCAAAGGATTAAACACAGAAGACAAAACCAGATGGCAAACATGGACAGGATCAAAGGTGCAGACTCAGGCAGGTCAACAGGTTCAAGCTCTGACAGGTGAACAGGTACAGACATGACCACAAGACCAGACTCTGGGATAAGCACAGGTACCAACACAGGCAAACCAACAAAGAGACAGGGGAGCAACAAGACTTATGTACACCGGGGATAACTGGCAACAGGTGATACAAATTAGGGCGGGCTAGACAATCAACAAGGCGGGAAACAAGACAAAGACAGGGAGTGGAATACAAACAGATACACAATTCACAGGGCTTCAAACTAAAACAAGAAATACTGAACAAAACTGGAGAAACATGATTTCAAAAATAAAAGTAAAAGATAAAAGTCCATAAAGATTTTCAACAAAGTCCAAAACCATCCACAGGGAGTTCAACAAAAAATCCAAAAGAATTCAAGACAGTCACCAAGGGGCCGACAAAAGACCAGCAACAGTCCACAAACAGTCCAAAAGCCCCAAAACAGGCCACTAAGAGTTCAAACAAAGCCCTAAACAGTCCAACAAGAGTTGGAAAACAGCCACCAAGGAGCTGAACACAGCAGTTTGAGTCAAATCATATGATTGATTATGTTGTTTTAAAGACAGGATGAAAGACTACTTGTTGTCCCATAAATCCATCCACCGGGGTTATGGTACTCCGCTTCCTGCAGTTGTATCATGAATTCGCTACTATGTGCTTTCACAGCCTACTCTTGGAAAGGGGTTTGTAGAAATATCTTGTCCTGGTGATCTGATGCTTGTGTTCTTTTAAGAGTGTCATAAAAGGTGCTGTTTGTGTTCACCTTGACTCTTTCTAAGATTTGCTAATTTGCCACTGGATAACTATCTTACTTAAGCAGCAGAGAGCCAGTCATATGTCATTTTCTCTTTGTTGGAGTTTTACAAATAGTGAAATCTGTTATCGTTTTCTGACTTTTGACTCTGTGAGTTATTGTTTCCTATATTGCAAAATATGTATGTATTTTATCCTTCAACCCATCAGTGCTTTGTGTGTTATTTCCGGAGTGCTGAGTCGCCATCGAAGCAATTTCCATGACAACGTGTCCAACGTGTTACAATTTATTGTAATTTAGGTTACACTGAGGAGCCCTGAATCTTGTAGCAGATGGTAAAAGCTGGAATGGGAGCAGAGGATATGTGAGGAGGGTCGGACACTATTTTCTGAGTCTGTCTGATAACAGACTGCTCATAAAGTGAGCGGAGAGATGAATATACTTTTAAGTTTCATGGCGGTTTGCTCCGTACGAGCGACTTGAGATTGAATTTGAACGGACAGATCACCTCAACATGATATTTTAACATATTTTATTACACTCTCAAGGACTGAATGATAAGAGTAACATACACTTCTGTATGACACCAAAATCCCAGGTTTGTAAAATGTGCACCTGCTGATAGGGTGTGAAATAAGAGCTCCCTCCCCTCCTCCTGAAAACAGCTGGTCTACAGAGCTATAACAGTAGAGTCAGAAAGTGGTTACTTGAGTTAGTAAAAAATGACCGTTTTGTGTGCAGTGGGCAGAGACACAGCTGATCTTTTTGTCCCTTTTGTTTAGTGAGGACTACACTGTGTGGATGCATCATTCTCACAGTGAATCCTGAGGTAATGAGCTGAGGCATCAAAGGAAATTTCTGGCATGTTTATGTTTCAGTTCTTTTGGTTCTGAAATAATGACTCAGCAGTAATATGCGTGTGTTACTGCCTGACAACTGAGCCACACTTACGGATAAGTCCAATGTCATTTGCAGCTATTGTTGATTGGGGGGGGGGGGGGGGGGGGGGGGGGGGGGGGGGGGGGAGGGGGGGGGGGGGTGGTTGGAAAAGGGAGAAAAATTGAGGGAGAGGCCAAGGGTCACTTGAAACCGGGGGGAGTTCCCCCCCCCCCCCCCCCCCCCCCCCGCCACCTTGGTCCTGGTCTACAGGCAAGTGAAGGGAACTGTTTCATCCTCCTGCCAAGCCACGGTCAAATCCTACACCCTGACCCAACCATTGGTGTTTCTGTGTCTCTGGACATCTATCTGCCATGTCCCTCTTTAAATAAGCGACCCTACAGTCGCTTATTTCAGTCAAGACATGTCTGTGCTCTGGCCCTACAGCCCTAATGAAGTCGGAACGGCAGACTGCCCGTCTTTCACCACCGGCTGAATACCCACCTTTACAGACTGTCTTCCACATTTACAGCATTACCACAAATCTGGCAGCTTGAAGCATCTTTGATTTGGAGCTTGTCCTACTTTGAATTTTAAAGGTTTTGCATTCTAGCTCTGACACAAACTTACAAAAAAAAAAAAAAAAGAGAAATGCCACAATACCTTTAAGACACTGATATGAATGATGAAAACAAACGTTTAATATTTCATTTCATTAGTGCTTGTAAATATA
This sequence comes from Toxotes lorentzi, assembly GCA_037833715.1. Lineage (NCBI taxonomy): Eukaryota > Metazoa > Chordata > Actinopteri > Toxotidae > Toxotes > Toxotes lorentzi. Next base: position 14,918,960 of record JBBMJY010000013.1, read on the forward strand.
CTATGCAACATAATCCTATTAATCATTGCGGACTATGTGAAAATGAATTATGCTCTGTTGTCTCCTTGCTTGGCAGCAATCATACCATGGGAGTTTCCTTGCCACCTGCATTACTACAGTTGAATGGCAAGCCCACTGCCACCATCAATAACACAATAGTTTTGCCTCAGATAAAAATGATAAATGCACTGGCATTCCTTCAGACCCTGATTCAGACACCATTTATTTTAATATTTCAGCAACTACCAGGCGCTATCGTTAATCACTGTTAGACTGCAGATAGGCAGGGAGGAATCACAGAGAGCAGGAGAGCAGGAGAGCGGGAGAGCGGAGGAGCTGAGACGGGGTGATGGACGAGGGAGAAGGCGGTAGGAGGAGGAGGAATGGATTCAGGGAATGCCACTTCTCATTGGGGAAGCTGTTGCTCATCTGTCGTGGGCTCGTTGGGGCATGGCTAAAGGCTCCCATTCAGTCAAACTCCTCTCCTGTACGCATGACATTTCAATTACACAGTGAGCTCTCATAGTTCTCTCTGCAGCCAGATAAGCCAAGACACCAAATGCCACACACTGGATGGACACACACACAGAAGCACATGCCCTGTGGGGCTTGTTTGAGGGGACGTTGTTCAGGCTTGTGACAGATGAGCGTAATGTATGGAAACAATACCACACACCTGCCTAGAATAGATGTTGAATAATGACTTAATTTATTTGAATCACTTGTTATGTGCAAAGGGCTGTATAGAATGTAAGACGATAAGACAGTTAAACTAATAATAGGTATGAAAAATGAAATGTCTGGGGGAAAAGAATGGATTTCAACTTAATGAGGCTGTGGAAAAGACAGCACAGGAAAGTTAACATGGAGTATATACATAAAATATAGATAATACTGAAACTATAAGAGTTGAGTAGAGTGTATGAATACAGAGAAAATAATGGACATTGTGGAAGTGGGGGCAAACCTGCCACAGTGTGACACTACCCAGCCCTGTGAAAACATCCAGGATGGCTACTGGGCAGAGTGAAGCCAGATAATAATGACTAATTTACAGGTTTGAGCATTCGAACGATCTGAGAATATTTCTGAAGCGTACATGAAACTACTTCCTTTAATACTGGGCTCTTATTGTGAAACAACAAATAAAAGTGATAGATGATAATTAGTGACCAGCCTTAATTTGTATTTGCTGGTCACAGCCACTCTTTGAAACAAGTTTTGTTTTTTTTTTCAACTTGACTTTTGATGGGCAGTCCACTGAACTTGAAATATATATATATATATACTGTGTATGTATTTGACGATCAAACATATGACACTACCTCTACATGCTTCCTATGCAGTTTTCTCAGCCACTGAAGAAATACCCTCCTGGGACGATTTGTGCTATTCTGTCCTGTCCATCACAGTCCTGATCGCTTAGGCATCACATACATTTGTGTTTTGGAAAGCAAAACCCCGTAGTGGTGGTGTCAGTGAAGCAAACTTTGAATACTTATGTTCCAAGTTATGCACTGGGATATACAGACTCAATTTTCATTTGAGCAGTTCTTAGGTCAGTTGGTACCAAGTGAAGAAATCATCCCATTTTCCGAGGCTCCACCTGAAAAACAAAATCCAACCTGCGTGCATGGACTTGTACGCATCAGGCATAAATGGATACTGCATCACACTGTCACCCATATTTTTGATGTAATCCTGGCTTGCCAGGTACATACTGCACAATGCCATCTGAATGGCCCCGTGAAAGGAACCAGACGTTTGTCCACTGTTATTCGGGCCACTGTTATACAGTCATGGCAAGTGCTCCATTTACTTATCCCATACATTCATAACATCAGCCAGTTTGTCTTTGTCACATCGCGTTTTAGCTCATGTCATGGTTGTCAAGACGATTTACCCCTGGAGAAAATAGGAAATCTTTGCAGTGACATGGTTGGACAAAAAAAAAAAAAAATAACAGTTCTGCCACTTTCTGCTGCTAGCAGAGAATTTGTCTCTGGATCTGTGGACCCCTGCCACACTCAATTAAAATCTGTATTAACTGCTGATTAACTGTCAATTAGCAAGTGCGCTAGCTTGGGTAGTAATGGGAAAATAAGTTGACAGTTTAAATGATGTACCATCAACTTCTGACTTATAACAATTAAAAAAAAAAGTTCCTCAGATGAAAATCTACAGTCACATGATAACAGGTGTTTCTCTGTGATGGGGAGACGGTACCACCTGTCTCTGCTAACAGACAGTCTCTGGTGTTCCAGCAGCCTGACCACAGCTCCTATGTTCCAGACAGTCTCTGTGCATTAACATCTATCAACTCCACAACGCCACTCCACAAAGAAGCACATCACAATTTACCTGAGTATACAAGCAGCTCCGGCACAGTAATTTGAGGGGAATCGCTGAGTTCAATATTGTCTATATACTGTATAATTAACAGTCTAGGAATGTTTAAACTGTCTCATTTAAAATATATATATATATATATTTTTTTTTAACCAATTCAGTTTCTTTTTGCAGATAGATAATAAGCATGTGTAAGATTTTTGTGTTATGAAAGAGGCAGGAGAAGTGTTGCCCTGTTACACAACAGGGCAACATTAGAAACGTAATGTTTTACTCACCATTAGTAACCTGTAGGCCTAATAGTTTTCTGTCCATTATCTGGATAGCATCCCACCAGGATGTGAAGTAAAGATGTTTTATCCACACAAACAAAGCGTCTGCTCTTAATGAACAGATGTAATAATCTGCTGGCTCTCTCTCTGTGCATTGGGTGCAAACACTGAACTGGTGATACTTTTAAAAAGTACTAAAACATTTCAAGAAAATGTTTCACTGAAATGTTTGAAATGTTTTGGTCTGGAGCACTAAGTTTGTCATTTAAACATTTTAAAGCGTGTAGTATTTTCTCTTTCTTTCTGTTTCTCTAATAACATTACAATCATATTTCACACATGTCCTATATTAACTGAATATATTTTATTTTTCTCACATGGTAGCAGTATAATATTATGGGAACTGTTTGCCTTTGTCGTGGCTGATCTTCTGCACAAGTTAACAGGTCCTTGTCCTACATGTTTTAGCTCCATCACCATGATTATCCTCATTGTTTGCGACAGTGTATTTATGGCTCCCTCTGAGATTTCCCAGTTATCTTTCAGAGATTCTTTGCTCTTCTCTATCTATATGAATAGTATACTTGGGTCTTTCCTTTTGTGTGTAATGTGTCATATCTGTGGTTGAAAGGAGGTCCTGTGGATGAAGCTCCACCTGTTTCAGTGGCACCTGGAAGTTGCTTCACATCCTCCCAGACTCATATTCTTTATTTCTGTTTACAGTTTATGTGTGTTTTCTATCGTTGTAATGCTGTTGTTTTTTTTTTTTCAAATTCTGGTCACCTACAACTAGCCTTCAGCCAGTGTTACTCCCTTCTCCAGCCCTTGATCATCTGTTCCCTTTGGCCCTTCCTTCCTGGTCGACCACCTCAATCCCAGTCTGCTGCTTCCCTCCACTTTAAAGGACACCTTTACTTTCCCGCTGATGTTTGTCTGCTAAAATTTCAGTCTGAAAAAATGTCAGTTTTGCCCCACAGGAGGAGCATGAAGTCACTTCTTCACCATTCAGCTTGGTGCTCAAGTAACAGACGATCAAATGTGGGGGGAAAAAAGCATTTTGCAAAGGGTCTCAGGTGATTCACAGAATTTCTAGAAAAAAAAATCAAAAAGTAATTGGGCTAGAGATTTCTTAGCTGTTTTTATTGATCGCTCCCTCCTTTTGTTATTCCGGGACTAAACATATTATAATTTATGTTGTTAATTTATTTATTTGCCAGAATATCAGCAAAAACACTCGCAGATAACATGTTTGTTTTCCACCAAAATATCTTACAGTACAACATCCACTTCAGCGTCACTACAGCATTATTTTTGATATTGCATTTTATATTGTTTTAATATGTCTAGGTTTTAATATGTCTAGGTTTTTCATCTTTTTTCTTTTTTACTTCTTGTACGCATCAGGCATAAATGGATACTGCATCACACTGTCACCCATATTTTTGATGTAATCCTGGCTTGCCAGGTACATACTGCACAATGCCATCTGAATGGCCCCGTGAAAGGAACCAGACGTTTGTCCACTGTTATTCGGGCCACTGTTATACAGTCATGGCAAGTGCTCCATTTACTTATCCCATACATTCATAACATCAGCCAGTTTGTCTTTGTCACATCGCGTTTTAGCTCATGTCATGGTTGTCAAGACGATTTACCCCTGGAGAAAATAGGAAATCTTTGCAGTGACATGGTTGGACAAAAAAAAAAAAAAATAACAGTTCTGCCACTTTCTGCTGCTAGCAGAGAATTTGTCTCTGGATCTGTGGACCCCTGCCACACTCAATTAAAATCTGTATTAACTGCTGATTAACTGTCAATTAGCAAGTGCGCTAGCTTGGGTAGTAATGGGAAAATAAGTTGACAGTTTAAATGATGTACCATCAACTTCTGACTTATAACAATTAAAAAAAAAAGTTCCTCAGATGAAAATCTACAGTCACATGATAACAGGTGTTTCTCTGTGATGGGGAGACGGTACCACCTGTCTCTGCTAACAGACAGTCTCTGGTGTTCCAGCAGCCTGACCACAGCTCCTATGTTCCAGACAGTCTCTGTGCATTAACATCTATCAACTCCACAACGCCACTCCACAAAGAAGCACATCACAATTTACCTGAGTATACAAGCAGCTCCGGCACAGTAATTTGAGGGGAATCGCTGAGTTCAATATTGTCTATATACTGTATAATTAACAGTCTAGGAATGTTTAAACTGTCTCATTTAAAATATATATATATATATATTTTTTTTTAACCAATTCAGTTTCTTTTTGCAGATAGATAATAAGCATGTGTAAGATTTTTGTGTTATGAAAGAGGCAGGAGAAGTGTTGCCCTGTTACACAACAGGGCAACATTAGAAACGTAATGTTTTACTCACCATTAGTAACCTGTAGGCCTAATAGTTTTCTGTCCATTATCTGGATAGCATCCCACCAGGATGTGAAGTAAAGATGTTTTATCCACACAAACAAAGCGTCTGCTCTTAATGAACAGATGTAATAATCTGCTGGCTCTCTCTCTGTGCATTGGGTGCAAACACTGAACTGGTGATACTTTTAAAAAGTACTAAAACATTTCAAGAAAATGTTTCACTGAAATGTTTGAAATGTTTTGGTCTGGAGCACTAAGTTTGTCATTTAAACATTTTAAAGCGTGTAGTATTTTCTCTTTCTTTCTGTTTCTCTAATAACATTACAATCATATTTCACACATGTCCTATATTAACTGAATATATTTTATTTTTCTCACATGGTAGCAGTATAATATTATGGGAACTGTTTGCCTTTGTCGTGGCTGATCTTCTGCACAAGTTAACAGGTCCTTGTCCTACATGTTTTAGCTCCATCACCATGATTATCCTCATTGTTTGCGACAGTGTATTTATGGCTCCCTCTGAGATTTCCCAGTTATCTTTCAGAGATTCTTTGCTCTTCTCTATCTATATGAATAGTATACTTGGGTCTTTCCTTTTGTGTGTAATGTGTCATATCTGTGGTTGAAAGGAGGTCCTGTGGATGAAGCTCCACCTGTTTCAGTGGCACCTGGAAGTTGCTTCACATCCTCCCAGACTCATATTCTTTATTTCTGTTTACAGTTTATGTGTGTTTTCTATCGTTGTAATGCTGTTGTTTTTTTTTTTTCAAATTCTGGTCACCTACAACTAGCCTTCAGCCAGTGTTACTCCCTTCTCCAGCCCTTGATCATCTGTTCCCTTTGGCCCTTCCTTCCTGGTCGACCACCTCAATCCCAGTCTGCTGCTTCCCTCCACTTTAAAGGACACCTTTACTTTCCCGCTGATGTTTGTCTGCTAAAATTTCAGTCTGAAAAAATGTCAGTTTTGCCCCACAGGAGGAGCATGAAGTCACTTCTTCACCATTCAGCTTGGTGCTCAAGTAACAGACGATCAAATGTGGGGGGAAAAAAGCATTTTGCAAAGGGTCTCAGGTGATTCACAGAATTTCTAGAAAAAAAAATCAAAAAGTAATTGGGCTAGAGATTTCTTAGCTGTTTTTATTGATCGCTCCCTCCTTTTGTTATTCCGGGACTAAACATATTATAATTTATGTTGTTAATTTATTTATTTGCCAGAATATCAGCAAAAACACTCGCAGATAACATGTTTGTTTTCCACCAAAATATCTTACAGTACAACATCCACTTCAGCGTCACTACAGCATTATTTTTGATATTGCATTTTATATTGTTTTAATATGTCTAGGTTTTAATATGTCTAGGTTTTTCATCTTTTTTCTTTTTTACTTCTGCGTATTGTATTTTGTGTAATGCTGCGGCTACACTGTAATTTCCCAGCTTGGGATCAATAAAGTATATCTATCTATCTATCTATCTATCTATTAAACTATTTGTGGTTATGTTTAGACACTCACAGCACTTGGTTAAGGTTAGGGGTCTGGTTTGATGAGGATGTGCTGTTTGGTAAATACAACTCCACCGTCCTTGCGTCTCTTCTTTGCATTGCACTCTCACATTCCTGCTGGGAGGAGCTACGACGTGAGGAGAAAATTCGACTGAGGAAAACAAGGAGCCACGTTAGTGAAATGGAAAGCAGTCTAGATCTCATTAGATAACAGATACGCATTCAGCCTTCTTGTAGAGTACAGGCTGTGTTTTCTTTGCACGCTCTGTAAATCATCCTGATGAAGGTCCTGTCTAAAATGTATTGGTGTAATAAAGAAAATTCTTCCACTTAGAGCAATACAGGGTTTTACATGGCAGCAAATCCTGTAGAATTTTATTGCAATTTGTTTACCAGCTCAGTTTATGTGTTTTGTTTTTGTTTTTTAGTTTATTAAATATAAAGAAGAAGAGATGTGTTTGCCATCTGGCTCTCATGGGTGGTAATACCTTAATAAGTCATGTTATTTACGTGTTATATTTGGTATATTCACAATTATTTTAAAGAGAAGACTATTTACATGGGATCACATGATCCCATCAGCAACACAACATCCAACTGTCCAGTAACACATATGTGGAACTAAGAGACCCTGTTACCATTTGGGGTATTACTGGCCTACTGTACCAGTTTACAGTCAACAGTGCAGAGGCCTCTGTGTGTTAAAACACCGGTCACTGCTGATCTAGAGGACCCCGCTGTCTTTCTGATCACAGAGTGGGATCATATCGTAACCCTGGTTTTCACAGGAGGATGAGAAGAATGTTACTGCAATATGTTTCCCTTCCAGCATTCACCTACACATCAAGAGGGATTTCCTCGTCATCATGATGGGGATTGTATTCACTCTTGTCCTCTTTTTCTGAAATGTCCTTTCCTTCATGTCACTGGTGTTTTCACAGATCCGGTCACGAGCCTCAAGGGCTCTGAACCTTTTTGTCAACAGACTGAAATGTGATAGGGAATTGTGGGTATTGTGGGCATTGTGTGCTGGGAGACACTCTGGGGACAGATTGGCTTTCAGGGTCACAGGGACTGATGCAACTAGCCAAAGGCATCAGAACTCCTTTTTTTTCCACAGAAAAATGATGTTTATACACGTTTTCAATTTGCACATAAAAAAAAAAACTGAGTGTGCCAGCTTCTGCTTCTTCCACAAAGCATTTATGTTGTGCTGCCACTCAGTATTACATGCCTTCGCTCCATTTCATGCATCATCCAGGAAAAATGAAAATATGTCAGCTGTCCAGCCACAGCTTTGGGGCTTTGGGGCAGAACCATGGGTGGAGCTCATCGTCACTGACATGTAGGGATTTTAGGGATGTATTGGGCTGCAGAGGTAGAGCAGGTACAGCACGTTGTCCACTATGGATGTGGTTGATGGTTCAATCTCCAGCTCCTCCACATGTTGAAATGTTCTTGAGCAAGATGAATCCCAAATTGCTCATAACCATCAGGAACAATTTGTGTGTGTGTGTGTGTGTGTGTGTGTGTGTGTGTGTGTGTGTGTGTGTGTGTGTGTAAGTAAATGAGAGGGAAAATGTAAAGCACTTTGAATAAAAGCAAAACAAAAATGCAGTCCATTTAACAGTTCTCCTCATTAACTAGCTGAAACAATCGTACCTACTTGGTAGGTCACATTATAGCTCTACAATAATCATTTGTAGTAGTTATTTCAAGTATGAGCACTTAAAGCTACAGTATGTAACTTTTTTCTTTTTTTTTTTTTGTATCTTCAAATATTCGGAATCATTCCTTAATGTTGAGAAGTGCAGCCAAAAGCTTCTGTGACCCAGTCTCAGATACTTCCTTCTAAAGTTTTTTGAGCAAGGCTTGCCCTTCCAGCCAGTCAGAGAAGGTCAAGGGTGGAAAGTCATGGCTATCAATCAATCTGTGAATGCACTTCGGGTACATTTCTCCTATCACTCCGAGGCTTTAAGCTAATATTAGCTGCTATGTCTAATTCACAGGCCAACGAGCTTGGTTACCATAAAATACACCATATGACAATAAAACTGTCAGCAAATGATTTTCAAATTTACAGTGGCCTATTACACGTCCATAACTCTATGACAATCACAAAAAGAAACTTCAGCACTTAATACTCATCCATATTTATCAGTCCAGTTGCCCTTGTTTTTTCTTAATGGCTTTAAACCGATTTATTTGCTAGGAGAGAATATACAGTCTCTGTGTTTGAATTAGCTTGTGCTGGTTGCCAGGAGGTAAGTGGGTCTCACGGTGCTGATAGGGGTCAACATTGGGGCATAAATTACACATGGACTGTTTGGACTTGTTTGGACTTGGCTATAAACCCTCAGCATCGTGTCTTCGAGGGGAGCAGTCCAGGCATAAAACTAATTGTACTATGCTCCTTCCCGTCAGCTGATGAATTAATTCCTACCTGCTTATGCTCACTCGCTTCTGCTAACACTTCAGCACCTCATTATGTTGCCATGTGTATCACCCTGGAGACAGGATCATTTTGCATCCTGTCAAAATAAAGCTAACATGATAAAATAAAAGGCAGACAAAGGAGGGGGAGTCCCTGAAATGGTTTTACATTATACTTTACACCTATAAATCACTACAAACACAAAAGTGAAAGGTAAAAGTTTATCCTGGTGTAGTTAGATGAAAGGTCATGGGGTTATTAAAATCAAGAGGATTTATCATCTTGAAAGCAACAATTTGTTTAGTAAATTTTATGGCCATTTGCCTCCGTCATTGACATTTTGTGTGCGAAGTTGGCATTCTGGCTCGATGGTGGCACAGTACATTGCACAGTAATCTGTCAATTACAGAGTAATATTTCTTATGTTCAAAGGCAAATTCCGCCCTGTTGTTGCCACTATAGTGGATCACTAAAATCATTAACAATCATTCCTTGTGTAGCATTTAGTGAGACCATTCTGTTATTATGGTGGGTACTGTTTCAGCCTCCAGAATTATTTTGAGGCACTGGAAAAAATGCCGAACTGGGTAAATCTCATCTTATGAGGCTATGCTCAGTGGATTGGAGGCTGGAATTTCCTCATTTGTCTTTTTTCATTTGTCTTTATAAGTGAAATCTGAAAAGTGCCTTTTTAGATTTCAAGCTAAGAACATCCTGTGAATGTGAGTGACATGAATAAATACTTAAATAACAATCGTGCTTTGAGGATTACAAACATCCATGTCAACATTCATGGCAGTTAGAAAATCTGCTTTTTTTGAGCTTGACCCATTGTGACTAAACGTCTGAATACCTCGACCTATGCAGCACTTTGTCTTTGACATCCCTTGGAAATCCCCAAAATATATGGAAGTGCAGTGTTAAGTTTCTGGAGTACTGCTTTAATACCACAAATTATATGTAGCCTTGCTAGAAAACTCATGGAGAAACAGAAGTGTTTGTTTAAAGCTGTCTTGCTGCGAATCGAATCAGACATGATGTGTTATTGTTCTTTCAAGGCTGATCCAATGATGGCAGTTCAGCCACAAGCCACAGGCATAATTTAACAAAATAAGTACTACCCCCTCTTCAAATCAGTGTGCATTTGCTGCTAAGCATCTCTCTGTGCACTCTACTATATGTCTGACAACCCTCTTGCGAATCCCACAGCTCCCACTTAGCCTGTCCACAAGAGTGGAATATCTATCAGTATTATGAAGCCAAAACTTTGATCAAAGGATTTCGGATTATCAAGAACTTGCAATTTAGAGTTAAAAAGAGGCAGCTGATAGGTTGAACTGCTAAAACCGTTTCGGCTGACAAAGTAGATAAGGCTCAAGAGGAGTGCTGGGAAGAAATACACAATACCGATTCCATAGTATTAGTGTGTGTCTGTGTGTATGTGTGTGTGTGTCTGAATGCCTTGAGCAATTTCTGCAATAAGGCAGACTGTCTCTGCTTTTCCCCATTTAACACATCCCAGTGTCTTCCAGCAAACAGACAAAATGAATAACTTCCATGAAGATTTACTCCAACTGTAATTGGTAGGAAACCTTATCAAGATCCAGATGATGCGACTTTCTCTTTGGTTATTGCCCAAACACAACCTCTCGCTGAGCTTATAAATATCCACAGACATCAAAGAAACTGTTAAAAGACCTCAAAGAGACATAAGGAGCACGCTTACTTTTCTAAATGCCACATTTTAAGGCATAGAAAGAGAGGAGATCTCAACACTGTCGCTGAGGGGGATGGAAGCATGAAAGAGCAGTCCTCTTGTTTATTGATTTTCTTAAACTGTTCAAACTGTGAAGAAATTAAAATGTGTGGAGCTTCAACCACTGTGATGTACTTAATCAGAAATGTTAAGGGTTTCTGTTAAGGGAGCCGAAGACTGTCAATATTTCTGGCTGAAAGGACTATTGCTAGACACCACTATAAATTGGAGATTAGCAAATTAATGGTAACTTCATGACTCCAGCTAACCTTTAAGAAGGTTTAAGGAGACCCTGTAAAAGGATGTTAAATATGCACATGATGGCTACATACTGTACATTATATCATACTGAAACACAAAGGATTAATAATAAGGGTTTGGAAGTAGGCGGTTCCAGAAGTGTCTTCCTCCATTCTGCATTCACATTTTCCTTCAATGGATATACTCAATGTTAGTGAACATAGAAACACGGGACTCTCCTGGATAATTGAATGACCTTATACGTTTATCCTATGACCACCAGTTTTAATCATTTCAACTTTGTTGGCAGTTGTAGTTGACTTCTCATCTTTTGATTTTATGTGTGCAAGTTTATTTTTTTTTAGCCTTTTTCCAAAAGAACCAGGTATTTTCTGGGCGTCGTTTCATTCCTAGGAAGCCTCTGGCTCAAACCTCCACAAGCAGTGGTTGACACTAATTGAGCTTCCTCTCAAATGCCTGCTCTATGTGCTCTTCCCATGAGATGGTCAGCTTCAATTTTATGCTGGGTTTGATGGCTCTTGACTAGATTAGCAGCTCTGAATAACAGCTGGAATAGGAACAGACGTTGGGCCAGAAGTTTCATTTTGCTCTCCGGGGTGAGCACTGGAGACCTTCTCTCCACTCTTGACAAAGTGCATGTAATTTGCACCCCATGCTGGTATATCTACGCTTTGTATTTCCCTGGTGGGCTGCTCTTGTCCACCATCCATATCCAATCTTTAGCTTGGACTATTGTCTACCTGAAGCCTGCTGTGTCCTTGAGGGAGTCATCAAACCACTTCTGATGCTTTTTACAGGATATTCTGAGAGTGGAGGTATTTGCCCCCCAATGACTGTAAGCTGAGCATTGTTCCCTCTTTTTTGGACCAGGCTTCTGAACCCACTTAGCTTGAATAGCATTACTTGCCTGTGTAACCAGCCTCTTTAGGTCCTCCAGCACCCTCTTACCTTCAATTTATGACCTTGTCGTCATTTTCATATCATCCACAAAGGCTTGACTCTCCTCCAGCTGCTTGGTATGCTTCCCCCACATGACTTGGAGCAACCTCCAGAACCATATTGTTAATCTGGGAATGCCATTTGGCCCTGGGGCTGAGCCTGGTCTTTCCTTCCTATGTATCCTTGTTGGATACTTAATACAGAAAAAAACTCACTTGGGCAAATAATAAAGTTTGCACTTACGCTGTATTGTTCATATATTCAAGCAATGTTTTTCATTCAGAAAATGCTTAGAGGGTGGAAGCTAACAAGTGAGTATGGGAAATATAACGCTATCTTGGATAAAACTGGTATGTGTTCGGTTTTGGAAATGCTAAATTACCCTCCAGACTACTGGTTTACCAAATATTTCTCTTACTATAGCCACGTGCATGTCTTCAACATGCGAAGAATTCAAAGCCTGGCAGGTTTGCAATTGCTAAGCCATGACTGGACAGTTGATGTTCAGTGGAGTAGTTTAGAAAGTGGTCAATTGGCCAGAGGTGGCAGAAAAAATTATTTCCTCAATTAGAGTGGAGTGGGTGGACTGAGGAACATTTATTTAGCTTGTGTCCTCAGATACATCACCTTGATCATCACGGCAATGAGAGAACATCCTCTCCTTCTCTAGCTCCCCACCTGGGGATGGCAATGAAATGCAGATCCTTAACATAAATGAACATGGCATTTGGACCTGTAAGAAATACATCTGACTCCTGCTAAGATCTCTTTGCAAAATGTGTTGAGATACACTGATGATGCCCTGTGATAAACGCTTTTCATCAAAACAGGCTGTGTTTGGATGTGTATGTGATGACGCCTGTTTCAACATGGTGCATGGAATGCCTGTTGTGTTTTAGCCAGACTGCTGACGATATGGATTAGCTGTCCCCCTCTCTGTGCCCAGCTTTCTCTCTCTTCCCATCTTTCTTGCTCACACACACACACACACACACACACACACACACACACACATACTCACCTCTGTTTTCTGTCTACTTTCTTCCCAGCATATGCGGTCCTCTGGCTCAGCTCGCCAGCGTGGATTATAGCTCTCTCACGGCTATCATGATCTTACACAAACAACATTTGCCAGCTCATTTATCACTGTTCCCCCCTGGTTGTCCACTCTCGTCTATTCATCTACGCTCTATTTCTGCATCCCTGCCTCCAGGGTGAAAATCCGCGTTACCTCCACAACTGAAAATGACCCCCAAAAGTCCCCTTTGATATTTGCGCAAATCTGTAATTGATGCTTGACTGGTTTGCTAACACCCAAGGAATGTGGGAAAGACAAATGATTGTCCAGATATGGAGGAATTTTGACCGTGTAGAAAAAGCTAAAGGTGACAAAGAAGATTAGAGCAGGAAGAAGAAGACAAAATTTCCCAATAGAGGAATGACGGCATAGTGTGACAGAAGGGAAGCTCTGAAAACAGCCGGTTTTCCCATCAGGCCTATTAACAACATTTACAGTGCACTCACAAAGTTAACTGCTGAGATCTGGGAACATGAAAGGACGTCTGACAAGGCAACAGACATGAGCAGTTAGATGATCTGTCAGGCCATTACAGTTTGCAGACCCACCACCTTGTTCAACTTTGACCTACTCTTGTCACAGGGTGACTAAGAGTGTGCAAGTGTGCGCACCTGACGGAGCTAATTGACGCCTGATAGACACATGTGTGTGTGTGGGTGGTTAAGTCACAGGTGTGTGTGGTGGCGGGTGCTTTTCTTTGTTTGTGGACACAGGCAGGGGAGATGGGGGCGTACTGGAGAAGCAGCTGAGCTGACGGCGAGAAGGAAGCAGCCGAGAAACGCGGTGTAAGAGTGCTGGTCAGATGGTCATCACGGCATTTTGTCTCTGAGTCCATGAACAGCGCGAGACAAGTGCTTCGGGCTGAGTTGTGTGCTTCTGCTGCCGAGACCGAAGGAGCCGCTGTTGTTCGGGGATCCAGGCCACCACGCCACAGACGCACGGTGCGAGAAGGGGTTAGCCTTGGATGAAAGTGGAGGGGTGGGGACGTGTTCCACCCCTGCTATGGTTAAGTATCCCTCTATTTCTTCATTTAGTGACGCTGTTGTTATTTATTGTTTAGTTTTTTTTCTTTTGTTTCTTTGTTGTTCTGATATCTTTGGACAAATCTGGGCATCCTGCATTCAGTTCTTATTCCCAAGCAATTTTCAGTAACCTTTGTGGATTGGGCTCTATTTTGTTTGTAGTGGATTTACTTTCAGTGGATTAGTTGCTCAATTTTTTGAGTTGCCTTGTATTGGACTCTTGAATTTGTTGTGTTTCTTTATATACATATATATTTTGTTAGTAATTGCCCCACATAAGATTTATTGATTTGTTTTCTGGAATACAAAGACTGACAGGTAGCAGACCACCCTGACGGATGTCCTATTTTGTTTTCCTTTAAGCTATCAACCGACAGCTAAACGGAGACCCACTGTCCAGGGATCACCTGCACTCCTTCTGGACGAGTGGACAGCCTGTTAGTCTCTTTTAACTTGATCCTCTGGAGTAGTTTTTTAATCTTTAGTTTATTGTTTTTAGCTTACTTTTGTAACAAAGATATCTCTCTCTCTATATATATATGTGTGTGTCTGTGTGTGTGTGTGTGTGTGTGTGTGTGTATATATATTTTATTTTTTTATTTTTTTATTTTTTTTTACTAAATCTTCTCTTGGTTTTGCTGTTTTGGTGTGGCTGCTCCCCAACGGAGAAGTGTTATACACTGTCACGGTCACTCCACTTGGTGACACTATATTAACTATACTGAAACGTAGTGCATATATAATACCATTAATTCTTACATAAAATTGGCATTCAAATAAAAACCAGGTCTCCAATAAAAGCCAGGTGTGTGGATGGAATTAGGGATATGAAAACTGACACTATTCTGAATTTAACCAGATATCAAATAACATGGAGGAAGATTGAACAATGGAAATTAGAAATGAGACACCGGTTGCGATGCCAGTCAACATGTTGACATTCCTACCCATGAGTCCTCAGTAGCCATTGCCACATTATGGATCGGACCACACTCATCTTTAACGTTTGGTGCCTCACGGTCTACACAGTTGTGATGCTATCTTGGTGACAAAATCTGTCCATAGATAGACACATAAATACCTGTCAAAGTACTCAAAACTGCCTCTGTGGTAGTTCCCCCTAAGGTGGTTGTTTCCAGGACCACATTTTACCACCCATACTGTCAGCTGATAATAAAGGCCTATTTCTAATATAAGCCTGTCCCAAATAAAGGCTGGGTTCTGTCTGAATAAAGGCTGGGGCCTTTATTCACCTCTGTGGCAGAATCTAAGGTAATCTGGCTAAACTATTGGCTTGTTTACAACTGTCTGACCACTCCACTCTTGCCATTGACTTCAGTCCATGAAATACAATCCAGAGCATCCAGTCTGGGTAATAGATCCATGACTTGGAAGCTTATCAGGTGCAAAAACATTACATAGCCGTTCACAATATTACAGGACAGGATTTTACAACACTGAAAAATTATCCCAGAAACTATTATTTTATCATGACAAGCACAAAGTAAGGAGTAGAATTACCATATTCACACTACAGTACAGTGTACAGTGAATTACTGGATAATGTCACATTACTTTTTTCTCAGGGCCTGTGACAGGATATTGAGCTGTGCCGCTGCAGTGTGAATGAAGTGGCTGCATTTTTTCACCCAGTGCTAATGTCAGTCTGACCATACAACACCAGAGGTTTAAGGGGAATCAGTGTCACGTTCCACCTGTTACAACCACCACAATACTAGAGAGATGTACCTTATCTGATAAGGCCACATTGTGCCACATTGTGATAAGGCCAATTATATTTTCTACAGTAACTGTGTGTTACGGATACTGGGCTGCAGCATCCATGAACAACCATGTGTATCCTGAAGTACAGGAAAGGATGATAAGACTGGGAGACATGGCTCGTCTTTGCTGAATTCTCCACACAACATAGTTAATGCATCGTCCTTTTTGGTATCCTGTAGTATTCACCACTACTGTGCCTTTTCTGTCTCTCTAGATACACTTTCCATGTTCTTAAAACACCTACAAAATGTCAAACTCAAAACGAACACACTTTGTCCCTGTGACATTTTCATATCTCTGCATTCTACTTTCCAAATACGCTTTGGCTGTAACTGCATCATTAACGCACTGACACACAGATACTAACAAGAATAACTTTTTACCTACATATAACAGTAACAGTAAACAAACACAGTTTTTAACACAATTCAAAAATATTGTCGTAATCATGACAGTTAATTTATCCAGGCAGTCGATATGTAAACATGACTTACTCTCAATGAAATAATTACATTCACACAAATGTGATCACACATCAGTGGTCATCACATGTGCTTAAATAGTGCCATTCACAATGTGATGCAAGTGCCAGTGGGAAGATTTGCTTTGTTTCATTGCTGAGTATGGGACTATTCCACGCAGTCACTGCATTTATGCCCTTTGTTCACCATGACAGAGAGTGGTGATTGTAGTGAGCAGAAGATTTGCAGTGGAGATGGATTTTCTAGATTTGTCACAGATAAGGAGATTACTGAGTCTTGTTGTCGTCATTCAACACAAGGTCATTTACACACCTGTAGTTTAGCTCATTTGGTCCAGACCAGGGCAAAAAAATGATGCATTTTTGTGATTTAATTTTGGTCCAGTTCATGTTCACGCTGTCTTTTCACAAACAAACCGAGAGCTATGATCATGAATTTTTACAAACAGCAACCACATGAGGAAATCTTGGTCTTCTTAGGAAATAACTGATTATGAGTATTAGTATCATTAGGCTGAGGCATCTTGTACAGAAATACTTTTGTTATAAATGTAGTGGGTAATGTTTCACTGAGTAAGATAACAGCACAACACACCACAGGTTTGAGTGTCTGATTAGGGAAAGACCCCACAATCATGTGGTGATATGCATACTTATTATGGATGACAAATAATTTCCATATCATTTATATGGATTGCTTGAAATCACTTCCTGAAACAATCAGCATACGGACTGAACTGTACTTTTGCCTTTGAAATCACACTAAAATCACATAGCCTATCCACTGTCAAAGCATGGTGTGGTCGGTCTGTCAACTTCGAAGTAGACAAAGAACTTTTTTTTTTTCCCAAGTGGTCTCATTCCATTTGTTTCGTCCCCATCAGGGTTTTCACACTAACCCAAATGAAACACATTAGATGGGCAAATGCAGCAGAGTTGTTTTAATCAAACCAAACTGATTAGATGTGAAAGGATCCTAAGAGATTGGGGATCTGGCACTGATAGAGGACAGTCAGGAACTTGTAGGAGAAAACAGAAACTTCTCAAGCAGACCAATCACAGCTCTTGTAGTTTCCATACATTAGCCTGAAGTTACAGTCACACATCAGCTGCTGTGCAGCCTACAACTGGCCATAGACTCCTTAGCTAAGATGTAACCCCAAAACACACAGGTATTAATGAGACTTGGCTGACCCTCAACTTGTTTGGTGAGAGAAAAAGGCTAAGTTTATGTCCAGCAGCTAACCAGGTGAAGTCACTGTGTCCACTGTATGATTACTGTCTCTGTGACAAGTGAGCTGACAGAGAAGCAGCATATCATCTTCTATCAGCTTGTTTGGGTAGGAAATTGAACAATCTGAGCCTGACATTAAAATAAATACAAAGTGTTTACCTTCAGTTTTAATTAGGTGATAGTACACTGTTAGATAATCAGAAGAAACCTGAAGGACCCATGGTCTGTAAATACTGTTCGTCTGGGGAAGCAAGCGAAGAGGCTCCTAATTCTGAACCAATCTCCTGAAAGGAGATAATAACAGATCTTTCACACATCATCATGATGGAATAGTGTAGAGACAGACTTGCATTTCATTTGTCCTTCCCATCTGAGGTGATCGAACAGATATTACAGTTCCCTTTTGAGAACTTGTGTCCTTCACCATGAGACAGGTGCTAAGATAAGTGAAATCTCTTGATGCCTCGATAAGAGAGATGAAACTTTATTGATCCCTGTGGGGAAATTGGATCATTGCTGCAGCAAAATGGGTATAAGGTACAGCATGGGAATAAGGAATAAAGTGGATTACATGTACACAAAGAGAATGTAGAGTAGGCGATACAAACAGCAGGAATGACACAAACAAACATATATATTTATGGAAGCTTAAGTGGACAATGTTGACTGGAATATGGATTGACATATATGATCCACGTTTACACTTAGTGCTGTTCTTTTGTATATTCTGAGTGCCTGTATCTTACTCTTTGCTGCTGTAAAGGATGTAATTTCCCCATTCTGGGACTATTCTTATAAGGACTAACCTTATAAGATAAGGTGTATCTTATCTTATCTCCTATTCTGGATTACAGAAGAAATATATGCCATCAAGCATCCAAAATAAGTAAAAAGCAAGTAAATGAATGGAAGATATGAATATGGTAAACTCAGGAAGATCAACAGAGAAATGCCTCTGCCAGAGCCGTGCAATAGATGACATATGTCCAAAGTAGACAGAAATAACCATAGTAAGATTACAATAGGGAGAAACAATGTACAACTATACTAGCGGTTCTGTGTGTCTCCAGTAATTGTGATAAACACAAAGAGAAGCTGGGGCTGATGGGAACATCATTGGTTTTTCAGCTATTTGAACATAAACCAAAGAACAGGACACATATATGGGACAAAAGTAGCTGAACATTTGAATAAAAGAGCCATCCATCCAACAGCTGTTGAGAGATTTCACTCAAAATCACAAACGTGAACCTGCTGGTGGCACAAGAGGAAAGGTCCTCTGGGGAACTGTACAGAGTTCAGTGTCAATCCATCCAAAAGCTGAGACTCTTCAGTCTGAACCAAAGTGGCGAACTTGACAGACCGTCAGACTGACATTGCCTCCCCTAGAGCTACACCTGCTGGTGGTGCTAAAAATACAGATCAGAGAAGACATCAGTCAGCCTCCAGGTGCTGCCAGGCACCAGTAAGACCTGGACCAGCAAACTTCTTCTATACTACAAAGACCTGGAAAAAAGGACTAAGATACTAAAATGTTTGGTTGTTTCTAGGTTAGTTTGTAATGTTATCTATTTACAAAGAATGAATATTACAAATATCATCCGTAAGCTCTGAAGGAAAACAAAAGTAGGGTAGATATGATTCCATTTTTCTTGAAGTAGTTAAAAATCTTGTGGCTGCACCAAACGCCATCCCCAGGACACAACTTATTACGAACAATGTTCATTATAATACAATGCAGTTTAATCAAGCAGCTGAGCAATATAATAACTTCACACATTGTGACCCAAAAAACTAGTATCAAATTGAATCAATCCTTATCTGAGACAAATTATCATCCAATGTCTGGGCTTGTGTGTCCAGATAAGTAGCAAACTTTGAAATGGTTCCTAATCTTGACTGCTAACCTGAAAGTAAAATCAGAGTCTGACTCAAATACATTGTCAGAGGCATATATAAAGAACAGAGATAACGCACTAGCAGAATTTAAATGTGAGGAGATAAAGCATGCATAATACACCGTTCGGATAGTGTCCTTACCAAAAGTCAAATGTATTATTAGGGAAAAAAAAAATAAAATAAAATCAATATCTGATACGAGATTTTTGTCCAGTTCACCACATGGATCAAAAATGATCAACCGATGTATCTGTCTGTTTTTACAGTCATTTCCTCTCCCCTTCCTGTGTCTACCTTTTTACTTTTTCAGTCAGTGGTGTGTGGGTGGCAGGAGTCATCCCAGCACGCCCTGCTGTGCTGGTATTTTAAGATTTTAGGTTTTGCGGCAATCTGTAGAATGTCAGAGGATTAATACAGGAGGTAGATAGATGCTACGCGATGCATCCTAATCAGTGGCCAAGCCTACTGGCAAGAGTACTTAAGTTTCTGAAGCTCCCCACCATATTAAGGAGTCACAGATGGAATAATTTCATTTGCAATGCCTGCTCCAAGTTTGGATCCTTGTTCATTACAGAGTGGGGGATGTGCTATTTGGGGGCAATTCATTTTCACACTGCCAAATTAATATGGAGTTTGAGGGGATACCAGTGTAACGAATTCTATTATGTAAAAGCAGTCTGGTCGGTGCTCTTAATTTTACAGATTGTTGCCTTTATTTGTTTTGTCCACTTTTCCACTGATTCCCTTCTTATGGTACAAGCTTTACAGTATAAATATCTTAAACTAAAATGGTTACAGATGCCCCCATTGGTGGTGTGACCCTCATCCTGCAGATTACAGCGGTCCCTTGAGAGATTACCCCCTGAAATCCAGGTTACCCAACGTGTTTTCCCAAGCCCTGTATATTTCCACACATTTTTTCCACACAAAAGGCATCTCCAAACATACCCAAACTCAGTACCTCAAAGTGTACCCCCCCAGAGCACAACAAACGACTTTCAAACTTAGAAATGACAAAGTGAAATTTATTAAACGAGGCAATATTAATGGAAGCAATGAGGTGTGAAAGCCAGTCTCACGGACAGATCGAAAGGTATGAATGCATTTGCTAAAATGAGGCAGCTTATCCACATATTTCCTCAGAAGCCAGCGGGTGCTACCACGAGAAATCACGACTGTTGCATGTTGGTTTTTGTGTTTCCATGTGACCAAATAAACATTGTACATTACATAAATGTCTGGTTTGTTTTTTAAATGAGCTCAGGTTCAGCTTGTGCCGCCGTTGGTTGCCAAAACACTTCAAGAAAACTGAATTTTTTAGAAATGTTTTGTGCAGAACATCAACAAGGTCGACAAAATAGTCTGTGCCCTGTACACAGACCTTTTTAATGTTTACTTCTCGAACTGAAAATCTGTTGCAATATCCTATATCATATTACACACTACTGCAGACTGTCATTGTAAAAACGGGCTGTTACGCATTCTGAGACTGGATGTAATCATGAATATTTCATCAGTTTATTAAAATCTAGTACAGTTCAACAGCCCTGTGAAGCCTACACTTTTTAAACTAAGAATATTCAGTTCATGTTTCTGTAGAAACACATTTGTCCAGCACATTTAGCCTACATACATGGAAGTGGAGGTATCTGTTGTACCCATTTGTATACAGTGTCTAGACTCCTACATTTTGTGTGTTTGTCAGGCTGCTCAGTGGACCTCACATCGATTCTCTAAGACCCTGCTGCTATCTTCACTGGTATTTGCCTGAAAACATTAAACATCCATGTGTCAACATTGGAAAGATATGCTAGCAATGCATCTGCCATGCCTGTGCAAGATTACATTCTCATGATAGTAGAACTTTCCCAATACGATTTGTATTTTAGACTGTAGTGAGAGCTTTTTACAGAAACCCAAAAACCTTGATTTAAGAGGGAAATCATTAAGCCATTCCTATTCACAGAACACAGGAAATGCCTGGTAGCTTTTGCCCCTTGTTTATCTCTGCAACATATGGATAGTGATGCAGTGATAAATTCATAACCATGGATTCAGGAATATTAGATGATTAATGCCCGGAGATAAGGTCATGGCAGATTTACTCTTTGGGAGGAAGGTAATGGCCTGTTTCATGGCTAACTGAGGAACAGGCAACATACAGCAGATACATTGTGCATCATGCTGAAAGGGCAGTCAGGGGGTTTCATTTACTAAACTAGAAAATATCATAAGAATATGTGCTGAGGGATGATTTCATTTGTGATTCAAACTAATTTAGCATTTGATCAACAGAAGTAGATTATATTTACATAGCGTGAATACTTATGCATTTTATTTACATAATATAAACTTCATACATTTAGTGCCATCACCACTTTCATCACTTTGAAATCCTAGTCACTTGTCATGTTTACACTTAATCAATTTAAACTTTTGCTGCTTGTTTTGTTTGGAATATCACCATCTTGAAGGATGGAGAAAAATGTGTAACCACATTTAAGGACTCAGCTTTTTAAATATGGCACCACCTTTCCAGCTTTCGTAGCCCACACAGAAAATGCATCACTGGGCTTCAGCTCCAGCCTGGCTCTGGGGACAGTCAGCAACAACTGGTCAGCAGACCTCAGGGTGAGAACAGCAGTGTGTGGAGAGGGAAGGTCAACAATGTGGGCTGGGGTGGCACCTGCCCATGACTTTAATACAAGCAGTGACACTTAGAGAACTATTGTGCAGGGCAGTGCAGGCAGGACAAAATGGGGTAATGTGCTCGATTTTTTTTTTGTTCTTGTGAGTGCCCCAATGGCTGCAGTTTTTATCAGCTGGAGGCAGTCCAGTAATTTCTGGTCTTTTGGGTACATAGGGAGGTCTAGTAATCCAACTGACTGGAAAAGAGAGCACGAATAAGGGTTTGGTTACTGATGAAAAATAAATAATAAAGTAATAATAATACTAATAATAATCAGAGAAGAAGTTAATTAGTGTCTTTAAAATAAAAGCTTTAATGGCTTCATATTTCAAATTCAGCAGGGAACATGCAAGACAGCAGCATGATGGTTATGATGAGGCCAGAATGTAGACAAATTGTACAGTTTTATAAAAAAAAAGATTTCACCTCTTAGTAATGAAAACAAAAAGAGAAAAAAAAAAAAAAAGCTCATAAGACAGTGCCCTGAGAGTAAGTGTCCCATCTCATCCAATATTTTCAACCCTAACGCTGGCAGGGTTGGCAGGGTAGCCATGCAGTAATTTTTTTCTTTTTTTTCTGACACCACCAAAAATGTGTCCACAAGTGCTGATCCACACTCCCTCCAGCAAGTACTGGGACCCTCTTAATTTGGATTTCTGTTTAGGATTCATGTTTTTCTAACTCAGTTTTTCCTAGTCAGTGAATTGTTAGAAGTACACTAACTTAAAGCACACACATCCTCAGAGAAATTTCATTCAATTTTTCTTTTCCCCCAACCTTAAATACTTAGTTGGGATTTTAGTCATCCACATGATACCATTATATAATCCTCAATACAATCCCTTTATTACTTGATTTTATACAATTCATAGTCATTAATCAACCTAAGATTTTAGCCTCTCATGCTCAGTAATGCCCTGTGTACCTTGAGCACATGTATGGGCATTCGGGTGTTTATTGATGTATTTGTAAATAACAACATCTTTTCCTTTTGTGTAAGTAACTGGTTGATTACAGCAAGTTATCAGTTATTTATTAACCGTTTATTGCATTATATGGTATATGATTACAAAAGTATAACTAAATGGACTGCTTTTCATGGACTACAAAACAATCCATTGTTGGTTAACATGGCTCAAGTATTCATCAGAGAAGGGAAACAAAAGCAGCTTTACGACTGAGCTTTCTGAGATTTATTCCTTAACCAGTGAACAAGCTGACAAACTTAGAAGAAGGCACGCTATTGCTTAAATGTCAGATCACAGACTAAAGACTAAACTGTACATGCATCATTCTAAAGTTTTCTGCTTTCTTTGCAATTTATTATGCTTCTTTACTGTCTAAAATCCTCACAGTGATTTGTCAAAGCAGCTATAATCAATATTTTGACAGTGGACAGTGTTAAAGGGGTTGCTCATAGTGATGAACCTACAGAGAACCTTCCCTTTGCTTTACAGCGTTGTACAGTGAGGCTCAGTTCTTTATTTTTTGTTCACCACTCTTGCAACTTTTTTGGGGGGGACTGCAGCAGCTGCTTGCTGAGTGAGTTATTTTTCTTTCTTTTTTTTTTTCTCTGCATTTATCTCTCCTCTATTCCCAGCTGTCCTATCTTCCTCCTTCGCCTCCTTTCTCCCAGCCCGGCCCTCGGCAGGAGGGTCCCCCATATGAGCCAGGTTCTGCTTAAGGTTTCTTCCTGTTAAAAGGGAGTTTTTTCTTGCCACTGTCACCTTAAGTGCTTGCTCTGGGGTCAGGCTCTGGGTCTTTGTAAAGCGCTTTGAGACCATTTTAATTGTGGAAGGCGCTATATAAAAAAAAAAATTGAATTGAATTGATTAGTCCACCTGGATCCATATTGGGACTAAATCCCTCCCCTCTGTCAAAAATCCATCTCACACAAAATTAACACAGTATTCCACATTGGTCATGTCATCATCTGCTGCTTATCTGGGTCCGGGCCCAGGTTGCGGGGGCGACTGCTGCCCAGTCCACAATGCACAAAGTCCTACGGCACCTCCCACAGGTGGTGGGCCCAAGGGAGACGGTCAGACTCAAACCCACAACCCCGAGAGATTGAGTCTTGTGTTCTTCCCCATTGGTAGAACAATCAAATGGCAATTTTAATCAAGTATGGTGACTGATAGTTAAAAGAGTACTTACCATTACTCTGCCACAAAGAAAATATCAATTCTTAACTCTAATTTAAGATTACCACTTCAGCTTCTGCACTAGGCATGATGGGCTTTGCTCTAAACAAAATACACGAGAGACTTTCCAGTCTGACCTGCAGTGAGACTCGTTGTGGTGACTGGGTGCTGGTGGGGGAGTGTTGGTAATAATTGCATCCATCTATCAAACCCCAGGTCAGTGTCACCATTTCAAATGACAACATTCTATGGTGCAGCTGCTGACTAGGGCATTGTCAGCAATGCTATCATGCAGTGTTCTTGGATCACTGTGTTGGAAATTGGCAGTGGGAAAGAATCAGGTCGGCAGCAGAGGTCTGAAGTTTGACCCAACACTGCCACAAAACCTAGAGACTGCAAGAGTAGCCATGAGTTTAAAGATAAGGCAATTTATACTGGGAGGTGGAAGGTACGGAAAGAAAAGACACAAAAGTAGCATAGGGTATGGCAGTTTTTTTAAAATGGTGTTTCAAAATAAGTGGAAAAAACAAAACTAAATAAAAAAAACATAAGCCTGGAGCAGATTTCATATATTCAAGTTATGAAATGCAAAAACTGTCCTGGAGCCTCAAAGTTAAAATGTTTTAAATACAACCTACTGTATCTTAGCAAAGATAGTGCTATTGAAAAATATATTATAGCCACTGGTGATTTCCCGATGCTGCAGCCTTGGACTAGTTTTAGGTGGTGTTGATATCCCTGACCAGCTATATTCATATTCTCATAAAATGATATAGCCTAGCCTATAATAAACTGAAGTGGACTCATTGTATATGTATTAAAAAAAAAAAAGTTCTCATCAAATACTATATGATAATAATGTGATCTCATTTATTACTAAGACGGATGCGAAAAACCATAATTCCTCCTAAGGCTTAAGAAACTTAAATGTTTGTCAGTATACTGATGTGTGAATGATGTGAAAACGCATCAGTGCTGCAGCTGCACACATGCAATAGACAGACAGTTGTCTACACCTTGCTTGTGCAGACAAGGTTTTGCTGTTGCCTTGTAAGGCTGCATTTAGGCACAGCAATGCTTCCAGCTAACTGCTTAATTCAGCACACTAAAATGCTCAAAATAACAATGTCAAATTCTTGAATTTTGTCAGGTGGCACTAGATGAGGAGTTATGGAATCTCCAGAATCGGAACAATTCATCCAGTGGTGGACATGGATGTCTGTGCCATAAGCAATCCATCCAATAGTGACATTTCACTCAAAACCACAAATGTCATCCTGATGGTGTTGCAAGAGGAAAAGTCAGAGGATCTCCAGAGTCAGTAGGATTCATGCTCTAGGCACCATAAGCTTCTGAATCTAATTTTATGGCTAGTCATACAGTAGTTGTTGAAATATTTCAATCTGGACTAAAGCAGTGGACCGAATGACTGACTTTACCATCTGTAGAATCATACCACCAGAATGGTTAAAAAACGCCAATCAGTAAAAAACCTATACTTCATAATATAAATGTAAATTCATAATTACACTGCTCTCACGTGACGTTCTTGTACGACCCTGTTGTCTCATGATAGACAGTCTGAACAAAAGGATCAAATTCTATGCAGCAGAGCCAGAGATGATATCTTTTTCATTCCACACAAAACCTTGTGCCTACATTACCCACAATACAACTCAACAGATGATCATGAAAAAAACATCTATAAAACTTGCTGGTATGTGATTTTTTTTTTAGTGGCATCAGTGCTTTAGTGGTATGTACTGAGTGGACATGTTTCTTGTGATTTTCAGTTTTGACCACAACAATAGCAAGACAGGTTTTGGCTCTTCATCCATCAAACCTGCACAGGTCACTTTTCAAAGCAGTAATAGCAGTGTCACAGTGCACTGGCATTTTTGACACTTATGTAGGGGGAAGGGGTCCTGCTACCTGCTCAGTGAGCATATAGCACCAATCAGTCCTGTGTTCCACCCACACTGTTTTATTATTTTTCTCTAACAGTGCATAAAACTAAGAAAACAGCAGGAACAATATCCCCACTTCGTTGGTGCTTAACCGCACAGTAATTGTATTGGTGAGAGAGGGAGTACAATACATTATTTCACAGGAGCAATTAGTTTTTGTTTTAAACTTGATTATTACAAATGACCACGTTGAGACTAATCATGGGCACATATCATTCATAAACACCGCTCACAATGTAACAAATATTACGTTCGTATTCAAACCGAATTTTCTTTTCTTACTCCAAATGTAATCTGTTTTGCTGAAATATGATTTGCTTGCAGTTTATTTAATAAGGTAGGGCCTAAACATATTCATATACAGAAACTAAAACATTTTTATGTTGGCACTTCAATATTTCAAAAGCTTAAGCATATTCAGCATATTTAATCACAGGGCCTTAAGGACCTTTGGTACCTGTTTATTGCAGAGAGGCGTGTGTGTGTGTGTGTGTGTGTGTGTGTGTGTGTGTGTGTGTGTGTTTGTGAGTATGTGTGCTTCAAACAGCTACAGCAACCTCAGTATCCTGCTCTCACTTTTCCTTCTCCTCATGTTTGATTAATGGAAAAATAGACGCTCAACTGCAGCCACTATATGCTTCATCTCATTTATTTTAAAATTATACAACCTTCCTCTTTTTTTTAATGCTTTACAATAAGGCTCACTATAACAATGATAGTGGGTTAGAAATTAGAAGAGCAAATGGACTCTTGGGTGCACTTCAAGTTGAACTGAGGCATGAGCAGATTATTACCAATTCACACAACTGCTTGTTTGGAATTTTAATCTTACATTAAACTTTGGAGGGGGATGATGGAATTTGAGCTATTCACTTGTTTTAAATGAGACTCAGAAGAAGGAAGTTGAAATAATTAAAACTGATGGCCATAATTTAAACCTGTAGTTTTGTTATATGACTTTAGAGTGAGGAAAAAAAAATACTTTTGAACCAGGAGCTTCTCCCTCCTGGCAGTTCTGTTGTGCATATTTTCTCTTAGGCACAGCTTACCAGGAAACTTCAAGGATAAATCTGTTGATGTTCTTTATTTGCCTTATTGTAAACAAATTCCATGTACAAACCCAATGAAGTGGTCCTTGTAACATGTATTGTGTGAGCATTCAAAGCCTGATATAGCTTATTCCTCTGTGCCATAGAGCTCCATTGTTGTCTATTAAACACATCAATTAGCGACACTGTTGCACTGGGGGACATGTTCCTTCATTAGCATGAGCACACACAGTGCAATTTATTTTGACCAAATCCCACAAAGACCTTCCTGCTGCATGAAATACCCACCAGAGAAAAAAAAAACAAAACTGTAGAATGACAGCATGACATTGCTATACCACTGTAATCCTTCTTAGGGAAGAGCTTTGGGAGGATGGTTGTGTTTACAAAAGTGTCTGACTTTGATACCCGAGAATTTTTCTACCCTAAACCAAGTAGTTTCAGTTCCCTAAACATCACCAGACCTTAAGCACACAAGTAGCTCAGAAAATGCTCAAATGACTAATTGTTTAAATGTTCTGTGGGTCATTTGGAAAGGCAGTGACAAACTGCATATTATGTAATTGAGGTATGAGGATTTGTTGAACAAACTGGAGTTTGTTGTTGAAGAGAGGAGGAGGGAGGCAGGAGGGAAGAAAGGAGGCCAGGCAAGGCAAGTTTATTTGTATAGCACAAAGCCATTTCAAAGTGCTTTGCATAATGCATTGGAACAATTAAATTAAAAAAAGAAATTAAAAGTGCATAAAAGCAATAAAATGCTAATTAAAAATAGAGGCATTTTAGAGAAAATCTGAAAGTTAAGTACAGAGACATAAATATAGGGAAGAAAATGGTTCATGATGATGATCATCATGAGTTTCAGAAGATGTAAGTTTTTTACCTGGATTTAACAACGGTGATCAAAGTCGGAACAAGTCTAAATATTGTTCAAGCTCTGTAGCTCTGTAGCACGCAGTAACTAAATACTGCTTCTCCATGTTTATTTTGCACTCTCAGTACAGTTAACAGCCCTCTATCAGACGACCTGAGAGGCCGAGTGGGTCCATATGTAAAAACACAGTCAGACGCATATTTTGATCCTAAGCACTGAGATATTTATAGACAAGCAGCACTACTTTAAAGTGGAAATGACAACATGAACTAGTTTTTCTGAGCTCTGTCCGGACATGGATCCTCTGATTCCTTCTCAGATGTTGTTAAGCTGGTGGAATCTAGACTTTGTATTTGATGTGATGAGGCTGTTTGAGTCCAGGGTCACAGCACGATTTCTGACTTCTCACTGATGTTTTTTTTTTTTGGTTTTCTGCAACAGTGTGTGAAGGTAAGTAGTAACTTTCAGCCTTCCCTTTTTTCACAGCAAAGATAACTTTCTCAGTTTCGTCTGCATTCAGCTGAAGAAAGTTCAGGCAAGTTCTATCATTTCTTTGTTTGATTCCTTTCTAGAAAGAATCTATGAGAATGTGATCACTTGCTGACAAAGCAAAGTAAATCATTGTTGATTTTATTCTTTAGTATAATGTGGCCCATAGAAGAGGGCCAAGGATTGAGCCTTGGGGAACTCCACACTAGATCATGTTGATCTGCTCAAATGCATAATTACCAAATCAAGACAAAATAGCTCCTGACCTGTACATGAGACTTGAACCAGAAGAAGCCAGCGAACCCACTGCGTTTTTAACGAAAAGCAGTTCACATGCAGTTGGTGTGGGGAGATTGGTCAGCCTCTCAATAAGAGGACGTACATTATTAGCATTGTTGCTGATGTAAGAGATGAAGGATTGCCAACTCCCTCTCAGTTCTAAACTGTAAATGTTGGGTTTCTCTTTGAATATTCAAAGGTGAATTACAAGTCTTTTTTTATATCAACGGTTCTCAGCTTTTTGGGCATTCCCTCCTCTGGAGTATGGCAAATCTTCATGGTGCTATTTTGTTTACCAGAGGATAATTCAACTATATTTAACTATAGTAAGTGCTGGATAATCCATTTCCTATTCCTCCATTTCTGAAGAACAATATACAGTTTGTACAAAGATAAGTGCAGTCTAACAGATGTTTAGAAGGACAGTGTTAACTCCTCAGAGGGTCACAGGAAACTTTTCCATGCTGATTATCTTTAAAAAGGAGTCCAACCACTGCACCTTGTAACCCATCTAATAAATAGGGAGCTGTCTGTTCACCAGACCCTGAGCTCTGTTACATACTCCAATGGCAGTCAATTAGCCTTCTTCTCTCTGGTAGTGCTCCTACCCACAGACACGTCCGTAGGTGGCCTTCCAAAACACACACATCCCCAGGAATGTTGACATGACATAATCTGGAGGTTTTCATGCTAGAAATACAATTCAGCACTCATCCTCACCTGATGGCTAGATAAGGTAAAAATAATCAAACAATCCCCTGTCAGTGGTTGGGGTGTGTGTGTGTGGGGGGTGCATTTATAATTGACCCGTGTGATGAGACTAATAAGCTCCCCTGTGAACTCATCAAAGAACAAGGGAGGGATAATGAGACTGTTTCTCTTTTTATATAACTCATAATCAGTTTGCCTTTTTTTTGTTTGTTTTTTTTTTCCTTTTGTGTCATGACCTTCAGCATCTCCCCTGGCTTGACTGCACACTCTGAGATGTTATATACACTTGTTAATTGATGTGTAAAAGAATTATCTTTATTTTCAATATCAGTAAATGACCTTCAGAGAGGTTCATACCTGCGGTTCTTTGATCTGGTTCCATGTCAGATTTCCTTATCTGTAGTGCTGAAAAGAAAAAAGAAGAACTAACAGGGAAATCAATGATAGAGTTGTTTTTTTCTCCACACTGCCAATTAAATGTCCTATTTTTACTTTATGTATTTCACTCTGATGACACAAAGATGAGATACATTGAACATTTACTTTACATTCATACTGTAAGCAGTGCGTGATTAATTAGTCTTTGGCTGTTGGCAGCGTCAGAGGATAGCCGTGTAAGACCCTGGCTGATAATTTGATTCTGGTGCCTGGGCCTTTTTTGTCTGCTCCAAAGGGTAATTAGTAAACCTACAAGCCATCCCAAAAGTGTCTCTGCTCCATTAAAACGAACTAGCATTGATCTTGTTGGGCCAGTATATTATGGCAAGAGAGAGAACAGACATTCTACAATACATGAAACATCAAAATTCCCTCCTTTTTCATTTCATTGAGACAAGGGGCAAAATATTGCCAATATCACCAGTGTCCAGCCTATTTAACCTGATGTTAAAGGAGCATTATTCAGCCTTGAGGCTGAGGACTACAAATTTGAAAATCAAAAAAAATTGAAGGTCTGGAGTTAGAAAGATGTGATCTTACCAGACCAGATGTACCCTGCTCCTCATTTCTTCTTGAGCCTAAAGACTCCAAGAAACATAGCATAGCATAGCACATCTGAATCTCCAACCTGACTGTCGACTGTCGAGAGGCAATGTACAGCAGGTGATGCACAGCACCAGGCACCAGGTTTTTACAAGGAACTAAAAAGACAATGCCTCTGGTTCTGTTGCATTTCCATCAGCCTCAGCTGTGTTTGTTTGTATTTAATGCTAAAGCTACATTGCTAAACATTATACCTCATTATACCTGACCTGTGATGTAAGTGTCCTTGCTAGTTTCAGACCAGTACAGCACACAAACATGCAAGAAGATTTTTACTACCTGGCAAATCTGCAATTACAATACCAGTCCACCAAGATGCAAACATGTCTGACTTTTAAAGGGAATGGGAGATGGCACTCTGACTTTATTGCACGTTATGCCCAAAACACACCTATGATTAATTAAGAGCTGTTTCATTGAGCACTGGCAGGAGATCAAGAGACAAAGTAAACAGCATTTAAACTGAAAGAAGTGATGGTTGCAGATTCATTTACATGCTCTTTAATACAGCATTACTGCTTTATACAAAGATTTGATTGGCTGTATCAAAAAAAAAAAGGTTTCCATCTATGTAAATGGTTATCTGACTGAATTGCACATTAAAACTAGGTGCCTTCAAAAAAAACAAAAAATAACAAACATAACAGATCATCAAGATACTTTGATCTTCAACAACCCCGCCACACACATACTGTATATTGCTGCCTCAATAGATGAAGCATGTTGAACCCGTGGGCCCCAGTAAAACAAAGAGCGGTCAGCTCCTTGCTTGTGAAGCAGCAAACAAGTTTGACAGTAGATGTTTTAGAGCGGTTTATTTGCAAAACTACACTTCCTCTGCCTACTTTTCAATGTGTTATAAATTTAGAATTCTTCCAGGTTTAAAGATGAGGTTGGATGTTTAATGATGGAGTTCGCTTTTACTTTATTTGTGCTGTCTAGCTAACTCTCTCTGTCTTTCTGCTCTCTCTGTGTCTTAATCTCTCTCTCTGGGGTTAGTCTGTTGGGTTTAGGCCTTTCTAGCCTGTTAAAATTGAATCATTTCCAAGGAGGCACTCAGCTCTCTGGCTAACCACAAATTTGCAGTGGAAAAAAGAATTAGGACTTCAAAATATGTGTTGCATGCCACCAAAGACACATCTATAAACATGATGCAGACTGATGGTGCCCAAATTTTCTCGCTTCAGTGTTTTCGGGAGTGATGCAAAAAAAAAAAAAGTGCTGCTTCTGTAGACTCAAGTGAAGTTTTTGTCCCATAATGCAATGCAAGGCCAGAGACAGTGTGTGACAGTTCTCAGACAGTGATGAATATGCAGTAGAGGCGTCTACATTCACTCAAACTGTCTGCGGTGAAATGAATGACAATTCCATGCCATTTGGAATGTTTCCTGATAAAGTATTATCTTCACCAATAATGAGAACTAAGCAAATTACTTTTTCCTCCAACTTCATTATACAGAATACCCCAAAAATAGTGATGTTCAAGAAGTCTTTCAGAAAGTCCTTGTGCAAATGTAGGTCCTCGGTCCAGTAAAGCAGTCCCATGTCACCATGTTCCAGCACTCCCTTCACCTCAACTGTTGTCTGACCCGTGCTAACATGGGCTAACATGACAGTTCTCTGTTCTGACATCGTGTTGGTGGACCAAACTCCCAGGAAGGATCATGACTGCAGAATCTTTGCCATCTCCAAAAAAGACTCACCTCTTTAAGACGCGATGAGGATGATCAGTACCCTTTTGCTGCTATTTTTGGGTCTCACCTATGTGAAATATCCGATATGTGGCCAGGTGGTTTGTGATGCATTTTAGACAGATGTTATTAAAGTGTTAATGTATGCATCTTTCCATGAAGCATACGTAATCTTTACTCCGCCGAAGTGTAGCTGCGTCAGTAAGTGCTCTGTGGAAAAAGCTTCTCTTCCACAGGATCTTTCCCCTGTGATAACCACTGAAGTTGAAATGATGTTACACTGAATTTAGCCTTCGCTGTCCATCACTTGAGACAGGGCATGCATTGCCATCACCCTGTGGACTGGAGTAGAGGTTACCATGATTGGAATGTAGCCTGGGAAAACCTAGATCAATTGCAATCAGATTTATGAACTGGCCAATAGACACAGATACTCAGTTGGCAGTTTATTAGGTACACCTAGCTAAGATTAATTCAGTCCAATGCAATAAATTCCACCTTCATGATGGTTGTGATGTTCATATGAATCATATAAAAAGGGTGATATGCAAAAGTAATCACCCTTGTTTTATTACATCATTCGGACCAATCAGCATTTATGTTATACAAATCTGTGTATAGTGTGGTGAGGAGGGATTGGTTAGGAATCTTTAGTTTGAGGGAATGAATTAGTAATGGATGTGCAGAACTGATCAGAAATTTCGCCCTGCATACCTGCCAGGCTCCATCAGAGGCATCGGAATATATTATTTTATCTAACTCTGGTCGGACTGAACAGGTAAAGGTATGAAATCAGAGGCAGCGATCTCAGCCTTATAAATACAGTCATTTTTTTTAAAGCAGCCGGAAACAAGAAGTTGAATCCAAAGTTTAAGACGGACCACTGCACTCACCTCCAGCTCTTCTCCTACCTCTTCGCTCTCCTTCATTCTCACTGCTATTCTTAGCTGTTCTCAGTTTTTGTGGACCCCGTCCTGCTGCTGTGCTCTGTCCAGCAGAATTAGCTCTGACTGTCCTCTCTCCCACCCTTTCCACTTGAGAGCAACACAAAACATTATTGCTTTTTTTTTTTGTTTGTTTTTTTGGTGATTTGCTATTGTTTGTTTGTTTCAATGCTCCAAATGTTTCGTGTCAGCGTTCCAACTGACCTTCATTTTACGGCATTCTTACTGTTCCACAGGTGGTCAGGTGGACAGGTATTGATGGTGATTTATCAAGCAATCGCTCACCAGTTTACAGTTGTCATTGTTGTGGGATGTATTTTATCAGCAGGAAGAGGCTTAAACTTTTTTTTTTTTTTTTTTTTCTGTGTGCATGTGATGGTTGGCCTAAAAATTTTGAAACACTGCTATTTAAATTTGGTTAAAATGTATATACTTATGATGACTTCTTTAAGCTGATGAGTTTAAATAGATTTACAATAGACATTTGAACTTATTATAGCAGGTTTAACTAATAACATTAATAATGGCTCAGGTACATTTTTAGGGTGCCCATGAGTGAGTTTTAGAGTTTTAGAGATGAAAATATATGCTAAAAAACAGATATGGAAGCAGGAGCATTAGAACAAATGAATCTTGTGGTTTTAACCTTGCTGAACACCCATCTACAACAAACTCAAACAAGCTGAGTGAATCTCAAACATTTGAACAGAGAATGTTCCTTCTGAGCCAACTAAAAATGTTGAACATCTCACAATAAAGATCCAATTACCAGAGTCCTTCTGACATCTCTCTCAGTGTTCCCACTCCTACGCAGTGTGCTCACTGAAATCTTACATCATCCTGTCAGTGACTGTGCTGTGAGACCTTGTCTATGTACTGTACTGGGCCTGTGTTTAATTACATTACATTACAAGCAATCAATTACATACAATGGTATGTAAAAAAAAAAAAAAGAGAAATACTAGTCCAACTCCCACTGATCTTAAGGTAACAAACATTATGAGTCATTTTGACATGTGTTGAACGTGTTGACAGTTCTCACTTGCCTCAAGACTTGATTTTGGCAGAAAATAACAGAAAATATTGAGTGTCACAGTAAATTGTCTACAAACAGTCAAAGTCAGGTGCACACATCATGTAATTTTGACAGGAGCCTAAAGGCAACATAATGGTCAACTGTTAAATCAGCTCAGTTGCAATTAATGAACAACATAATGTGTCACTGTTTGCTGTCAACTGGTACAATGACTCTATTAGCAATTTACTCAATTTATCAGCTCTCATTATCCATCTTACTGCAGTGTACAGCTCCGTCACCAGTAGATAATTGAGAGGAAAATTAAAACAAAAACACTGCACTTGAAATTTGGTGAAATATGTGGGCTGAGGAGTGTGTTTGATCGCCGTTGCTCTCCTGCTGAACAGGTGGAAAGATTATATTCTACTTGTAGAAGCTTAGCCTCTGTTTACCCTTATTTTCTAAAAATATAATAATGGCACTTTGCTATGTTTTTGTATTTTATTATTAAGAGGGATAGATTTATGAATTCAACTTTACATCCTTAATAATGCGCGCCAGTATTACAGCTTGAACAATATGGGCACAGTGGCCCAGAATGGATTTATATTGTCAGGTGTGTTATGAAACAGGGAACATCCGCTGACTAAAGCTTGTTTTTATTTTGGCATCAAAAGCTTCGCTTGAGTACAGCACTCGGGTGAACATGGTGTCAGTATCTTGGCTTTAAAGGTCATCCTGCAACACAATGCAGACAACAAGCCCAGAATCACAGTTATTTATAAGTGTTTGTAGTGATGCTGTGATTTTTTGGGGGTATTTTATCCCCCTTTCTTTCTGCTGTAGCCAACTCTTAAAACTCATTTGTTCAAAGTTAATTGGTAACACTTCTTTAGGTTTCCCTTTTCAGCGTTTGTTAGCCCTATACAAACATTTAATTAATTGTTTATAACACACTACAATGTAGTGTAAAAAAATGTAAAAGTATTTATTAATATAAATACAATACCCACCAACAATTATAGTTTCTTATATGAATCCATGTTTAAATGATACCAGCAGTATTTTATGAATTTGTCATTCATTATCTGTTTATACACCAGAATCCGCTTATGCGTTCCCACAGAGAGAGGTGACTTAACATGGTCTTAACCAGCTATAATGATCCTGTTAATTCTCATTCACATGCAGTTAGAGTCTGGTTAGTTTGGATGAAGTTAACAACCTAAATAACCAAAAATATTCTTTATCTTCATCATGGTTAAACAAAAGCAGTGTTGAGTGTCAGTAGGTGGTCTAAGGTGTCCAAGGCACATGCTGTTTGACCCGTCCATCCACACAGACCTCCTCATGTCAAGGTTTTGCAATACCAAAACGAAAAATCACATCCACCGTATTGGAGAAGGGGCAACTTAAGTATCTCACAAACCGCTGATCTGATCAGAGAATGGTGCAAGAAGAAAAAACATCCAGTGAGGATTTCTATGGCAAAAGTGACTTTTGATTAGGAGACATCAGAGGAGAATGGCTAGACTGGTTCAAGCTGACAGAGAGGAGACAGCAGTAACTCAAATAACAAAGCTTTACAACAGTGCTCTGCAGAAGAGCACCTCTGAATGCATCCCTTTATGTGCACAGTCTACCCATCTTCTATTGACTACTTCCAGCAGGAATGTGTCATGTCACAAATCACATGTCATCTCAAACTGGTTCTACCAACATGACAGTGAGCTCTGTCGTGGTCTCAGCAGCCACCAGATCTCAATCCAATAGCACACCTTGGGAGTGCACTGGAACAAGAGATTCACAGCATGAACGTGCACAAATCTGTAGCAAGGCCATGGTTAGGACTGTTTCCAGCATCTGATTGAATACATGCCATGAAGAATTTCAGGTTGTTCTGGGGACAAGGGGGGTGTGGAGGGGTATGGAGTTTTAGAAAGATGCACCAAGTAAAGTGGCTAAGGCTGAGAAGAGCTTAAGTAACATGAAGCAGCAGTTTCACAAGTTTGTAAAAAACATTTAAACTCTGTCTGGGTTTATTTGTGTAGTCAAGTGGTTGACAGCAATCAACAATTTTAGGAGTGTTTTATATGTTTTTTTATTATGTGCTGCAATGTCGCATTTTTACAGCTTCCATCTATACCAGCATCACATCTATACCTTGTGTACAGGGAATGTATTATGGGCTTTTGAGTAAACAATGGTTACTTCAGAATCCAATTAACTGGAGCAAACACACTGCATCAGTTACCAGGGTCACGCTGTCTGTGCTTAGTCCACACTGTGTGAACTAGCATGCGCTCCACACAGAAGACGCTAAAAAGAGTGTCTGTACAGTGTCTGACAACCACTCCATGCCCAAGAACCAATCACATGGGCTGGCTTCCCTTTGATGTTTACGCTGCTCGCATGCAAAGCCTCCATGCAGGGGGAGAGAGACAGAGAGAGAGAGAGAGAGCGGAGGAGGAATGAGTTAAGGATGAGTTGATTTGGCAATCATTCCATTTACTCATAAACAGAAACATTTTTTGGACTTTGATGCATTTGATGTGATTCTCACGTGGCTTTCCAGGAGTTCATCTGAAATATTATTTGCTTTTAGAATTGGCTGTGTAGTCAGAGTAAACAAGACATTTACAAAGGTCATATTACTGTAATGTTTCCTGTTATTGTTCTTATGGTGACTGTACTCAACGCTGAGGTTATCTTAGCTACACTGCCGTATCTACCACATCTGTAAAATTAGCATGTGCTTTTAAGCTTCCTTTCAAGTGGCAGATTTCAGGGGTCAGAGGTGACTCCCCCCCCCCCCTTCCCAATTCAATCTAATTACCTTTAAGAAGTGTCTCTCACAGGAATTTCTGTGCCTAATGGCTGCTTTTATGGAACTCTCTATAGCTCACTCAGCATTTATTCTTTATCATAACTCCCTTTATCAAATGCTATTTCCTGATGAAGACAAAAAAGGGTGTCAGGACAAAGTGCGCTTCATTTACCACCTAACAAACATGTCAACAGTGAGATGCTCTTATTCCCTCTTGTTGAGTAGCTTCAGGATGGCACCGCTGTCAGTTTACAGCCCAGGATGACCAGCCTGCTGCTGCTGTTTGTGGACAGTCGCTTCAGGGTTTGTTAGAACACCTTATGCTTCATTATACGCTGCCTAGCAGGTGTCACTTCTCTGACATTTGTCTACTGGAGATATAGTATAACAGTGCTCATTTTCACTAACTTCTCAAAAAGGCAACAAGTTTCACAAATAATATGGAGGTAAAGGAACAGGCCATTAGACACCAAAATTTTAAAGCAGTATTCACTGACTTTTTTTTTTCTTGTGGAAGCAGTGAGACAACCTGTAAATGCAACAGGCTGCAAATGTTGTATTATCAATCTATAAAGTTGTAATGGCAAAGTTGTTCGAGATCAGTGATCTAATTATACATCCAGCAGACTCAGAGCAACATTAGCATTCATCTGGAGCTGGTTTTCTGTTCAACTGACACATTTAACAAGAGTACTTACTTCACAATAAATGCAGCAGAACTAGAGATATTGTCTTTTTTACTCCACACTGTCCTCTTACTCGTCAAACCTGGTGCTTACATCACCCATAATGCAACTCAACTGTTGACAGAGACACAGGTGAGTCTCTAGCCTCAGGCAGAGATGAGATGCGGGCTACAGAGGCCTGGTGAACTCACTTCTTTCTTTTTTTTCTTTTATCTTTTTTTTCAGTGGTATGTCCCTTTAAATCCAATATTCAGTGCTGTAGCAATAATGTTATGGGCTGTAAAACCAAGACAATGAGTCTTCCCCACAGCTTATTGTTGTTGCTAATAAGGCTTAAAAGGTGGTTCTAAAAACAATTTTTGTTAGCTCTTGTGTGGTGGACATTGGTCACAGTTCAGTGGTGAGCCAGCGTCATTACACAATAGCTGTAATCAACTGGGATTTTGTCTGTAACTAAAGAATTTCCCTACCGGGATTAATAAAGTTTGTCTGATTCTGATTCTGAAATGGCAAAGACTTGTCAAACCACTCCTCAGCAACTTACAAATTAGCCTATAATGAGTGATACAGTGGGCTTTTAATTTAACATATACACAACTTAAATCAGTGAGTTATGAGCTTTTATATGAGTACATTGGCCACAGAAAATAGATGCAATTAGACAGAACTGGGTAAAAGTAAGAAAGACAGTACTAAAACAAAGAATATATTCATTCTCATTGCTGTAACTAAACCTGTAAAACAGCACAGCTGCTGTGAATATCTACTGACCAGGTTTAATGAAACCTGGTCCTTTTAGTGAAACTATGATCTTCATGTGGCACCACAATAAGGGCAAAATTTCAAAATGTACAAACATCAGCAAACATCAACATAAACTGATTGATACAAAGCACATTCATGCTCCTAAAAGAATGATCTATTTCTATTCCCAAACTTCAAATCGTTGGGCATTAAGACCATTAC
Source organism: Toxotes lorentzi (assembly GCA_037833715.1). NCBI lineage: Eukaryota > Metazoa > Chordata > Actinopteri > Toxotidae > Toxotes > Toxotes lorentzi. The sequence continues at coordinate 14,957,721 of JBBMJY010000013.1, forward strand.
AGACTCACAGGGCTTTAGACTTTTATGCCCATTAATCCACTTTACATGTTACACGTAGGTGGTCATTACATTTCATGCATTTTTAGCAGCAGAGTTGAAGCATTGTGTGCTGTTTATGTGCTCTGTGCACCTAACTCTATACCCTGCAGTGTGCCTTGCATTGTGGAGGAGTGCTCTGAGCACATTAGGCGCTTTGTTTGTTTCTCATTCCTATTTTTGATTGAGTCTGAATTTATCTGCTGGTAAAAATGGCAGAGGTGGAAGAAATATTTAGATTCTTTTCCTTTTACTGTTTCAGCACCGAAAGTATAAATATTGTATATAGTATAAGTCCTACTCATTTAAAAGTACATAAGTATTATCCGCAGAAAGTACTTTGAGTATCAAAAGCACTTGTGCTATGGGAAAAGGCAGCACCAGTGCATGTAACTGAATAATGTAATCTATATCACATTTTTCAGTTGATAAACATGAGGCATCAGCATGTAACAGTGTTGCTGCTCAGGTGGAGCTTGTTTTAACTACTTTATGTACAATTAACCAGTTGAGTCCAGTGGATCCACACTAGTGGTTTGGCCCCTTCAAGGGGTCACAAGATAAATGGGAGTGGTCCTGCTCACCATTACAAATTAAATGAACCTTTTTGACTTTTCTCTGATCTTGGCCGTATTTAATTGATAATTTGATATATTTTAGCCTCAAGCAGTTATTTAAAAGAAACTGTTTAAGAAGTTTAGAGGATAAATGTCTCTTTGGTGAAAACTGCTAACACCTCTTAGACATCTGAACCATGACATGAGAGCCCAAATGGACAATGGAGGGGCCATTCTTGAAATGAAAAGTATAGTTAGTGAAATAAGACCAATATTAGCCCCTGGAATGTACATGATGGAGTATAAAATTCTGACTCTCATAATCTTGCTTTTTCATGATGATTTTGTTTCATCTGGAAAAAAACAAGAAAAACAAAAAACAACTGCATTTATATTAAGTGCAAAGAAAACAGTGACAAAAGGATTTTATTGAGTTTGTCCATCTGGACATGTATATCTCTTGTGTATCCCCTGTGTTCCCCTTCTATCCCTTCAAAAACAACAGAACAGCCAACCCAGAGTTCACTTTAATTAGATTTAACATGTGTTCTGACAGGGAACAATACATCTCATAGCATTTGCATGACAATGCCCTCTAATTGTGCTTTTGCTTAATTCGTTTTTAATAGCTAAAGCAGCAGTGCCTGATTATATTAAAAATGGATCACTGTCACCAAGCATGCTCCTCTCTCTCTTTCTCCCTGCCCCTTTCTCAGTCTCTCTCTCCCTCTCTCTCTGAAAACTCACACCCAAATGGCCCACGTGGAGAGTTATTCACAAGTATCATTAACCCTCCTGACTCTTCATTGTGTTGTTTTCCTTTGGGGAAATGGAATCCGCACTCATTTTGATGAAGAACTGCAGCAGTTCCTTTGTTTGAGCCCCAGATGGAAAGAAGCTGATACTTGATTATGTGAATGTGCTTGCGCCCTGAACTCTGAAGTAAATAGGACTGGATAATGGTCACTTCTCTTTGGCTCTCCAAAGCCTCCCTCTCTCTCTCTCTCTCTCTCTCTCCCTGTGCCACTAAACCTAAATAAGGAGCAACAATTTATACTGCAGCGAGGAATTTGATGCATGTGGCTGAAAGGTCTTCTCTCCACTCTACTATGCAGCAATTGGCCAGGTGTGCTGAGAAGTGAAAGTAGGCAGAGTTTGAACTTCTCTCTTAAGCTTTCTTTTTTTTCCCCCCATTCTCCACACAACAATTCTGTCAATTTTTGAGAGACAGTGGGTTCAGCAGCTCAGAGTGCAGCAGGCAGAGGTAAACACTGTGGGGGTAGAGCTGATCCATCTCCAGAATACCAAGGTGAATGGAACGCACAGTCTAAACACCCCAAAAGAAAAATGATGGGGGCAGCTGCAGTAGAAGTGCTACAGTTCACTGACCATTGATTGTCCAGTCCAAAATTCAAAATCAAATAATGTGGTCATTAATAATTATTGCTCTGTTTTATAAAAATAAGTTTGAGTTGTATGTAGGATTACATATATATAGATATATAAAACGAAAGTCATGTTTTTCCACCAAATGAATACATGGTAAACTTTTGTTAGCTGTGCTTTGAGCTAAATGCTAACTTCAGACAAATTAATGTTGATATTGGTGTTACTCCTGGAACTGTTGTACAGTTTGTACAGCTGCGTCCATGCTTCTGTTGCTGTTTTTCAAATAACTGAGATCTGAGGAGGAGGACAGGTGGGCAACCAATCATCTGATGTAGCACAGTGGGGGCAAAGCTCTTCTCTCACCTCTCTCCATGTGGTCACTGATACAGAGGCATTATGGGAACTAGGGTAAGAAGAAGACGTCACTTTTTATTTTTTTTAGGGTGACCTAACTCTAGTATATTTGAAATGCACATTTACTGTTTAATACATCTGTAGTCCTAATAAGTTTCCCATATCACTCTCCTGAACATCTGTACTGAACAGCTTTGACATTCTATTGTATCTGCAGAACAAAACGGAGCCAAATGCAGGTGAAGATAGGTAGAGATCTGCAGGCATTTCATTATTACAAAAAGAAATAAGAAAATAGCATGAATCTCTGTGGACAGAATTCGATCATGCCGATAATGCTGACAGAATAAATCTCTTCCTCCAAGGCTTCTTAACAATTCTCTCAGATCCAAGAAAGACCCAAGAAAAAAAGACAATTTCCAAACTGCCCTTTTCTTCTTATTTATTCTTTTTTTTTTTCAAGACAGAACAATGCTGCAGGCAATAACTGGGTATTTGAAAGTTTAAAGGACTTCATTTCCTACAAATTATGCAAGGTGATGTGGGTAAACTGACTTAATAGACCGCCTCCTCCACCAGACTTTTTGACCCTTTGTCGAGACTGAATGTTCACGTCAGCAGCACAAAATGATTCTAAGAAACCTATTACACTCTTCTGTCTCTGTTTCTCTTCCTTGCCCTCTGTATTACCTACCGAGTGCATTTATTCTAAAATATGAAGTTATTTGGGCTGCAAAATGATATCACAGATGGTGATGATGCACATACAGAGCTGGCATGAGTCTGTGTTCAGTAAATAAAGAGTCCATTAGGGTGGAGGTGTTGAACAGCTTCAACCATCCCTGACTTAAGTAAAGAGCCAAAATTATACAGTATTTAAGCCACACTAAATCAAATGGCTACATGGCAGAAGTTCTTCACTCCATATTCATCAAACGCCAAAAACATGCTTTACTTAACCCTACTCTAAAGCCAGTGGAGCTCAAGATAAGGATAAGATAAACCCAGTCGCTAAATAACTTATGGTTGCTACCTGTCCCCACTCCTCTTTCTTAGCCACAATAGAGGCGTGGCTCTAAGCCAGACTGGTTGGTCTGTCACCGGCTGAAATATCTCAGTAACCACTGGATAGATTTTTTTTAGCACTATGCCTTTATTCAATAGTGACACTACAGATACACACGTGGGGAGAGAGTAAGAAAGGGGGCACTACATGCCACAAAGGTCCCTGGATCTCTGCACGCTGCAGTCATAGGGTATACATCCAAACCGCTAGGCCAGAATATGCATTTCCTTCCTCTCCTTTGGACAGGCGTGTGTGCAAGTGTCATCTCTTTATCTATTTATTTATGCACTGGCTCGCAGACATATATAACATTACTGCCAATTTGCACTCTGAGGTTTGGAGGATATTTGATGAATGTAAAGTTCAATATTCTGTCTCTTTTAGCTCTGGTTTGGTTTACACCAGCTCCTGAGGGAAACCATCTGGCTCTTTAACTGCCAAAGACCAAAACAATACACTAAAGCATTACATGGATGTGAAGAGTTAGGTGATAACTTTATTTCATTTTATAACTACGAATGACGCCGGTTACATTTCATATAATAATATGATCCGTTTTTTCACTTTTTAAAAAATTGATAGGTGCTGCTTTAACATCAAAAATATTGATGTTAAAATGTGCTAAATACTGGCACAGAAACAAACTTTAGCTTTATGATCCATAAAGTTGAATAAGATCAACAAAAGAGGTAATGATCACAGCAGCAGTCGTCACTCTGCCTCGCTCCTGACTCATTTCTCACTAATCAATTCTGTGAAGTTGCCAAGCAGCATGACATGATGCTGAACGTGGCTTTCTGTTACTGCAAATGAGTGTGTAACTAAATCACTGCTCGCTATTCTGCTCCAATACCAGAGCTGCATTGTTTTCTCAGCCATGGTTAATGTCTTTGACAGAGAGGCAAATAATTAGAGCGTCTACCTGTTGCCTCCCAATTTCCCATCCTCTAACTCTCTGTGTGGAAGAGGGGATGCAAAGAATGAACGCTGATTATCTTCACTCCAAGAACTCCAAAATCACCCACTGAATGTGAGTATGTTTAGTCTGTCATGTTTATTTTCTCTATATATTTCTGTCTGTGAGACAATCTGTGCCATAGTTGAGAAAAATGGAAATCTGTGCAGTGCTGTCCAAGGCTGAAGTCCCAGAATGCCAAGCACACTAAGGGTTAAATGTGTGAGTTACAGAGGAGAGAATGACGGCTGGAGGCAGCCACTCTACAACAATTAGCGAGAATAATGAAGCCTACAGAATGTGTGAATGCAACACACATACACAACCAAGGCTGCTCACGCATTTCAGCCCGCACATGCAGGACAAGGAGAGACAGCCTGGAAGATAGGGCACCTGTTGTTGAGGCTGCACTAGCTCAAGGTCAAATCCCTCAAGAGCGGAGGAGGGAGGGGAGGGGATGGGGAGGACAGCAAGCGAGAAAACTCTTTTACTTAACAGGCAGTGAAAATAAAAAAGGTCTAATGCTGAAAAAAATTTGTTGTTGTTTATCAAGTACACTTATGGTTTTAAGGAAAATATCTATAAAGTAGATGGTTTGCAACAGATTATTTTGTTTCTGTCTGTATTCATATCATCTGCCTGGCATGGCTGAAATTCTGTTCTCCAGTGCTCTGACCTGCAACAGGTCATGCTGCTCCATCTAGCAGACATGACCTGGGATTATGCAGAGATGAGACACTACAAGACATGCACTTGAACATTGTTCACTTCCTCTTCTTTGGGGCTAAGAACACTACTTCCTACCTGTTATTGTCTTGTTGTCAGTTACAGGCTCAGGAAAACATCCATCAGGCCCCTTTTCAGCATTCTTCACCTGTTGCATTGAATGTGAAGTTTGTGTTCCAACCAACACAAACTTCACATTGCTAACACACTAGTGGTATAAACAACCAGTATGTTAACATAAACAGGTAAACAGCCAGTCAAACTCACCTTTCACGAGCCAGGAAGCGAGCGCCCTGCTCCTTTATTTACAATTTCCACGCGTGACAGGTGAAAATCTGAGTGAAACGGTAAGATAAAGAAAATGAAGGAGGAGAAACGTCTCTTAATTAGCATTAAAAATGTTACACAAAAACAAACTTTTACTGTATACATAAAATACATTTAAGACACTTCAGCTCTGTAACGTGCTTTTAAATACTAAACTACCAAAACTTACAGCCATCGCTTTCAAAGGCATCTAGAAACAGTGTAAGACACGAGGTAAACTTCTGCCATATTCACCTGTTTGCAACTGGGCCTCTCTCTCCCATGATGCACAGCATATCTCTTACAAGCCTTCAAATGAAAAGGTCAATCATTAATGAATGCAAAATAACACAATACTGTCTGTTTTTAGCTGAAAAAATTATTTTAACATTAAACAAATTATGAACTTTATTTTTAATGATCTAAATTAAAGGGTAAATCAAATCTTTTAACCGGAGGGCAGAGCAGCTACTTTCTAAAAGAAAGGCAATGAGGGTGGTAAGACTCAGCCAAAACAGTAAAGCTGATAAACCAACAAAATGACCTGAAAGACTCCAAAAATGCTGAACAGAGCAGAGAAGATCTGCAGATTTGGTGATAATTGTGTGTGGGTTCATAGTTGATCCATTTTTAATTTTAACAAAAATGATTAGCAGCTTTAACATGAAAATGTAAAAAGTAAATGTTTTTCCTGAGCTGGAGGAAGCTGTTAAGTCAGGTGATAATTTCATTTTCCCATTCATATAAGAATAGCCATTTGATTAATTGCTGACATTAAGATATTGTATAGGTGCTTTAATAACTGGCCCATACATAAAGTCATAAAATGAGCTATTTTCAGATCAGTGCTGATGTGAGTAAAGAAATGGCCATTTGTGCCAACCAGGATTTTGCATCACAGTCCGTTCAATCAACTTGTCTGAGACTTGCTCTTTGTATGGCTTTGGACTACCTGGACAATTCTTGGACTATTGAACTTTTCTGAAAAAAAAAAAAAAAAGTAAAGAAAGAAATGCACAAAGCAGCTTTGTCTTCTTAGGAAATTAAACAAGTGAGTCATTCAAACTTTGTAATTGTGCAAAAATCCTCAACTGTAACTGTTTCAACATTCCTCTCGACCTCAGGGTTTGGTCACCTGAAGTGCAGTCTTAGGAATAAGCTGGCTAGGAGAGGTAGCGCTGGCAGCAAAATAATTGGGAGGCCCCTGATAAAGCTGAGTAAGCTGTATACTGCCAAGACAACAGATAAAGCCTTAAGCATCCTGACAGACCGCTATCCTCTATTTTCTCTGTTTTAGACTCTCAACTCTGGGAGACGCTATAGGGAGCCTTTTAGGAAAAAAAAAAAAAAAAAAGTAAGTTGTTTTATTCCAAGTGTAAATAGCATTTTAAACTCAAAGAAGTGGGCCATGCATCTTGCATGTTTTATGCTTTCTGTTAAGGATTTTAAGTAATTGTTACTTGTATGCTGTAGTGTTCTTTGTCTTAGTGGTTATCTGGTTGCCACATTTGTTCTATATGTTAATTGACCTACATGTTACCTGTTTTGTTCTGTTCTATGTCGGGTCTATAGAACTCATTTATTCAGACATTAATATTCCCTAGAAGGCAAAGGAACATTTGCAACTTAAATTAATTCAAGCAACTGTACAAAGAGTTGCATTTACAAGAGAGCTGTCATAACCTATAACTTTAACTACAGTCACTACATAGAACCTTGGAGTCAGGCCAGCAGGGTAAAGGCATCTCAGAATAAAGGATGAGTCTCCTCAAATAAAAGACCTAATTGAAATCGAATCCTGTTCTTTTTACCATACACAGACTACACCCACTGTTTACTGGGAATTTATCGCATACTCTCATTCTCAGAGTATAAACAGAATTGAGAATAGTGGAAACCAGTATAATCCTATTTTTAGTTGCTTATAATTTTTATTTTGAAAGAATAGCTTTTCCATTTGTTAAATGTCAAACCCAGATCCCTGAAGCATGCAATTAAATGAGAGTGAGCCTTTGTTTAAAAATGAAACACAGTGAAGATAACCTATTATAGACCAATTTTGTATGCCTTCTTCTACATAACAAATAAGTGCATTTTAGACTTCTTTCCATTTTTCACATTTATTCTACAGGACACATTTAAAGCCTCATTCAGAAAGGCTTAACATTAAAGGTAGCCTGGAAACCAGACCAGTCAGCGAGCTGGAGACAGAGGCCAGAGCACAGCAGACGGGACCACAAGCAGAGGAGAACAAGTTTAGTCAAAGAGTTACAGGCATTGAGCAAAATATAGCTGTGAATGGCTTAAACACAGACTGATAAGGCAGGTACTATGATCTGGCAGGGTGGAAGTGGCAGGGTGGCTGGGTATTTGTAGAAGTCTTGATTGAAGGATGGGATGCAGCTGGTGGGGCTCTGACTAACTACAGCACACCTGTCTCCACTCAGTCAGTCACACAGGGACAGAGAGAGAGACTGCAGGCTAGGCAGAGGTGGAGGGCGTGACAATCGGGAAATTACAGGATATTGTCTGTAATAAGCATCAACATTCCACAGGAGGAAGCCAAAAAGCTCCCCAAGCAGAGCGCAGGAAAGTTAGAGAGGCTTACACGCAGCAAGTTACTCAAATAAGATTTTGTTACTCAAACATTAAACATATTGATTTCATTCACTGTGATTTACACGTACCAAAGATGTTACTATCTCCAGTGTCCATCATGAATAGATGTCCATGTAAATTATAGAAAAAAAGATGCTTCAGAATTTGCCTGAGAATTTTCACATTATAAATCATCAACACTAATTTGGCATAGTTTTAATAGGAGTCACTTTGCCAAAATGTAATCAAATATACACTATTGGCCCGAGAGATAATAGCAGTACCTAATAGCAGCTGACATTACAACAGTACATTTGATGACCTTTCACAGGGTCTTACTCTCCATCTTTCCGATTAGCAAAACCTTTTTTGACTTTAGTCTATTTTCACACAAAATTCAAATTTCATACCGAGCTCCACTTCAGATCCATTTTAAAATACAAGGATGTCACTCCAGACAGGATTTAAATTACAGGGCGGCCAACCAGATCATAGAAAAACAACAGGTAATTGTTGCTGTAATTATTTCTTTGGTGGGGTGAATAACCCACATATGTCATCCAGACAAGATTAAAATCACTGGCAAGCGCAATCATCACCCATCTCCCCTAGAGAAATTAATCTAATCCAAATGCAGCAAAACAAACTGGTCCTTTTCAGGCATTTAAATGTAAAATATTTTTTATTACACAAAAAAACATTTTAAATTTATAACCAGAGGCTCAAGGGCAACAGCGAAGAAGCTTGGTGTAATCTAGAAAAGTGGCTAGAGCAGCATCAATACATTCTCTGTAGCAGCAACACAACATAAGCAGGTGGGGTCGGGGCAGGGCGCGGTAATGGCCAATCAAATCAGCCCTTCTCATCTTCTTTAAAAGCAGTGACCCTCCTCAGCATGGTGTGTTCATGTTATGACAGGGGAGTTACTGCCCACTGTCCCCCTTCCTAAAGGGAAGGAGGAAGTTTAGAAGAACTGCTGAGAGAAAAGGCAATTATTGTCCAAGGTGCAACACTTATATAATGCACAGCAATTCAAATATTCTTTTCCAATGTCCTTCTACTGTATTAGATAAATTTACATTTCAGAATGCAGTAAAATATCTTTCACCTTGGTGTCCATTCTTTCTACACCACAGATAATATTTTGATTAACCAGAGAAAATATTTTTTTAGAGATATACTTGAGAAAAATGTCTCCAAATCTTTAACAGCGTGTCATGCACCCTGAGAAGTTTCACTGAATTTTCCTTGTATAACCTTGTGGAGTAGCTCACCACTTTTATTTGAAGAAAAGAACAGATGACCATGTACTAACGATTACCAAGACAGTCAGTGTTTGCAGCAGCAGTGGCTGCAGCGCATAAAGCCAATTGCTCCTGATTGCTGCCATTTGCATTCATTTCTTTTTGGAGTCACAACTCAATCATATTTAGATTCACTGTGAATTGCACTTGCCAGGGAAATCACTAATTCTAATGTCCATCACAGATAAATGTCAATAAATCCCTTTAGAAATCATAGGGGAAAAAGTGCCTTATAACTCTGGAACTTTGACGAGTCAAAGCAATCCAGTGATAGCATACTGTATATAGAAGTGGTTTTGCCAATATGTTAAGAAATCACAGGCTATAATATAAAGAGTCTTCCTTCAAATAAGTCTGAGGGAGGACCCACAGTGTCAGATTTTGAAAACCATGGGGTTAGAAGATAAGTACTTGTGTATGTGTGTGCACTCAAGCCAACTAAAAAAGCACCTGTAGACACTAACAGCATGTCACACTGTGTGAGATGGGTGTAATAAAGTCTTGGTCACAGTCAAATCGTGCAATGAACTCTTGTCCAGTTCTCATGTTGTGAAAATGTGTAAACATCAATCTGCTACAAGATTGTGGAGCTGGTTTTGACCCGGGCAAAGAGACCAGCATGGAAGGATGATTTTGCAAAATTTTGACACAGCATGTCTTTGGTGACAGAAGCTATCTATATTGGCCGTCGGTGGACAAGTCTCACAGTGCAATCTAAGAGCACAATTTTTGATTGATGACCAAAGCTTTCAACACATTTATTTCAAGACTGTCAACTTTCAAGACAGCAAAAAAAAAAAAAAAAAATAGAAAAGTGGAGGTAATAATTTTATTTTTCTTACTGTCAACAGTGAGGATACACAGAACAGTAGGATACACAGATCAGTAGGATACACAGAACAGTAGGATACACACATTGGATAAAGAATATCTCAATAGTATCACAATGTTTAATCTTTTATAATGATATTGCTCTGTACCGGCTCGTCTGCAGCAAAGACCGTACGATTTGTTAATCAGCCTGTGTTTGCACTTCCACCAACATGGAAATAAACAGTTACCTTCAGGCAGCCATTTACATTATTGATGACACCAACAGTGCTGCATGTGTCTGTGTGCATTGTACAAGCTCTTGTTCTGTTTTGTCAATTTACAATCTCACTTTAAATGATTTGTGCAGAGGGTCTGGTTTTCGAAAAGAAAAAAAAAGTTAGTATCTTTTACAGTTAACTCAGCTCCTTTTCACTGAGAATGAGAAGGTAAGAGTATCTTAAACGCTGACATTGAATGTTGCTAATATGCTATTGAGGACTAGCTTGTTGTATTTTGTGTTTATGTGTGTGTTAATATGTTATTTATAATGTTGTAATTAAGTAACTTCACAGCATTTGTTTTGAGTATGAAGGAGTTAAAAATACTGAAAGTGATCAAACTGACTTTTAGTTGGATTCATTATATTTATGTTTCACATGGTTTTATGGGAGTAACACAAGCGTTAGACCATTACCAGCATATTTCCTTCACAGCTAACACACTACAGGAAAATATTTCATTTCTTTTCTTTCTCTCTCTTTTTTTTTAACTAGCACAATGCACATAAAGACCTGGCAGTGGTTCTCTTTACGCAACTTGACCACAGGCTTTATAGATTTACCCACTATATATATATATATATATATATATATATATATATATATACACAAATCACAAAAATTTATTGGGCCAGACATGAAATCAGTTAAACCTGTCTGATCATTTTCTGGTTGGTTAAGCAGCTGAGGGCATCGTTAATCACTTTCAGCT
>JBBMJY010000013.1:14968914-14984332 GCA_037833715.1 Toxotes lorentzi
TTTTTTTGCGGTGTTCCTTTGGTTTTTTTTGGCGGGGGTTGTATGTCTGGATGGGGATGTATGTATAGGGAGAGATAGGGATGTGTGTGTAATGTTTTTTTTTTTTTTTTTTTACAGCCACTCCAGAGCTCCATGCTGGAGGCAAGCAGTCAAAGTTTGTGCTCTCAGCTGGCACTGAAGCTGTATGAAGCAGGTCGGTGGAGGAAGACTGAAGGCCTTTGCCCACTTTGATCTAAGTGACAGGCCTGAGAAAAACATTTGGCTCTGACGGAAAACACTAACTCAGGGAAAAGTGCACCTCATCCCTCCTGCCCGGGCAGAGACATACAGTGGCTGTCTGTACGCTTTAACACGGCGTGTTTCCATCACCAGCACTCAGAAACCACACGGTGAGAGAGGCAAAAGATTTCCTGTCAGAGAGAGGAAAGTGTGTGTGTGCAAGAATGTGTGTGTGTGTGTCTGCACCTTTTTCTCACCTCATGCCTTCCACTCCTTCCACTCCAGCTTCTCAGGGATTTCTTAATGATATTCCACTTTAAGCTTTCCTGTGACCCGTCAATCATTAAAGTTAAAACAAAAGCACTGAACACTTTACAGGCAGATAAATTCCTCTTTCAGCTGAGCAGATGCATCCTGCAGAAATCACTTATCTATCATTCTTAAATGGTTATCCCAGTCTCACATAGAGCAGTTGGCATCCTCTTGATAAACAGTCATGCAGTTCTTTTTTTCTTTTTTCTCCCTCTTTCACCCCCCTGTGGACCAGCGAACACTGCAACAAATGTCTTAATAGCTGCATTTGTTCACTTCTCCCCTCCACAGCAACATGAATTTTAAATGGCTCCTGTTTAATTTACTGCTGCAGAAAGTCTGGTATTTTGCAGAAAACGCTGAGGGCGAGCAGTGTCTCTGTGGAAGGTGAAAGGCAGCGCTTCATTCGGAACTTGCTTCATCACTCACGCAAAAATCTCCGCTATTCAACAGGTAATCAGAAATGCTAAGAAAACCTGAGGCAAGAGGGAATATCTCAGAGGCAAAGTCACCTTGAGACCTCCATCTGGTGTAGCATATGCTCTGTGTGTATCTGTCTGCAAGGAAAATAAGCCAGATTGCTGTTGCACTGTTATTCTTTTACTTCTTCATTCCATCTTCCACTCGTTCCTCTTCTACACCTGCTCTCTGGTCTCTTCTGGTACATCTTACAGTCTGATCATATCAAAGGTTTCTGGTCTCAGCACTTATGGAAGAGTTTACTTTGTTTAGTTTATTTTGTTCATTTCAGCTCGATATGCTGATGTGGCTCTAAAGCCATGACAAAAGACAGGGAGACGAGGGATAAATGCAAATAATGACTAATTTATTTTAAGAAAGAGAGATGCACTGAGCACAAAATAAATGAAGAACACAATGAGGTGGTAATCTCTGTGGTCAGTAACGAAGGAGTGTGTGTGTGGATGAGTGCGATGTGTGTTAAATGAAATAAAACGAGACGAGTTCCACTAGAGCTGAGGAAGGGTAGGGATTTGTATCAGGGAACACCTGGTCCAGGTGCCTGCTGCAATTACAGACACAGAACTCACAGTTCAGGTAAATGAGCCTGAGGACGATTAAACCCTACCTCCGTATGAACAGGGTCCTAAAGGGAATCCAGGCACTAAAGTATAACAAATGCAAACTCATAAGGAAAGAAAGAAAGGGTTATTAAACCTAAGCCAACTATAGGTCCCAAACTGTACACTACCAGTAAACAGACATGGGGGAAATATCAAGTTAATTCATTTAATTCAAACTTTTGTTTAAGCACAATGTGCACAATATCTAAATTGTGAAAAATGTTATTACAATGTGCTCAATGTTGATTTTCAGCCTAAAAGTAACATAGATAACAGCTGCTTCATTAGCTGTCTTGTGAAAACTTTGAAGTGATTAGTTACCCAAACGCACACACTGCAGTCTACAGGACTGTGTGGACTCCAGGTGTCTCGGGCCATGTCCAGGTGGCTGGCTCGGTCTAGGACAATGCATTATCTCTGGTTACGAGAGGTGAAGTCATGGGAGTTGAGTGATCAGTGTGTGAGTTCTACTTTATTCAGTAGGTCTCTACTTGCTCTTTGCAGCTGACTGTGCAGATATCAGTCTTGAAGCACACACAGCGGGAAGTTAATTGGCATACAGACTTTTCTGCTCTGTCTGTGATGAAACTGACTATTAGAGTTTAGAGTTTTCCACTGCTTAATTGGAGCATCTGGTTCTGACAGTCCATAGCTGCGCGGGATAACTTGTATATTTTGAACGTGAATAAAGAAGACAGCCTTGCGGATCGTACCCAAACCTGTTAACCAGGTATTGTGATTTTCAAGTAGCTCATTTACCGGATAGTGTTAAAATCTTCCATTCCAGCACATCTCCAGTCCCACCAAGTTCAGGTCCACATCTTGATCCCGTTCTCTGTTACCACTGACCTTTTCTGGTGTCTGTACCAGGTAATAAGAAATCCCTGTGCTCAGTATGACGATCGGTCCACACCTGATTTTTGTAATGCTAGGCTTTCCAAGCGTGAGGGGTCTGTTGCCATTATGCTCAAACTCTTTGTGTGTTTGGCCCCTTTCCTGTATTTGGCCCAGATTTCATCCACACTCCATTTGAGTTCTCTTGGAGGAAGGCTGTGAGGCATTTTGTTGTCAGTGTTATTTGGTAGCACTTGACTTTGAGTGTCTTTCATCTACTCAAAACTTCCAAACAAGTATATAAAAATAAACTGATCCTTACATGCTTGACCAACATTTTTGCTGAATGAACTGTCAGTAAATAGAACATCAAGCTGGAAGTTGCTGTGTATACACAAAAACTAGTTCTTATTTCAAGACAGAATGTGAGACCCACCGGTCAGTATTCTATTACCAAACTTGTTTCCATCTAAAAAGTGTCTAGGTCTGGCTGAATCTTATTTTCACCCTCTCATTTGGGAAAGACATGGAGGATCAGCCCTCTAGACTTCAGCCCTCTGATGGCCACACCATCATAGCTGTGTCCCTACTAAAGGGCCACTTCCCTCAAAGGACACCACTGCTGCTTGTATCATTCAAGGAAAACTATCAAACACTTGCTGGTTCTAGCCTCTCAAAGATTTGCTGCTGTTTTCTGTTTTTATATCTTTGGATATAAATTTGGATACATACTGTTTTAAACAGCTGTGATGGGAATCTTTCACTATTTTTGACATCTAAAAGACTTGCTGTTTAATCCATTAATCAAAAAAGATCAGGTTTACAAAGTAACACCTTGTCTACACCAGTAAAAACAGTGGCTGCAGTTTCTACACAGGAAGTGTGGACACTGAAGGTGTCTTGTCCTCTGAGAGGCTGCCAGGCAACCAGCCAAGATTTGTAAAACTTGTTTTTACACTTTGGTATTTGTACGGATTAAACAACAGGAATGTGTCACAATGTGGTAATTAGTGAACCAGAAGTGTCCAGTCTTTATGCTAAGCTAAGCTAACTGTCTCCATTCTCAATTATATAAATCATATTAATGGACATATATGAGTCTTTTTATTTTTTCAAGTTACAAAAAGTGAATGAACATATTTTCCAAAATATCAAACTGTTCCTCTGTAGCTTGAAAATACACTTTAGGTCCCAGATGCTGGTCTAGACTAAAATTTAAGCACGTCTGTTCTGTCAATCGTGCACGAGGAGGAATGACTGAAAGATGTGCCTGAACTGTGTCTCATGCAGGAAAGTCCATACTTCCATCCACAAGTCTGAAATTCCACACTTTGGTCATGTGACATCACTGACAAAGACAATAAGATGAGACAGTAGACCTTTGACCTTTTATATTATTTTGAAAGGACATTTAAACTACACAAGCTGGAGTTATTCTTCTCTAAATCAGGCGATGGGTAACCATAAGTTGCGGAGGCGTCAAACATGGCTGTATTAACTGAGGTAGATATAGCGCCCACCACTCTTGCTGCCAATTTGTCCCAGTGGTCAAAAAAGAATTTTCCCTACAGAAAAAAAAAAGGATTCTCTTCTACAAGCACATCCCTGGGGCAAAGCAGCTCTTGTAGAAGCCCTTTGTTTGACTGTCCAACACTTCATATCAGATACATCTCTTTATACTATATATAATGTGTCACTGGGAGAATCAAAAATGCAGTGCACACAGATATACACATCTCTGTCTCACACGCACAGACTCTTCTCTCTGTATAGAGAGACTTGATACAATAGTAATTGTTTTGTTATGCTGTACTACACTGTCTGGAAGAGGTGATTGATTTTTCGTTTTCACACTTCTGAGAGCACAACTTGCTTGTCTCCACTTTCCCTGCCTTTTACAGAGGCTGTGCATAAAAAAACAAAAAAAAATCTTCTTCAGCCATATTGCCGGTTAGGCTGAAAGAGAAAGTTTGGACCCTGCTTACATATTCTCCCAGCGTTTGTGGAGTTAGCTGTGATGAATGGCACCTTAGATGTACCACCTATCTGTGTTCACCCTGCACAACAGGACAGTATTATCACTCTGTTCCTAGCTGGTTGAACACACTACCAGTCTGTTCGAGACATCATTTCGCAAGCTGAACACACTCTGTTCCGTCACATTTTGTTGTGGCTATCAGATAAAGGGCCTTTTGTGTGAATCAGGTGATGGAATATCGAGGTGGCTTATTACCTCAACACGCACAAACTTACCCAAAATCCCACAGATGTGGGAAACAGTATCCATTCTTGGTCACACGTTATGCCAACGCTCAGTAAAGTCATTCATAAGCTTTTGTGTTTTTGTAGAAATTGGCTTTATTTGAGTCACATTTCCATCAAAATGCAGCACAAAATTTTAACCAAATTTCCAGAAAATTGTCAAAAGAAAATTGGAATTCATGCGTGTTCCCATCTAGTATTGTTATGAGCGGCTGCCAAATAAGCACTGCCAACACCAGTCACAGATATAAAGGATATGAAAAAGCATTATGTTTAATCGGGTATTTTATAGCTACAGTCTCTGAGACTCCAAACAGAAGTAATGCATTATTTTCTGTAGCAAACTTCTGAAACACATTGTCAGTTCGTGTTTATAAGCAATTTTCATACAATTAGGAAGTCATGAAGTATCAAGTTGCTAAAACAATTATAAGGCAGCTTTCTGAGCTGCTAAGGAAGGTCAAACACAACATTCGGTTTAACACCCTTAGTTTTAAATGTCAGGGTTTCCTGGTGGCAAAGTTGTTAAGATGCATCACTGCAGCATCTCCAGTTTGATTCCATCTGGGGACCTTTGTTGCTTTACTGTCGCTATCAATAAAGCATAAAATGTTAGAAATAGTTATCTTTAAGAATGCGTAAATTGTCTTCCCAATGCTTCTTGTCAGTGCTGAGTACAATTTGTTTCTCTTTTTTTTGAAACTTACTAACAAGTGAGAGATTGGCTTCCTGAGCCAACCTAACAAGTACAACAGATCAGCTGTGTACAAGAAATCAGACCAACCCTACATCCTTTTGCCGGCAAGACATTTGCCTCACTGAATTTTTTTGGCACTATAGGTCTATCAGTCCACTATGTCTAGGAATTATGTTCATAGTGGATGATTCTGCAGAGTACAATTTATGTTGAATGCCAACTTTCAGTAGGAATGTAAAAAGCAGTGTGCCCTTTAAAAAGGCATAATTTTTGGGGTGTGGATGTGCATCTGGCACTTCTGACTTTGACGCAAGAGACCAGATGTTGTGTGCTGTCACCGTCTAAAATATAAAACTTTGCCCAGCCATTACCAAGTGTTGTAGTTGACATCATACCGTGTCCACATTATTTATTCATTCATATAGATTGTAGATCTTTATACTGTCAGCAGTGCCAGTGCAGACCAACTCTTGGTGGCATGAAAAGGTTTCTTATATTCAGACCAATCAAATTAAATTGACTCTACCTTATCTACTTTAATTTTGAGCGCTGGCTTTTGATTTGTCTCAAAATGTTAAGAGTCACAGTGAGTATCATGTACAGCTTGTAGTGATGTATTCATGTGAGCACACACTGATGTTATAAATGAGGCAGAGTTCACCCAATCTTTATCATCATATATCCTCATAACAACTAAATGTCACTTAAAGAATCATAATACAGTATACCATAGATAAATGTGTGTGTGTGTGTGTGTGTGTGTGTGTGTGTGTGTGTGTGTGTGTGTGTGTGTGTGTGTGTGTGTCATACCCCATACCAATGTCACAGCTGTGGCACCCTGTAACAGTCTGAATTTGCACTTCACATTTCAACTTTAATTTGTCCAGCAGACTTGTCCAGGACTTTCTTCTGCCGACTGTGTGCCAAAGAGGTCCTCAGATCATAACAGACAGGGTGAAATATGATGAGTCTGTAACTAAAAAATTCATCGGTTTTGCTGCATAATTTAATTTGTGGTGTGCCGATGGATCTTCAAAGTCCTGATTTACTCCATATTTCTGTGGAGGAGTTGTCTTTTTCTTGTTGAATGGCAAAGATAAAAAATTTGCTGAAATTGAGGGCACATAAAACATACACATTGACACATGCAGTCTTAAAATAGGCAGGTGGTTTAACATCTGATGTCTAAAATCATAGCGTCTCCACTAGTTTGGTTTCAAATCTCATCTCCTGTTGAAGCCGAAGACAACATGGAGCATAAAAACTGTATAAAACCGGTTTGATTTTTACAAATTCAATCTGGACAAACGTGGATGTTTACATTTAGATTAAGTCTGCACCATATCCCTGTCATCACTTAGCCTTCCCTTGACACACACCAAAACTTGGATGTGCTGATGACTGAAAAGCACCAACAGGTGGAAATGTTCCAGGAAGGTCAGTCAGCTTTAAAGGGACTAAATGTAAGAATGTGAGGCAATTTACATACATTCATTGCTTTTTTATTGCCAATGTGTGAACAGATTTTAAAGCAAATTAAAGAATTAAACTTTCTGCAAATTCCTTGGTTGCTTCCAACAGCCTGTGGTTTGATTTCTATGTAAATGACTCTTGAATTGTCTGGGAAAATCCAAAAGTTGTGACATGTAATGCTCTCTCCCAAATGCCTCGCCTCAAAGCCCCTCTTCTTTTCCCCTACAACACCAATGGTGTGCAACACTTGCTAACATTACCTTAGAAATGTAGTCTGCTAACGTCAACAAATGACCAACTCCCAGCAAAAAACAAAACTTCTGATATTTAGAACCGACTTCTGCTTTGTGACATGGTGCAGTATCATGCTGGAAGTCATCATTAGAAGATGGTAAATAGTGGCCATAAAGGACCAAATTGGACTGTTGTCACAAGGCAGGTTGCATCCACAGGTTCATGCTGTTAGCACCATGTTATCCCAACATTTTGATCATGTTTTCTATATCGTTTTCCACCATTTTCAATTTTACTGGCGCATTTTTCATTACGTCATCGCATTGTTCCCTCGTCTTCTGTAGTGGTCAAACCCAAATGGAGTATTAGCTCCACAGACCATTTATCTCAATGTGCCCAACTTTTAATACTCACATAATGGTAATGGATGGAAACACACATTAATTTTTCTGGCAATTCGGTTAAAATTTACACACTTGAATGGAAACGTGTGTGTGTCTGTGACAGGAGTGAGGGGGAGGGAGACAAACTGTGTGAGCAAGAGAGAGAGAGAGCACTCTCTCTGCTAGAGTTTTAATATCATACTACAAAATTCTTCTTTTTAGAGGTATCAGTGACATTTATTTTTTTCCAATTTCAAAAACCCCTGGCCCAGCCTTGATGACCCTTAGTTATCATCATGTCCCATCATTACTAAGTCCACCTGCACATATAAATAAAGTGAGTAGGAAACAAAAATAAGTTGTGGTGCATAATGATAATCAACTTCACTGTTTGCTTGTAGTGTAGTATATTAACTTTTCTGAACAAATTCTAAAGTCTGAATTTGAAGATGACTGATTATAAGGACCTTATTTTACAATGTATTTCAATATGGATCAATGGGCACATAACGGACACAGGAGGCATAAGGTAAACTGCCAATTACAGCAGCAGACTGCATGTGTGATGTCTGCTATGTGGCTGATTAATAGTATAATACTGATAACATGTTATGAAACTAATTTTCTATGCAAATTCTGACAGTCTGGGTAAGGAGTTAAATTTGAAGACAGCTTGTAGGGACTGCCAGTACGTATCTGTTTGCTTGCAGAGTCAGTATATATCCTCTTAATGTCAACAGTTCCATTCACGGCTTGATGCATTTCACAGAGAAAAAGGAGCCCTAGCATTGCCTCACTCTGAGCCGTAAGAGCTGACACTTCCAGCGGAAGAGCATTGTAAAAATCTGTGTTCCTGCGACACAACGTTGAACTCTGTCCTCCAGATTTGCTCATTCCATAGTTTTGTACAACAAAGGTTGAACATTCACAGACAAATCCTCACAGTGTGACCTTGCTCACACTGACATCATATTGCTCACAGCCAAAGTGTGGGCAGTGCTGACATCCCTGTCCCAACTTGTTCCTCTTTCACCCTGGAAAACACTCTCCCTGAGCACCTTCTATGATAGGGCTTAGAGATGAAGCCTATAGTTTTAATCGTGCTGTGCAAGAATTTCAACCTGGTTTAAATTTTGTTCTGTGTAGCACATAAAAGGTCAGCCAATCATGCTCTGGGAAATGATTCAATAGATTCATTTTCATGACTGTCAGCAAGTGAGCAGTATGGGAAAGTTATGAAACAAAAATAAGATATCACCAGTAAGATGTGTTAAGATGTAAAAGAATGATTGTATATTTATTACAGATATACTTAATTGTACTTAACTACTGGAATAGCTCACCAGTGTCAGTTGCAGACTGTAAGACCCATGAAACATAACTTTATGGTCCCAAGGCAGTTGTCATTAAGTTAATGAAAAGTACAGCTAATGTGGACTTTATCAACCAACTATTCTGTCCAAGGGTGCTGAAGTAGCCTGTCTGCTTAACATCAGTACATTTGTTTTGGAACTCTGTGAGTAGCATTGCGTGGGGAAATGAGTCAGGTGTGCATGTTTTGATAAAAGAAGCATTGTTGCACATGAAGGATATTTAAGATTATAGCAGGTGTGGGCACATTTACAGACCCACCTCCATCCTGCCAAAAGCAAAGTTTGCCATTCCACGCAAAACGTGTGTGGTTTCACTGACGTCTCCACATGACTCATTCTGAAATTATGGCTGGTAGAGTGTAAATCTAACTTTATTCACACATTCAACAAGATTTAGACTGAAATTTGGGTGATATTAAATCAATAATAGCTTTAATGTGGTGTGGCCAAAGGAGAATAAAATGTTTGAGATTACACAACAATCACGACCTGATGCTTTAGCCTTCTGATAACACAGAGTGGAGTCCTGCACTGCATTACCTATCAAATATATGAATATTCTGGGTTAATGCTTTGTCTGTCAGTTTCCCCCAGGTAGTGGTTAGAGGTCTAATATTTTTTGGTACAAATTATGCTAATTGTACTTCTGCATTGGCTTTGGTAGTCATTTGTACATTCTGTAAATGTATACACTTAGACAATATGTAATACAAACTTGCCGGTTCATTCGATCCACCTAGCCAGGGTTATGTTGAGATTTGTGAGAAAAGGCAGCCCTCATTCAAACTTTGTTGAAGAGGAAGAGCAGCTTCCACAGCTTAGGTATTTACTTACTTTTAATAAAACTGAATAATCATAGCAGCGGGTACTGAGAATATACAGTAGATCCTATATATTGTAAAAGCAGCAGAGAAGGAGTGTTTGGAGTTTGAATGAATAACCATACAGGACAGAGCTTGTCTTCCAGACTGGGTGTTTGTGTGTGTACGTGTCCCCAGTGGAGCGGCAGTGAAGCTAGTGTTATCAACGGCTCTGCTGTGCCTCAGCTCCTGATCCTCAGCAGGCTGATTATGTCTACTCTAAACAAAGCCCACAATTCTCTCTTCTGTCCTACCAAAAGCCCCTTGATAACAATACTGAGCCATTCAAAGCACTACGCTCACTTTTCACAAGGAACCGCATGTGAACAATAAAGATGCTTGGCGTCTTGTTTTATACATCCTTCCCTCCTGCTGAATCTTAATCTTTTCTTTTTTTTTTGCACTAACTGGCATAAAATTTGGCATGGATATTCACTTCCCTTGAGGATTAATCCTATTGATTTTGGTGACCTCCTGACCTTTAATCTAGCACCACCATCAGTATAAACATTTTCTCTTGAATCAAAATATCAACCCGAATTTCTTTGAAATTATTAGCCAGTTATTCATCGTGTTCATCGAGCAAGTATAAGTATTTATAATGGGCATTGTACTCATCATTCATAACAGCCAAATATCTAACACATTTTCCCATAGAATGAAAAGCTACAAAACATAAGAGGGCCGTTCTTAAAGCTGCAATAACAAATGTTTATATACTAAGAATGAACAATGTGTAAAGTGAAAGTGGTTGCTCTCATTAGCAAATCAAAATTCATCACAAACTTTACAATTCCCTTCATCTCCACAGTCCTTTTTAGCATTTTTCAGATCAGTGTTTTTACTGTTTTGGTTCAGTCTCATTGTCCTCATTTCCAGCAGCAGCAGCAGCAGCAGCAGGAGGCAGTTCTTCTCATTGAAAAAGTTATGATAAGCCCCATTACCCCATTCCAAACAGCAGAAAGACAAAGTCAACAAGTGGCTAGTGAACGTAGAGGAACATTTAGAAGCTAAAGAGCCAAATGTTTTTCTTAGGAGTCAGTGGAGTCCAAGTGATATGAACAGTGAATACTGGACTTATTAGGGGATTAGATGCACACTCTTAAGCCAAGTGACAAAATTGTTTAGAATGAGCATGTCCTTGTAGTGTTTTACCAGTCTGGTCTCAAAGTTTCACCAGATTAAATGAATACATTTTGAATTTTTTTCTACAGCCTACTCATTGGCTAATAATGTGATGTGAACATAGTGATGTTATAAGAGATCTGAGTCACCTTGTATTGAAATTTTGTTTAAATTGTATTTTGGTCCACATCTGTACCAGTGTCCACTTATTGAGTCTGTAGCAAAACTCCCAAGACTTTTCATTCTGTTCTACTTTTTAGTTACCATATTAATATCTTTTCCTTTCTGTTGGGTTCAAGATTGTAAGGAAGTTTGAGAAGGTCGAGACACATTGAGGCAGGAAAATACAGGACTCTGCATTGACTCTGCAGTGAACTGTGTCATTGTTACACTCCAGTGTTATGTAAATATTTTGAAGATTACCATAGAAGTGTGTATGTGTGAAACTGCACATTTGATACATTTTAGGGCAGCCACACATTAACCTCCTAAACACCAAAAGATAAGGAAGAACTGGTGCTATCTACAGGTCCCAACTTTACAAAACAAGTTATTCTAAAAGTAAAAATGCAGACAGACCCAGAGTCAGAGATATGTTTAAAGGCAGTTTATTGTAGTCTTGAATAATGATGAATGAGTTCAAGAGGCAGATGAAGGCCAGGAGTACTGCTGATTGGTGGAGCGGGACCAGTGTAGTGGGATCCTGGTATACTAAGATGGTGGAAGGCCGATCAGGATAGGCAGTGAATTTGATCCTTGAGGCAAACAGCACACAAAATCAGAGCTGGACATGTCTGCACACAGGTAACAGGCGGAGAATAACCTGGAGCACAGATGTATTACAGAATAAGCAAACAGACATGCATGAGACTAAACACTGACTGCACTGATAGCTGGCCATAGCATCATTACTCCTTGGTGACTGAATGGTCTGACAGAATCTGGTGGTTATATACTGCAGGAGCTTGTAGTTTTGATTTGGATAATCAGGGACAGGTGAATAGATGGAACGGTGGGAAGAAACAGACCAGGATACTGTGCCCAGCAGGCACACACACACACAAACACAGTCAGGCAAACAACACATACTAGGAACAAGAGAAACACAAGAAAACAAAGGGGAGAAATACTGCAAGGCCCTAACAGCAGCAAATGAAACAAAACAGCAAAAGATACTGTTAGATAGCATCAGACTGCTGCTGAGGCTACAGAGCAAACAGACTGTATATACTGTCACACCAGACCAGAAATGAAATTAGAGTAAATGCTGTATCAGACCAGTGGGGTGAGAACATAATATTCAGAATGAAAGCCTCAGCATGGTCAGCTAAAGACTATTAAGCCTCCTGGATAAGGAAATGAACAGTACTTTGTTGTTGTGGTCTACAGTAATGCTATTAATAGCATCTGTTACAAGTAAGAGCGGAGACAAACTCCTGGCTCAGCATGTGGACAGTGGACAGGTTTATATCACACAGGTGTAACATTTAGCTCTCATTCTTAGAACAATGCCCCGATAAAAGTCGCTGCTACACCTAGATGCTCTGTTGTGAGTTGAGGCCTCACTTGGTAGATGATGCTACTCATTCATATGTTTTGCAGCCATGTTAATTCAGGTTTTGCACTTTCAGCCCAGTACATTCATTCCTGATGATCTGGCAGCTCAGGATTTACATACAATGCCACAATTATTGCTATTGCAGGAAGTAGTGTGCACTTTATGTAGCGAGGTTTGGCACTGGATGAGCATCAGACTTGTTTATTAACTTTAACTCCCATCTTTCCCCAACTTTAACCTAACTGCCTAAACCTAACCATAGCCTAACCATAGCTTATTTGTCATAACCACTATCTCGTAACCATATAGTAGTTGCTTGGTTCAAATAATGTTAAAAGCAAAACTGAAAATGTATAAACTGGGGTTTTGCAGAATTGCCCAATGTTGATGTTCTTGTCTTGGTTGATACTTTGCAGCCAAACATAGTTTTGTCCAACAAATCTATGAAATATAGAATCTCTATAAACTCTATTTCAGTTTTTTCAACTAAAAGTGATCAAATTGCAAACAGTACCATTAGTAATACAATAGTAGTATCAGTAGCATCTTACTAGTAGATGTACTTGAGAAATGGGGATACTGACATGGGGTGTTAGCCCTGAAGTCAATGAAAGAAAACACATTCACTTTTTCTCAAGGCAGTGATTACTGACACAGTGTGTGGTTTCAAAAGCTGATTCAGTAGATTGGAATTTATGCTCACGCATCCCATGATCTGTGTAAAAATATACATTTCTTCATTTTGTGTCGTATAAGTGTGAATTTGTATATATACTATACATATACAACACCTATGTATATATAAATATATACATGTGTGTTATTCTTATAGGTATTCTTTACAAGTGAGTCGGGTTGCAGTGTTGATTAATTTACTTCTGCTGAAACAATCTAAATGTAAATTGGACCTCTCTATCTGTGTCTCCCAGACTATAATGAGAAGAGAATTTAAATGACCTGGTTGCTTTTCATCCGTTCTGACACAAAGTTGAAATTTACAGAGAGACGACTTCTGTGTAAACAAAAAGAAATTATGTATATGAAAGGGAAAACACCTCGCAGGCTTTACTGGTGACCTATACAGTAGAAAGTTTTGTCAGGATGGTGGTACATAGCAAGCACTTGGTAATGGTTCAGGAGAGCTATCATATGATCAGCTATGTCTTCGGTAAGCATATCTCAACACAGATGATCGAGATATGTGCACAGGTCTAAGAAAAGTATAAAAAGTCAGGCATTTTGATAGCCAGGTGCTTCTTTGGCGATCACGGGGGGGAGTGGGGGCGGGGGGGGGCTGTCTTCTTTTGACTGCTGTTTCTTTTCTCTTGACTTGAAAAACTTTTCTACCCACCGTTTTTGCTCAAATGGTGACGGGGGCCTTTATTTTCCCCAGCTGCAGAAGGAAACAGGCCTTTATTTGAAGCAGGCTTATATTGGAGGCAGACCTTTATCTAATTCCCTCAGTTTGATAAGAACAATCGATCAAATCTTAGTTCAAAGCCTCATTTGACTCTTCTCCCATTTGCCCTGTTAAAGTTGCTCCATAATTCTGTTAATACAAGCTCAACACCTCCTGTAACCATTTCAAATTAAAAGCCCCTCTCTTGTTTCAGTGGAAGAAGGCCTTTGTTTGTTACTACAAACTACAGTTGGCCGAGACATTAACACACATACAGTGGATTAATTGTCTTTCCTAGTTTATTAATACTTTTAATCTTTTAATGAAACGATTTATTCTGTTTGCACATGCTGGATGAGAGCTTTGTTTGTTTACTATGATTTGAACAACATAAATTAGTGACATTTAATGTGACATTTTACCTTTTCTTGTTAAATTCTTATTGACTCTTGATTGCTGATGTAAATCTCAATTCATTCTTTGATTATATTTTAATTAATTAGAAAGCCTTTATTCCTGTGTTGCGTTTTAAGCATTTACTGTTCCTGTAGTTGATTTTGACTTTGATATTCTTAGTGGCTTATGATTGATTGCTTTGGTATTTTAGTTTAGTATACTTAGCCTGCTCTTGATTGATTGTTCATTTTGGTGATTAATGCTAATTCCTCAACAGCTGATTGATGATAATGACTTGCACATATTTGCACCTATCAAGTGATTATTGCTCAGCTCTGATTTGGATTGAATGATTAATTGATTATTTCTATGCTTAATTTATTATTGATTCAGTAATTGATTGGATTGATTGATCAATTGGTTGTTGATTTGTCTGTGATTTTGGCTCCGACATGGTTATTCAACCCATGCATGATGTATTATGAACACGTTTAAAATCTGCATTGGCATTTGAATACATGTATGGTCACATATTTGATATGAAGTTAAATCTTTGTTGATTTACTAAGTTGGCTGTTTTGCCTGGTACATTTTAACATCACAACCTCAGGTTGAACTTTTGATTTTGGGCCCATTGCTTGTAAGTTTCCAGGTATATTCATTCTCTCTAACATTATTATGATGTGGAATGTAAAGATCATGACAGCTGCTGGGACTCACTACCACAACTCTACTATTTCTGTACATAATGTGCAAAAGCACCTCTGTACACCATCATGAGTCATTGCTTCCCAATGGAAAGAGAAAAGACACAGGTCTGACTCCTCATGGCATGCTGCTCACATTTGATCAGTTTCAACTTTGTCACTAACCTTTTTTTAGTCCGAAACAGTTTCCATTATATGTGCCATGACAACATAATGTGAAAAAATATGTGTTGCTCTGGAGATACATATTACCATTATGTCCAGTGCTTCCTGGGTATACTGACATACCACTTCACCTGTTGTTTCCTGGATTCACTTTGTTTGTAACACAACCAAGTAGGAAATGGTTGTTTAAATCATTCCAGCGAGCACATCACTTGGATCATCTGAAAAAAAAAAAAAAAAAAAAAAAACCAGACCCAATTCCAGTTCAGAACCATTCAAAATCACCTGAAGTCAAAAAAAATTTTCCGGAGGGAGTCGGAAAGGCATCTTGTGAAGAAA
>JBBMJY010000013.1:14984432-15003980 GCA_037833715.1 Toxotes lorentzi
CTGGGTATACTGACATACCACTTCACCTTTTTTTTCCTGGATTCACTTTGTTTGTAACACAACCAAGGAGGAAATGGTTGTTTAAATCATTCCAGCGAGCACATCACTTGGATCATTTGAAAAAAAAAAAAAAAAAAAAAAAAACTGGACCCAGTTCAGGTTCATAACCATTCAACATCATCTGAAGTCAATAAACATTTTCAGTAGGACACAATCGATTTGTTGTTGGAGGGTGTGATGGAGTCAGCATGGGGCAGAGGATCTACTAAGCGCTGACTGTAACTCATTTGGATTTTCTTTCCGTTTCCATATACATTGTCTGACACCAGACACCAGACCTCTTTCCCTCTCTTCATCTTCTATATCCATTTTCACTTCACCCTGTGCTCTGTGTTCACCTCCTATTCCTCTTTTTCTTCTCAATCACACTTCTTCACTATCCTTCTCACTGGGTGTGTGTGCTCTTTTCTTAACACACACATATTATGTGGACAAGTTCTGGAGCCATTAGTTTCAGTTTAGCTCAATGCAGCATGAGCTAAGCTGCTTGTCTTTGTTAGGGCTGATGTAGGGTTGGTGTAAGGTCAAGGTAAGCATCCACAGAACATTGTGTGGTGATGCTTTTGTCTGCAAACCTGTGGTAAAGCAGGTTCAGGACCCACCAGAACTGATTCTTTTTTAAAACTTTTACTGTGTAAAGACAGAAAGAGAAAAAGAAACAACAAACAGGAAACAAGTCAAAAGTTTAGATCTTAGTACCTCCCCCCACAACAGAGCAGAGCATCATGCTGAATTTTTTTTGAGAAAAGTATTGGCATCACTGGCATCGCACTGCAGTGGGGTTAGGCTTAGTTAAAGTTCCATTACATATTCCCACTTGGCAATATCCTCTGTACTTTTCAAAGTAAAATAATGTCTTTATACTGATGACAACCACATTTACATTCAGTAATCTAGATTTTTTTTTTTTTTTTTTTTTTAATATCTAAAGCTGGAATTGTTCTACATTTTTTCATACTGTCAACAAAGACCAAAACCAACAATGTGTTAGTCCCTCTGTTAATATTTCCTTACTTCCCTTGTGTTTGGGTACAAATTTCTATTTTTCATTTTTATTCCTTAAAGCTCAGTAACCTCCTAAATCACCTGGGCACTGTGAATTTTTTAATGACTCTCACTCAAACATAAGGAAATCTTTTGTGCATTTTTCAGAACTATTTTCACCTATGGATTAATATTTATAGTGTTTGAACAGTTTATGGGTGGCGAAATAAACTTAAGGGTAATATAGGAACATGTCATCCAGTGCAACAGTGTGGTAAACATGTTAGGATCTATTCTGGTTCGCAGAATTTGTTATATATAAAGAAAAATACAGACTCACATCATCAGACTAAATGGTAAAAGACAGCAACATTTACTAAACCAGCAGTTAAAAATCCTATTTTTTAAAACACTCACATGCAGAAGTTCTCATTAATGATTTTTTTTTTTTTTTTTTAATCATGCAGGCTAACCTACTGAAATGTCTTCATCTGAGGTTTTCCAAATTGCTGCATTAAAATACCTACAGGCATACTGTGCTGCATGTTTGAAAATGTTGCTGTTGCGGTGAACATGATTTTAAATATACAGTTCAAAATCTTCAAACATTCATTTGAGGTCTATACAGTCTACTCACTAAGCATTTGGCTGTATATGCCTCCTCTCTCTGTGGGAAGAGACTATGAATTCCCTTCATTAAAATTCCACCAGGGAAGATGACACCTTTTATTTAAGGTCTTCTATTCTCTCCTTCTTGCTCTCTCTTTCCCTTTCTCTCTTGCTCCCTCTCTCTGCTCTTTTTCTTTTTACACAGGGGAGATTGATTTGAATTTTAATTTGCCAGCACAATGTCACAGCATTTGTTTGTGAAATGAGGTCAAGGAGCTCAAGTTGTTTTACAGGATCAATACCAAGGGATGTAATGTAATAAAGGAAAAATGCTGAACCTTGCCAATATTCACAAGGCTTCAAATCAAGTCCTCCTATGGAAATATTAGTAAAGATATCATGCAGATATAACCAAGGTCTTTTCATCATTTTTCTCTTTTGTCAATGGGAAGCCTCATGTCAACCTCCATATTTTATTCAGTGAATATGAGGGCAGCCTGTCTGAAAGACTGAACCACAGACAGAGAGAACACAGAGGATGATTTCAAGGAAAGTAAGTGTGTCTGCCACCTTCATATCTACCTGTAGACGCCTAACCTGTGGGTCTGTTGTGTGAGTTGTTGATTGAAACAGACATGCTCGGCTGAGCTTCAGAGAGCATCTGGTGGATTCACTTATTACTGACTTCATGGGGCTTTCAACTCCCGCTTGACCTCTGGTAATTCACACACACACACACACACACACACACACACACACACACACACACACACACACACACATATACCTCATCATAGTTATGATAGTCAGTATGCAATACTCAGAGGTTTTGTCTCTCATTAAATCTGATGCCAGTTTACTCTTTTTTCTGTGCCTTCACAGTATGAAGTTGTTGACAGGATGTAATTATAAGAGACTCCATATTATGTATTTCTATCTAGTACAGCTACACTTTATA
Organism: Toxotes lorentzi; assembly: GCA_037833715.1. Lineage (NCBI taxonomy): Eukaryota > Metazoa > Chordata > Actinopteri > Toxotidae > Toxotes > Toxotes lorentzi. The sequence continues at coordinate 14,987,044 of JBBMJY010000013.1, forward strand.
TTGTGTTTAATTGTGAAGCGGTCTTGAAAAGCTGACTGGTAGTTGCTGCTTTGTCGTTATTCAGTAGTTAATAGGTGAAAGGTGTGCAAACCCAGAAATGATAGGATGAAAAAAAAACATGACTGAAGTGAATTAGATGATGAAATGAAGTTAAATCAGGATTAACGAAAGAGAAAACAAGGTCAAACAAAAACGAAATATGCTCATAAAGGCTAAGATGTTTTGAAAACATTAATCTAATTTTCTTCCACCCCTCTTCCATGTGCCATCACTGTCCACACTACTTTATATGTGTTTCAGGTGCTGTTTTGATGGAAAAACTGAGATGCTGAGATGAAGAAAACTTTTCATCTTCAGTTTTTCAGTGGAGTTCATCTCTCCAGGCTTGGATCGTAATCACTGAGTGATTGTCTGACAACGATATGGTGTAAATAGAAAGCACCGGCCTGTACTTTTCATCATTGTTAACCACGCTGGAGATTGACCTGGACAGAGATAGGCCAGAAAATATCTTCGGGGCTACTGTTTGATCTTCATAAGCAATAAACCAGACTCAAAGTCTAATTTCAGTCCTGCTAGCAGCTCCTAGAGGCTGCAATCATTATTACACCCCACAATACTGTGTTAGGCAGAGTGAACAAAATGCTGATTGTGTTCGTATCAGAACCTTAGTATAGTTGAAAAAGTCTCCTACTGTGATTTGAAGACATGACTTTAAAATATTCTAGTGGAAAAAGGTCAGGGAGCCACCAAAGACATTAGGAATCATCCTCATCATCATTACCAAGTTCATAGCTATCTGATTCCAAATCCAAAAAAGTTCTGGTTATCTAATGAGTCAACAAGTCTCCAGTGCTAAGACAAAATATATCATTTGGTTATTGCCATCCACAAGGACTCATAGAAGTGTTTTCTGTTTGGTTTGCCAAGACAACCAGATTCAGATCAGTGGGATTGGAAAAGGATTGTATGAATTATTTTTTGTCAGACACGGCCATGGTTAAGGTTTGGTTAGGTTTAGGCATAAATATATCTTGGTTATGGTTAGAGAAAGATACTTGGTATAAAATAACAGCTTCACTAAGGATAAGGAAACCTTAGTAGAAAAAGGGAGACAAACATCTTCCAGAGTTTGATGCTTTGTTAACCATTCAAATTTTGAGAGTTTATAACAACATTGCGGTAGTTTCTGAGAGTCATTATTCACATGATCACTAAAGCTCCTCGCCAGTTAAACATAAACATATGTTGTTTTCAGGCAGTTTCACAAATGATTGATGCTGTCTGATCAGTAGAAAATCTCTGAGATGGCAAGTGATGGATGGGCATCACATTTACAGTGCTACACAACACTGCAGATTTATCCGTTTAACTCAAAAGTGTTCTTCAAGATTGCCTGCATGGGTCCAAACAAATGAGTGAGAAACACAAAGGCAGAGAGCAGGATAAACAAAGGGACAAATTAAAGTTTTTTGGTTATTGCTCAGTATGTGCTTGCTCTTTTGGGGCCTTGACTGAAACCTGAAAGAAAATGTTACGTAAACCAGCAAACACACAGTGCTGACAAAAGAAAGCCATAGTGTCAATTGCTAACAATAAATATATGTTTCATGTGACTGAATCTAGTTATTGGTGATTTACATTCTAGTATTTATTTCCATTCATAACAAGATCTAATGAGCATGGGTGCAGTACAAATATGAATCAGTCACTAATCCCTCTACAATTGATGTTTCAGACTCCTTCCCATACAGTTTCTGACCAGTGCTTCAGCTGGCCAGTCATTTGTTCATCGTCCACTAATCCAACCATGCACTTCTGAATCCATTCATCTCCTAATCTATCTACTCCAAGTCTTCCCAGTGTCCTCCCTGCTGGCACTGGTGTCACGAAGAGTTAACAGCATTCTCTTTGAATGCCCCATCTTGAGCCGCAGCCACTGAAGATTATGAGGGCCCTCATTAAAAAATGATGTAAGACCACTGGAAGGCCAAAGTCTAAGTTCCCTCCCTCTATATTTCTCTGTCTTCCCTTCAGACACTCACTCAATCACACTTTTATGCCCATCCTTCCTTCTTTTTAGGCTTCCTATAATCTGAAACCGGAGTATGCTAATGGCACATGGACAGTGTTGTATTTTCATTAGGTCTAATATGACTGTGATGGTAATTTCATGGGCAAGATGAAGTACTGAATTGGGAGTTACTGCCGGCACTAGATCAGTTCAGACATTAGTGTCATGCTGAATTGGTTGGTTAGCACATTTCAATCAAAATTTCAAACTGTAACTGTCAGCTCGTGCTGCATTTCATATCATTCAAATTAAGCTGACTCTTAACACAAAATGAGCATCCAGGACAAAGAAAATAGTTGGCGGCTGACCTTGGCAGTTACTTCAGGGTCGCCATGGCGGCTCTCCAGAAATGGACCTAATCAGTCAGATCAGGCTCGTCAGTTATCAACATTCTTTGTTTATTCGGTCTTTGTTCAGTCATGCTGAAGCACTGCTGTTGAGTTCACTCATTTCGGTTTTCATTTCGACGCCCCTGTCAGCTGGTTAAAGCAGCAACACAAGCGCGTCTCACACACGTGGCTCCTGCTTCACTGCAGTGGCGTGTCATCTGGAGTTGTAAAGTCTTCATGTGTGGCGTATGGTTATCAGCAATAATAGACTGAGAAATGTCATACCGACATAATACCAGCAACATTATATAAAACTGACACCTTTCACTAGTGCGTCAAACACCAGCTGGGTCTTTTCTGTGTGGAGTTTGCATGTTCTCCCCCAGTATGCGCAGGATGCTCCAGCTTCCTCATTAATTAAGTTAATTAATTGGTGACTCTAAATAATCCATAGGACAATTGCTGTTTGTCTCTATATGTCAGCCCTGTGATAGACTGACAGCCTGTTCAGGGTGTACCCTGCCGTTCACCCAGTGTTTTGTGCTGGGATTGGCTCCAGCCCACCCCATGACCCATAAGAGGATAAGCAGTATGGCTAATTGATGGATGGGCAGTATTTATCCGGGGGCTCTCTCTCTGTCTGTGTGTGTGTGTTGTTTTGGAACAGGGTAAACAAAAATCACGTGACTCAGCACAGCTGAACTCCACATGCAAGGCAGCTATGTCCTGGGCATCAGTGTGTGCATTTTTTTTTTTTTTTTTTTTATAAATAAAAAGTGTCACTGAGATAACTTCTGTAATAATTTGGTGCTACATAAATAAAATTGACTTGACAGACCAGATTAAAATAAAGAAAGGATAATCTCCTGATTTGTTGCATTATCATTATTCTTCTGTGACTCTGTGCTGGAGAGACGGAGAAATTGTATTTTATAAAATCCTTTAATATTGGCTAAGGAGTAAGATAACACCAGTGACAAAAAGACAATACACTCGGTCTTTAAATAAATGCACAAAAAAGATTATATAATGTATAGTACACTTTTATGTGTATTCATAAAGTCAAAGAGTTATGTAAGAATGTGGTTATTATTATTATGTTAAAAAAAATTATCTTGACATTCCAAAAGTGGACACTTCAACGCTGCTGAAGTCACAAAGAGATATTGTGGCATTTAATTGACTTTACTGTTATTTTCTAACAGGCAGAAAGGGGTTATCTTTCTGAATCAAACTCCACTGAACCTCCAAAACAATGGGAAACAAAAATACAGCATGTGAAGAGGAATAATAGTGATTATAATAATAATAATCTTTAGTTATAGAGCACTTTTCTAAACCCATGTTAAAAAGTGTGTCATACAAGGCAAATCATACAATTTCTGATAGTGTAATAAGCAAATAAAACAAGTAACACCAATTACAGTGTTGCCAGCAAAAGCTCAGGCAAAAAAAACTTAAAGAAAAGCTCTCAGATAAAAGAGGTCACTGATTCTGCTGACCAGATTTCCTCAGACAGCTCATTCCATAGCTTTAGGGACTCTGACTTAAAAGGCCTCTACCTGAGGATCTAAGGCTAGCAACTGGCTCGTATGTGACTAGTAGGTCAGTTTATAGCACAGAGAGAGGCCATGAAGAGCCTAAGAAGTCAACAGTAAGATCTAACAATCAATTCTAAAACATAGTGGGAACCAGTTCAAGGAGCCTAAAACAGGCATGATGTTGTCACTTCTCATGGATCTTGTCAAAAGCCTGGCAGCTGAGTTCGGAACAGTCTGGAGTCAATTAATAGATTTTTGGTTGAGGCAGGTAAAAAGGCTGTTAGGAATAGTCAAGGTGTGAGGAGATGAAGGCAAGTAAAATGGTCTATGTGGAAATAGATTGTATTTTAGAAACACTTCTAAGATACGATAAAAATTTGACTGCACAAGGTCTGCAGTAAGCTGATTTTGAAATCTTGTGGCTCTAATGTTGAACATCTTTTCAAAAGTGATTATATCATACCTCTCATATATGTGTGAAAATGTATATATGTGTGTGTGTGTGTTACCTAAGTCACTTACGCAAAGAGTGACTTCTGTCTTACTAAAGGAGGAAGCTGTCTGGATCTTCATATCCCTCCTTAAGTGTTTACCTCTTCCTATTCAAACCTTCAACATTGGTGATGCTGGTTACCATCACAACAGCCAGATGCTCATCGGATAGTCCGTTCTCTACAGCTGCTGGGCCTCCACTCAGACAACAGGTTTGGCAGCCATGGAAGAGTGCTGGCGATCTCTGCCTGTGATAGCTAGGAGGAGGGTGATAAAGCGAGGCATGCCCGCATATATGAGATGGGCTAAGGTGACCAACACAAAGCTATGGATCAAGTTTTGCTTATTCCGGATTTTACTCTCCAGCCAGTAGAGGTTTGCCTTCCAGTCAAGAGTAAGCCAGATTACAGCTCTCACAAACAGCCATGTGTCACAGGGTGATAGTGTGTGTGTGTGTTTGTGTGTGTGAGGGGATGTGATGGCTGGTCCTGGTGGCAGCCCTGTAACTCTCTCAGCTTTGGCAAGGTTTTGTATTGATCTGGACAGACACATGGGTTCAACTTGTTCTGATTGGTCTACCTGATTCGTAGGGCTGTTTTTCCACTTGTCTCCAGAACGCTGATGAAGAGACGCAGGGTAGGTGTGCAATGTGCCGGCCAGGAGAGACACAATGCTCAGGGACATTGTGATGGAGAAGTGTAGAAGAGACTTATTGTGCACAGAAGACAACTAGAACCAATGGAAGACTACATCAACTTACAACTTACATCCTGGTCATTACATAAACGCCGGGAGAGTGACCAACGTCCTGCAGGAGCCATGAACGAGGCAGAGGGAAAGCGACAGAGCTCGGACACGTGGCACGCTGCACCTACAGGACAGTGCAGGATAAAGCATGTTGAAAGCAGAGGGGTGAATATGCACTTCAGGCTCACTATAGCTGGACTATTTCACCTTACATGAAATGAATTCTTGATGCAGTAGGAGAGTGAGACATATGAGTCTGTCAGTATTTGGTAGTTGGACTTGCCATGAGGCAGCAAGGGACTTGGGGACCACCCATATGCTGCAGCTAAAATCTATTCTTAACATGTGTTTGTATCTTATAATAAATGAATTTGAGTTCAACCCGAATTACTGTCTGCCTGCTGTGTTGGGTCAGCACAACTCCTCAGTACAAATTATTGGATTTTACATGACACACGTTGGTTGAAAGTTGGCTGATGATAGCATGTGGACTAGCCACTAAGCAACTAGGTAGCATTATACAATAATCCCAATAATCTCTATTTATAGTAAAAGTTGTGTAACTGAACCAAACTGCAGCAGCCACTCTTTACAAAGTCCATGTGCAGCAGGAATCAGGATATATCCTGATGAATGTGCTTCTTGTCTTGGCAACTGTCTGACAAGGTAGAAGTAGTAAGTAAGGCTGACATGTTTGGATTATAACTTGTTCTGACAGATTAAGACAACCCTGCCTGGAAAGAAATGCCTTTGGTACAGAAGTTCCTGTCAGTAGACCCTTAAGCAACAGGCGACATTAGCAACACATTGAACAGATCCCCGCAAGGCCAGGAATATGGATTAGACACTAAGGCTACAGCCTGGGTAGTGAATAACTCCACAGGGTCAGACAGACAAGGAGAAGATATTTGGACAGAAGAGACAATGGTCAAATGACAACTCATCCTCCTTGTTGGGAGTATTTAATTTGGGATTAGAGAAGTAAAGGTGTGTTTCTCTTCATTCCAAACATGATGATTTGACTGAGACACAAAAAACCCCAAAGCCATCGATGCTCTCGGCAACCAAATCCTACAGTGGGCTGATGGGATCTACAGACGTCCTTCTCCTGTGGTTGATGTCTGCTACCTTTTAGGCTAGGTTTTCTAAGGCACTTTGCCTGACATTAAATGTTTTATAAATTTGAGATTTATTCTTAGTCCTGATATAAAGAGTCCATGTTAGTTTTAGACATATTCTCTTCATTTGTTTTATTTTCAGTTGTTTTCAGTCATCTAAACATCTTTGGACACGTTAGCCTCATTTTAGTCAATGAGAACTATAAAGTCTAGTCAAGTCTAGTTTTAGTTGACAAAATTGTTGTGAAGATTTGATCCAAGAATAGGTATTTGATTTCTCATGGAACCAAAAGAAGAGGGAAGGGTTGAACTTTAGTAAGTTGGCATGTTTCCCAAGCTACTTATATGTAATTGGCCCTTAGGCCTGTTATACTTGCTGCTTCATAAATGTGGTTGTGGTGACTTTGTACCTCACAAACAAGCAAGATTCCCCTGATGTAAAACTGTCTCTGACAAAGCTGTTAATCCTCAGTTATGACAACCTTTACTATGTGCTCTCTGTCGGCACTTGTAAAAGGGATTAGAAGGAATGATGTGATTAGCCATTCCTCAAGTGTACCACAGTGTTGATACTGATTTACTCCCACTGATAATCTTAATTGTTGAATTATAGAAATGAAAATTTTCTGGTCCCAAAAACTGCAAAAAGGTTGTTTGTCACACCCTCATGTCCAACTTTTTTTTTTCTCTTGCACTTCTTGTAGATCAGTAAGAGCAGGCAGTGAAAGACAAAATTCTTCTCCCGTGACTGTAAAGCCTTTTTAATTCCAATAGGAAGCATGTGAAATTTACTTAGTAGCAGCCACTGCAGCCACAACAGATATTTACAGGATAATGTTAAATGCTAAAATGCAGAGTAACAGCAGCACAAAGAAGTCACGAAGTGGGAAAACTAACACGAATGCACGAAGTGCTGCCTGCCATACTAAAGTTAGCTAGATAATGATAGCTATCTGAACATACATAAGTCACCATGAGCTACTGGTCTTACCAAAACAAATGAGGCAAATTAAGCACAGGTTCATTTTATTGCCTAGGAATGTAACTCCATCTGAAACAAGAAGAATGTGATGTTTTTCCATTTTAAAGTACCAGTCTCTCTTTGAAGAGTATGATTCAAAAAAGTCCTTGAAGTTTATAGAAATGCTTTTTACTTTATAAAAGTTGCAAATTCTATCATTGCTACATTTTACACATTAGTGAAGCCTTAAGCCTTATTGCCAATATACAGTATATTTCCTTATGTTTAACTGTATCTATCATTGTTGCTTTGATTTGCCCAGATTTTGCCAGGTTTTTTGAGACTTGAGACTTGAGACTTATATATATCTGAAACATCAACATCAGGCGTTGATGTTTGTAGCACCTGTGTTTATACTTGATGTTGCGAATGTGAAGGCGGCCCGAACGTCATCCATGATGTATACTACATTACTTTACTACATACTACAATACTTTATAGTTCTGATGATGCATTCTCAAATTTTCTGTTCTTCCATAATCTTCCAAACTGGTGACCTTTTTAAGATTCATGTGCTGTGAGGACCCCTGAAGTCATAAAAGGGTCTGTTTGCTTTTGAATAACTGCCTCTAAAAACTGAAAATATGGAACTATAAGAAAATGAAGGAACACAATGAAGTTCACCTGAAAGTCTAATAATAATAACATATTGGATAAAGAATATGTATTAGAGAGGGGTTATTAGAGACCTCTGGCTATTAAAGCATCTAAATAACACCATTAAAACTGCATATTTTGAACCATGAAGACTTGACTGCCAGTATAACCCAAATCTGGATTGTCAACCTACAAAGATGCTGGTTTGCTGTAAACCCAAATCCAGGCTCAGATGCACCACTCATATTTGTCTTGAGTCTATTGCTTAGAAATGTTCAACACACAGCTCATCCTCTGTCCAAATACATAATTCCAAGAAAAGACACATTAAATAAACTTTTATTGATATTTCTCATTGTGTAAAATCACTAAATCCAGTGTTACTTGTTATTACTTGAAATCAGAAGGTAATTTTTGCAGGTGGGAGTGCTCTCTCACAGTGCAGTTAAAAAATAAGTAAAGAGACCTGAGAAGGCCTTTGGACCGTGGCTTCATTGTCCTCTATCTATGAACTGAACAAAATGATAACACCTGATACAGTCCTTCTCGTTCATAGCACTGAAAACAAACCACGATGCTAACTTCAAAGGTATATTTTGCTTGCATGTGGTAGCTGCCTGCGCTGTACTGCCTCTTAGCTGCTTTTGTGTATCCCCTGTTGTATTTGTTTTGTTACTTGGGAATACATTACATATTCACATTTCTGCAGCAAGAGAATCCTTTGAATATTAGCAAGGCATGGAGCTGTCTGACTTGATCAAATATTGCCCTGCAGTGGTTTCTTTATACAAGCCTGGGTTTTATTTCTGATTCACTCTATGCTTTTGCAAGAAAGGAGCAGAAAGAGGCTCTGTTCTGTATACGTGTGTGTGTGTGTATGAAAAAGTGGGTGTTTGCAAAGGATGAATGTGCGCATGTTTGTACTTGAACAGGGTGCAAATGGAGAGCTAGAAAATATTTCATCTCACTAATAAATAATTAATGTCCAGTGTCTTTGCTTTAAGTATGGTACTATATATGTACCATGCCTGAGGAATGCCTATTTGTCCCTCAGTCCAGAGTCTGCTTGCTAAAACATATGTGTGTTTTCCATGCACTGCAGAAGGGCCTTATTTTGAGAACTGTCACTCCATTACATTATCTGTCTGTATTAAGTCACAGAATTTAACTGTTTAACTACCCAAAAAGCCTTTGGCCTGTGTGATAGGAGGATAGGAAAGACAGAAACTGAAAAGGAGCCTGAAACCAATGCTGACTCTCCTCTAAGATAATCAAGATCAAGCTGACATTCGCAAGCAGAACAATGATTGTTAAGAGTAAGTTAATACTAAATCCACTTTTTGAGTTAGTAAATTAAATGCACGGTATATTATACTAATAATCGATTCTGGTCCTAACAGTGTTCATTACAGTGGCAGTCTCTCTCTCTGTCTTTTTTTCCAGAGAAAATGAAGTTATGCTGCCCTTTAGACCAATAAAAGATCCTTCACTTTAGACCAGTGAAAAAAATCTATAAAGTCGCCTTGTACTTGAGACCCCAGAAGAGCAAGGCAAACATCATGTTCATTCCAAATGTGAACCATGTGTGTAACTACAACTCTCTGAATCCTGGGTGATTTGTTATTTAGAATGCTACTGTGGCTCAAATGTGTCAGTGTGGTCAGGGAAAATATAGCAGGTCGCTGCAGAAACTGTCAGACCAGTGAAGTGGAAAGCTCCAGTTTAACTGTGTCAACAGGTTTGTGCTAATTCATTAGAAAATTTGTTTAGGTATATAAATCACTAAAGCTCAATACATGACATGATAACGGCCTTAATGGGGTTCCTGCTTTACAAATGCTGCATTCCATCGCGTGCTATGGAACCAGGGATGTTGCAGTAATATGTTATGCATCTTAACAGCTTGGCCAGTTGAAACTCATATTGTATGTTTTATATTCCTAAGTGAGATGTGTTTAATCAAATTGCTTCACCGCAAATCACGGGGACAGGTGGTATTCTATCATAGAAAAACTGTACACATTCCACAGAGAGTATGACAAATAGGTAATGGGGGTTAATAGAGGCCCAGACAACTTCTAGCTGGCTAATCCAGCCACAGGAATACCTGAGTTTGAATGCATTTGAAAAAGTGAGGGGGGCATGTTCAAGATAAAAATGAACATATAATGCACAACAGTAAAAGACAATGATGGTTCACCATTTCTCCCTTGAACACAAAATACCATCAGGACATTCCAGCCTGTATGTCTGAAATAGCCAGTGGAGAAGGGTCCTCCAGAACATTAACATCCCATATCCCCCCAATGGTCACAGCGGCTCTTTTGTTTTATGTATCAGATTCGGCCCAGAACAACCTGAGCTAAGTGCGCAGAATATCTCAGAGGGCTGTTGATAAGTGTACACACATGTACTTCCCCACAGCTTTGTGCAAATAAATGCATCCAGTTTTCACAGTGACTGAATAGCCTACAGAGAAATGGCGAAGAAGGGCATCATCAATGGGATCCTGGTTATCAATAATTGTACATGTGTACTGTTGCATGTGGTCTCTGCGTTATTTATGTGATCTGAAGAATTCCAGTCCAGGTATATCCAGACAAATGCAATACACCCTGCAAGGCTTCCACGAATCAGCAACACATGACAGTTTTATCTTGAAGAACTCAGTTATCCCTGCAGATCTTCACCATGGCACAGCAGTTACCCATTATTAAACACAGGACTACTGATGCTGACATTGACATTAAAAACAGAGAACATGCTTTTAATTAGAAATTTAAACTTCTTCTCTGCATAATTTGAAGTCTTTTTCTATTTCTTTTGCAAAAATAGTCCTTTCAGATACAACACAGTTTTGGCAATGTTTAGAACTATGTTGGCAGTTTCCACCCATTTACTGATGATGTGCAACTCAACATGTAGGTTGTCTGTTATTTGCAAAGATAAATGATAAGACCAGTTGTGCATCAGAAGAACAAACTACTAGGACTCAGTCAGGCCAACACACAAAAAGACCTGCAAAAATAACTTTCCATCAAATATTAAAAATGTATTGTGACAGGGTTTAAATTAGTTTCTAATTATTTTTATTAAATAACAAAAGCAAAACGCACTTTCATTACCAGGAGCACTTCTTCTTGGAGCAGAGCTGTAACACTGGTGGTTGGACACCGTGGTGGCAAGCTCAGGTTTCAAACACAGTGACCAGCCCACAGGTGATGTATTTTGAGAGGAAGGGCCAGGGGCTGAGCTGTGGTTCATTGCATCTGTCATGTGCTGATGTGACAGATGACGTTAACCTGGAGAGCGGCCACTTCCATCTGCAGCCCGTCCAAGCTGGAGCACTGAACATCCAAGAAACCTGGCTCGTCTGGCCTCCTGGTCAAACCATGACCACCCCTGCCCTTTAGTCCTATGACAACATGTGACAATGTTTCCCTCTGCTAACCAACAAATTATTTTCCTTTTCCTGCCCAGGTTTGGGTTTTCCAAGAGACCAACAAGAATATCTGGTTATGATGTGAAAGATTTTTAAATTGAATTAATTGGAGCAATAACGCAAAGAAGTTGCTTCTCCAGCAATACCAATGTCTGACACTTGCTTGTGAGATCCCCTTCCAACCTACTGCTGGAGCTTACCTGTCTCAGGTGAGATCATTTTGATTCACATTAGTGTTGTTGAATCTCTCCACTCCTGCATTGATTCTCAAGGTGATTCTCATTTCCATTCAGTCTACATGTGCTTTGTGGTCTTGAGAAGCCTTTTGCAAGTGTGGGGCACTAGGGAAATACTGGGTCCCTGGGCCTTTGCTTTCCATTGTTGTTCCAACAAAGCAAGATCTATATTTGTATTTTTCCAAGTGAGTCAAATTCAGTTTCAGTGTGGGTCAGTTTGTGCCCAGAACTTCGCCCTGTCACCAGTTTTGATGGTAATTTTCATGGACAGAATTTCAGCCCATGAGAATCCACTCCTTGGCACAGGAGTGAAGAGAGTCCAGATGAGTAGCCGCAGGATTACATCTCAATTTTTTTGCCAATGACATAATTCTGCAGGCTTCATCAAAGTGAGACCCCCAGTGCTAGCAGGGCTTGTTTGCATGTGTGATTTAGTTAGAAAATGAGTTTCCTTCACAGGGTGTTTTGTCTTATCCTTAGAGACAGGGTGAAGAGCTTCATGGGGAAGAGCTGCAGCATCTCTGCATTAAATAGAAGCTCTTTGAGGTGTTTAGGGCATTCGATCATAGGGCATAGAATAGCTGTAGATAATACCAACAATAATCAACAGACATGAAGAAGTTGAATTTTTTTGCATGCTGGAGTCAGGCTGAAAATAATTATTCCAACCCTGTCTCAGAGAAATTATACCGATATACAACTAATGGGCCCCAGCAAATACATTTTGAAGGAAACATAATTGCGACCAGTTTACATTTCCTATTAACATAATGAGGAAATGCTGTTAATTAGCGTATTGGTCCTGACCTGGGTGTGGAACAATGGACCAACTCTTTACACTTGCAAGGTTACTGGAAGAGTTGTGTGTGTTTTCTCATCCAGTTTACATGTGTTTGGACTTGGAGAAGGCTTATAACCATGTCCCTAGGGGGTTCTTGTGTGGAGGAACTGCTGGATTATGGGGTACCTGGGTCATTACCACAAGCGATCCAGTGCTTATATAACTGGACTGAGTGTTCATGTATCATAACAGGAAGGCAAACAGTTGTTCAGCAATCCTGTTTGCCATTTTTAAGGTCAGGATCACCAAGCAGAGCCAGGGAGGGAGAGTGTGTCTGGTTTAGGAACCTCAGAATCGCTTCATCAGACCGTGACCTTCATCATGCACTGGGACGATTTTCAGCTGAGGGTGACATAGCTGGGATGAGAATCTTCATCTCTGAGGCCGTGGTCCCATGGGTGGATTACTCCGTTCAGATTGGGAGTGAGTTGCTGTCTCAAGTGGAGGAGTTTAAGACTCTGGGTCTTGTTCACGAGAGAGGGTAAAATGGAGTAGATAAAATGGTCAAAAACCAGTCGATCTAGATCTTATCTTATGGTCTTCTGGTCTTATGGTCTAGAGCGATCTAATGGCCATGAGATATAGGTAATGACAAAGAACGACATCACAAATACAAGTGGTCAAAATGGGTTTTCTCCGTTAGGTGGCTGGGCTCGCCCTTACAGATAGAGCAAAGAGTTCAAACATCCAAAGTGAGCTCGGATTAGAGCTGCTGCACCTCTTTGTCGGAAGGAGCCACTTGAGGTGGCACAGGCACCTGATCAGGACCAGGGGAACTGGAAAGAGATGTTGGAAGAAGAGCACCTGGACTGTCCTGCTGCCACTATGACCCAATTCCAGATGGACCCAGGTTGAATCCAGTCACTGCACATGATCTGTCTTACTTGAAATTGTAAACCTACACAGAATATTGTTTGAGCCTCTCCACTTTGTTTTCAGCCATTTTTTCTTTTCTCCATCTCATTTGTTCTCCCCATCGTCCTCTCGCCTCCCATCTGTAACTGCAGGCCTCTAACACAGCCTATTTAAAATCAACTAAAATATTTCTATCCCACATTAGGCATTTGTGCCTCGGATGGGTGACCATGATGTGGAGCCTTGTTAGCGTCTGACCCTCGGGGAGTCTCGCACAGGTGGGAAGCCATCAACATGAATCTGCGGCAACAACAGCAAGCATATAGCTGCACGCCTGCTTATAATTTACATCTGCTCCCTGTTACTCCCCAAGCCCGAGGAGCCCAAACAATTCAGAGGAAAATGAGATAAATGAGGGCTATAATTGTGTTTGAAATTGCAATTACTGTTATCACAGTCTTTTGTCGCAGGGATTTAGTGTATCCAGATGTGCAAATGGGAAAGACTGCCATTGTGTGAGTGGACTGGATCAACCCTACCCTGAGCTTCCAGTTCTATTGACTTCTAATTACTGGTTTTTATTGACCAACCACAGCTGGTGCTGAGGAATAACAAGCAGAGTCAACCTTTGTGGTGGGATGACTGGGATGAGTAACCATTTTTACATTTAGCTCATTTAACCACAGTGACATCCACTTAGATAAAAGTTTAGTTAGATAAAAGTACAAAAATATTCAAAATATACTTAAAGTACCAAAAGCAAAAAGTGCATAATAGAAACTGGATTATAATTATTGATGTATTAATGTGTACGTCACATTAAAATAACCTAACCTTTACTAGCTTGGGGATTTTTCCCTAGGGACAAAAAGTCTTATCTTAATCAATAATACCTTATAATTTACTTGTGGATAATATTTTTATTGTTAAACTGAAATTGCAAAGTAAGCAGTAACTAAATGTATGAAACCAATGAAGTGGAGTAAAAGTACAATATTTACAATATTTAAAATGTATTGAACTCAAAGTAAAAAGAATCATAACATGGAAAGAAGTACAAGTAGGTAAACCATGTAAAGTACCTCAACCGTGTAAATAAATACAGTGATACTTTGAGTAAATGTACTTTGTGCTGGCTATGAAAATATCCATTTCTGAAGCTTGACCCATACTAATAACTAAACTAAACGCAACTCAAAGGCGGGATCATTGTAAATACAAGTACATCTATGCAGAGGACAGTATCTTTTTGGCCTTCTTGCAAACTGTTCACACAACAGCACAGATCTGCAAACTGTTGACAGGACACCTCCAACTGGAAACAATGCCAATTGTTATTTTATGTGTCATTACTTTTTATACGTGAAGATTTTATTTTTCTAAAACTTTACTGGAACCTAGACAATATGATGTCAATCCACTCTACTGGCAAATCTACAAACTGGTCTCTGTCATCTTTCCTCTGTAAAACAACAACACTGAGACACAGTCACCAGTGACAGAAGTCAGGCACTCGTTCAGAGAGATCGCCAGTTATCTCTGAGCCCACACTCAGTGTGCTGTTCTCTGAATATGGTTCTGCCCTCTTTGCAGAGATCACTGTCACTGTGTCTTGCTGGTTCTCTCAGAACTATTACCAGATTTTTTTTTTCTTTATCGTTCTGTTTTTCTATTTTATACATTTTTATATATGTTGCAATTTTTATGTTGTACTGCTGTATTGCTCTGCTATAGTAACAATCTGGGGTGTAGTGGAGTCCAGACAGTACATAAACACTGTTTACACACCTCTCACATCTGAAATAGAGTTTACTTACGTCTCCTGTGGTGTTTATAAATCCATAGGTCATTTCACAGGTTGCTTTCTTACACTGTCTTTTGTAAGTTCTGGGATTGCTTGTTTTGTCTACCATATGTGAGCACAGAGCAGCCATCAGCCCACTACATTCCCTTCCTAGGCAGAGAAAAAAAAATCAAACTAAGCCTTCATGCATCAAAAGCTCTGAATTTGCTGATCCTGAGGTACAGATAGAGAAGACTGGATGGTCATCTTTAAAAGATGATACATATATAATCTGGTCAAAGCCCAAAAGTAAAAGTACAAATCAACCATTAAACATCACTAACACTCTCTGATCCACATTGTTAGAGCTTAAATGATGGTGTTAACCAAGGTGGTGTCACAGAAATCCCACAGTAAAATTAGATATGCATAATGTAATCCTAAATCCCTCAAATTTATAAAACATAATTTCATGTCACACATTTTCTATCTTATCTCTAAATAGGTTCAACTAACACTGATAAATTGCTAATAAATTAAATAGTGTGGCAGCCAATAAGTTGCTAATAATGCTACCCCTCCATAGGGCCCCATCATGGATGCCCATTCATTGATACCTGACATACTTGAAAATATTCAATTTGAAAACAGCAAAATTAAACAATTTAGAGAACAAAGAAAATCAGGCTGCTCTTTTCTGCTTTGCTTTGTTAGCAAATTGCCCCATAATAGTCACTTCTTGTTGCAGTTTCAGGTGATGGTGGGGAGACCATTTGGCCCTCAGATTCCTCTTCAGATTTGTACGCTATGCAAATTATGTGATTTAAAATGCATCGAGGTATAAAAGACGAAAGGATTAAAACCACTCTCATGTAAGTCTGTTCTGAAGCTACAGCCAGGAGACAATTAATTTAGTGTAAATATTGGATTAGGAATTCCTGACTGGCTTCATACTTGAAATTTGTATTTATCACATACGTATTGTATCTATCTTCTAACTCTTAGCAGGAAAGGGACTAAGCATATTTCCCATGCCCCTTTGTGAACTATTCTAATCAGGTGACTGCAGCTTTCTCAGACCGACTTAGGACAAGGACCTTTGTTGTATGCCAACTGCCATCACTTTCCCCTCCTTTCATGTTGCTCACTGCTGTCCTCTTTCTGCCTACATACAGCAACTTTTTTTTAACTTTCACGAGGTGTCTTCTTGGAGTCATAGCTGGTAGTCTCGCAACCTCACAGTGACAACAAGCCTTCAGGAAGCCAATGTCCTTGGAAACTGTTGTGCTGTTATATATTATTAAATACTAATTTAAGGTAATTACAATACTTTACAAATTACTCATGGATAAGACGCTTCTGGATAAGAAGCATCCCTTCAAACCCACTGTGTGGAATTCCACTGAAAAAGAAACATGTTTAATACCATCAAAATGTCTGTGTATTAAAAAAAAAACAAAAGTGCAACAAATCTATTGTTGACATCCACAACACAGGCGTGTGAGTTGCTGAGTAGAGTCCTCCAAACCAAAATACCCCCACACGCTGCCAAGAGCTGACTCATATCATTAAGGTGGCACCAGGAGGAAGGGGAATCTCCAGAGATCTCTGGAGAAACTCTCTCTGAAGCTGCCGGGAGGGTCGGCCATCCAACTCCACTAACAGCGTGCCAGAGAGGACCTTTCTGGGTTTTTAATCGAGAGCCCCCTTTACTACTACTACTACTACTACTGCACACACACACACACACACACACACACACACACACACACACACACACACACACACACTCACTCAGATACACCCATGCACCTCCATGCGGACAGCTTTTTGGAAGGGTGTTTCATCTCACTGCGCCTTC
>JBBMJY010000013.1:15004080-15034158 GCA_037833715.1 Toxotes lorentzi
CACACACACAAACACACACACACACACACACACACACACACACACACACACACACACACACACACACACACACTCACTCAGATACACACATGCACCTCCATGATGAAAGCTTTTTGGAAGAATGTTTCATCTCACTGCGCCTTCAGTGAGATAGGAAGAACAGGAGTACAAGTTTGAAGATTTCTTTATGTGTGTGGTCTGTATGAAGTGTGTATGTGAGTCTGTACTTAAATGTGAGGTGTTGCGCGCATGCACACACACATACACGACATGTGTGTATGTGCATGTGCATGTGCGCATGCTCATGCGCCCGTCTGCCTGACAGCCCAGAGCTAGCTCCTCACCAGAGTATGAGTTTCACACGCATTTCATTTCCTGCAGTCAGCATCAATTCAAACCCTCCAAGGAATTAACTCTATCTACCTGCTTGTCGTTTTCTCCTGTCGCTTCAGGCACACCTCACACACACACTCGCACTTATGCACTCACATGCATTTTGCTTTGAAGGTTTTCAGTCTCCCCACTCAGGGAAGATAAGACTGCACGCAGGAGAAAAGAGGAGTCACAGTGATGGATGGTGTGCACAGCTGCCACACAATGCTATACTATTAATGCCTTATTGATTAATGTCTGCCGCTGGCCTCCCACTATATAAGTAGCCGCACACGATTTTGCCCAGCACCACATCTCCATGCTATCATTAGCAACTGACACTAATTTGCCCCTGAAGGGTTACGTTAGCATGGTGTTAAAAATAGTTCCACCAAGTCTGCAGGCTGGTGTCACTATTTGTAAGTTGAAGCTGCTGATACAGCTGAAAATACTGCTGATATTTTGTATTATTTTCTGCATTTTTATATTTCCTGTAAATTTGTGAAGTGCAGTGTCTTTAAAATTTGGATTCAGCGTGGCTGTGACAGTCAGTTGGTCTCACAATGTCTAACAATGTCCAAAGAAAGCTACTGTATCTCAACAACTACAGGTCAGATTCTCATGAAGGTACCAAGAAGATGATTCTCAATAGAACTTTTCCACTATGGGAACTTCACCTATCATTCTGAGCTTACCATAACCTAAACTTTTAAAAACATGTAAGACTTTGATTCTTGGTTCCACCATGCAGAACATTTTGTATACTGAAGAATTAAAGCAATGCTTTTTTTTTGGATAAATCCTGTAAAAAAGGAGAAACACTGTTGTTTTTGAATACAGTTGAAGGACACACAACAATGAAATAAGTACATCTAATTTTCTTTCACTTACTTTTAAACACTAGCCTCAGGAGGTGCATAACAAACCTGTCCATTTGCTAAGATACTTTTCTTCTTGTAGAACTGCAGAAACCATGCAGAAAGGTTACAGTGGGTGATGGGGTCAACGGAGCATGTGGCAGTTTGCATCAGTCATTGATGTTTTCATTGAATCATGACCACGATCTTCCCCTAGTACTTTGACAATATAATAGAATAGATAGAATAGAATAGATAGCATAGAAGCTGAAAACACCTTCTATGCTGCACATAGATGGAACCAACTCTCAATGATTGCAAATACGTCCCAACGCAATTTTCAAAGCTAAATTAAAAATGGCTGTTCTCCTGTGCTTTTGATTGATTGGTGTCTCTCTGAACTCTTATTTACAACTTTCTTGAATCTCATTTCAGCCTATCACAATTGATTTTATGCTTACCTTCATTCCTCTAATCCTCAAGGTTCACTTGCTGGATTTTTCTAGAGACTACAATCAGTCTTCATTAACAGATGGTGTTATGTTTCACCATGTGACCAACGTATGGAACTTCTGTCATGTGATAAAAGGTGGGCCTAAAAGGGTGGAGATTTGTCCAGAGCATCATTATCCCTCCTAAATATTAAGCGGCATGCTGATCAATCATGAAATCAAGAAGAGTTTTGCTGAACTAACTAAACAAACATGTACCAACCTGTGTGCAGTACCAAAAATAAATCAATTAAAAAATTTAAAAAAGAGAGTAAAAATATTAAAATGAAAAACAATTACACACCAACAGGTACTAAACGTTATGTAACTTAACCAGCAGCAAGGTTCTCATAAGTCCGCAGGCAGCAGGAATCAGGAGTAATGTCCACAGACTAACAAAAACTGAGTTTGCTGTTACGCTGGTACATGAATGAATCTGGCGAGTTCTGAAGCTCTGAGGCCCTGTTTCTTTAGCAATCATCAGCAGACAGGCAGCAGTTTGGCATGTGCAGGAGAGAGAAAGAGCATGTCCGAGAGCTGGTATGATTAGCAGTAGATTTGAGTTGAGCATACAGGTTTGTATGTGTTTGTATCGCTGAAAACACTGTCTCAGCAGCGAGCTCACACAGTGATGGTGAGCCCCCGGGGGGGAAATTTTCAGCCAGTCACTACCTGCAGTGCTTAAATCAAGCAAAACTTTGCCACACACTGAGTTTGTAACACGGGTTAAGATCATAATGTTTTCATTCATATGGCTGGCAATTAGTTTGGTAATACTGTATATTATAAAAGGTGAGTAGGCAGGAGAAGGTGAAAGCTTTTGTCGGCGTCTGACTTTGTATGTGGGCGAATGGTTATTTCCTGAAGGCAGCGCCTACCAGTGTAAACTCGATCCCTATTGATCTTGCAAAAATACCAGTAGAAAGTATTCTGTCATTTTGGTCCAGCACTAGTTATTAGTAGGTGGCCTCGCTGACTGATTCCCTATTACTGGCTGATGTTATGTAATATGGTGAATGAATGCATTATTTAGGTAAAAGGCACAGATTTGAAGCACAACCTCTTGTCCACAGCACCAAAGCATCACTCTGGATGTTTGGCTTTCCAAGCTAAATCAAAACCAAATCAGCATTATATTGAAACTGTTAAATACTTATTTATAATATCAGGTTTTCATCTCATCAGTAATCTTTAATAGTGTGGAAGAACACAGATTCTTATCATTAACTTACTGCCACATAGGATACATATGTGCAAATATGGAATGAACTCTTTTGATTTTAGGACACGACCATACCCAGGATTAGATAAACGCTGAGGTTGCACCCCAACTGTGAAAAGCTATAATATACAGTATATTTATACTATACAAACATATTGTGAGAGCAAGAATAATCATTCTGCATAAGGAGAAAACATATTCAACCAGTCACCCTGCCTATTCAGCTATTGAGGAAAACCTCGTGAACACATAATACAGAAACCTCTGGGGGTCTCTGAGGATTGGAACCACTGACTTAGCAAAAAATGCAAATGGTAAAAATGATCCAGGTCACGGAAAGATTACCAAATGGCCCCACAGGATACAGGCCCCAAGCCATCAGCCTCTGTGTGAAGTGCCTGCTGAAATGTCTAATTCAAAATGAAAAGCGTAAAAATCCCTCTGAGAAACTGAAGGAATGGCCTAAACATTTACTTTGACACTGTCACAAGAAAGAAGCAATCACAACATATTTAAAATGATTTATCCCTTCAGGTGTTCTGTTGAAAGACAGGCCAGGGGTGATATTTTTTTAAATAAATAAAGATGTACAGGCGACTTGTACATTAAGGATGGTTTTGAATTACATTTTTAGAAGTGTCAAAAATGGGGGAAAAAAAAGCAATAAGCATTAATATCACCATATCGAAAATGCCCTTAAATATGGAATTATGTCCCAGCTGGTGATGGCAGCTCACGATTGTCAGTTGTCATAGTAACGCCACATGTTTTCTGTCTAGGTTCGTTTTGTAGGTGTGCAGCAGTGAGGAACAGCGATGGAAAGTTACTGTAAAACAAAGACGAATCAAAGAAATGTTGAATACAGTACTGTCAGTACTAATCTTTTATCATCTAATGGACAATCAGAGGTCGGTTAAAGCAAACGAAACCAGAGTAGAATAAACAAATATACTTTGAGTATGAGTTTATATGCTTTACTGTAAGGTGCTGCTGAACTGCACTGCTTTGTACAAAGAAGTGTTTCTATTGTTTTTTTCCATTTATATCAATGAGCGTAGCCTAAATAACAGAAATATCTCTGAATAACCCAGTTGTCCATTTTTATAGAGGAGTCACTTGCTTCACTCAGCTTCCAGTATCTCATTAAGAGGAGAACTACTGCCGTAATTGTGAAAGACTGCTGCACCACGTTCTCAAGGATAATTACCTCTTGCTAAGACTTTATTTCAGTAGCCTGAATACACTACTGTCAATGCAAGGGGACACTTTAATGATAATCCTGCAGTCAAGTAAATAATGTAACATCTTTCAGTATGTAACACAGTTCTGATGTGGTCTCTCCATCCTTTATAAGTACAATAGTTTATGGAGGCTGAGAGGAAACGGCTTCCAAAACAGATGCCATTTCTTTCATTGTGTTGGTGCAATACATGGGAAACATATCTCTGTCCCGCCGCCAACAGTGAGAGCACCATCAAGAATTATAAATCTCATTTCTCTGTAGTCTCAATGGCTGTCACTATCGATTTCTGTACGCCCGCATTAGCGCTTTTCTTTGGGTCTTTCTTCTCCACACACATTTAATGAAGTCATACCCTTTCAGACATCTTGACCACGAGCAGCCCATCCACAACTACAGACTGTCTAGGGCAAGACATGCTAAAAAAAAAGCTTTTGGCATACTTGCCAACAGATGGCGAGTCTTCCTCTCCATCATTCCCCTGGATCCAGAACCAGTCTCTCAGATAACCCTCGCTGCTCTGGCCCTTCTGAACTATCTGCAACTACAGGCAACAAACACATACATACCCCCTGCTCTCATAGATGCAGAGGATCAAGACCAGCACATCATCCCTGAGAGCTGGCACGCTGATATCCTCCTTCAATCAGTGACTGCTGGCAGAGACATAAATGCCAGAAGTGCAAAAACCAGCAGGAAAAAACTGAAGGCCTATTTTGTCTCACCAGCAGGTTCTATCCCTTGGCAGGAATATATGTTTAAATCATGCAAACTGAAACCTTCTATTCTGCCCCACATAAAAAAAAGGAAAAAAAAACTTTTGACAGTCTGCCTATAATTCAGCAATTCAGAGCTTAGCCAAGCTGTGCAGGTATTATTATCTTGTATCTTGTACTTTAATGCAAGGCGAGCAGATTTTCAAGACAATTTCAATGACAATTTGTGTTAGGTCCACATGTGGGATTAGCAGGGAAAGTGATGTAAATGTGTGGAAACCTTTGTTTGCTGAATGTCATCTGGATCTTCACCGCTGCATGATTATTTCAATTTCAATCCCGCTCAGGCTTTTGCTCATTCTTCTCCCTTGTTTTGGATGTTTTGCTGTAGAAGCATAAAATAAAGATTAAAAGCAAAGTAAGAAAAGTTCAAATTCAAGAAATTCAGAACTTAGGTGTAGTACTTGAGTAAATACACTTTTACCTGTGCTTACAAGCAGGTTCTGTTAATGTTTTAAATTATTACAAATTCAGCTCAGCTTGTGTTTTATCACATTGATTTTCCTGATATTTCCATGTACAATATCTTCATTATCTTTTAAAATGCACACACACCGGTACCAGTGAGGAGTCTCGCTGCTGCACGTTGAACCAGCTGCAGACGAGATGAGGCCTACATAGAGAGAACTGCAACAGTTAAGGCGAGGTGAAATAAAAGTATGAGCTATAGTCACCAAATCTTTAATGGAAAGGAATTCATTTTGTAAGTGATCTAATATAGAAGAAGCCAGTGCTGACAACTGAGTTGATTTGTTTATCAAATTTTAAACCACTATCAAGGAAAACAGAGATGTCTTGAGTGGGACTTCACAGTTAATGACAGAGGCTTGAGGGCATTGGTTGTGGTCGTGGAGCTGTCTGCAGGGTTGAAGATTAGAGCCTCAGTTTTATTTTGGTTTAGCTGAAAGAAACTTTTTCACAACCAGGAAACATATATAGGGAAAATAGAATGGAGCCTTGTGGTACTCCACAGGAGATGATGCGCTGAGGGAGAGGACACATTAACAACTCTAACAGAGGCTGATCGGTCTTAGAGGCAAACCACAGGAGGGCCTGCCCCCGAATGCCAATAATATTAAGGGATGAAGTGATTTACTGTGTCAAAGGCAGCTGAGAGATCTAAAAGACAGTGCAATTTAATCTATAAACATATACCTCCAGAGTGAAGTGCTGAAAGCCTGACAAGGCTGATGAAGTTCAGATGTGGATGTAAAATCCATTTTTGCTGAGTTGTAAGATCTTTTGTCCTCTGCCATTCAGTTCTACACCAGGGGTTATACCCTCTTCAGCTGTGTCTTCTTATGACCTAAGATACATTTCAAGACTGCACTGTGTCTACAGTGGCACATGTTTGTTAACTACTCACCTAGAATTTGCAGTTCCTAGGTGAGGAGGAGCTACATGTTATGGTCAGACTCTGGAAACTCATTATGGACTATCTGGAACTTTTGCTGAACTAGGTTGGTCTGCTGTGAATTCCTGTTTAGTTTCTTGAGTTGTTTTCTGGTTAAAGTCATATACTCTTGTTTTAGTTCTGGAGGTTTCTCTTAGTATTTCTGGGTTTAGTATTAGTCCTTTTACTTGTGTTTTTGTTCCTGGGTAGGAAATTTTGTCACTCTTGCCCTAATTGGTTTCACCTGTTGCCTATTACCTCGTGTATATAAGTCTTGTTGTTGGTCTGTGTCTGTATCTGTGTTGGTTTCAATGTGTGCTTCTGTCTTGCTTCCCTGAGTCAACTCCCTGTGTCTGTTCCTGTACCCGAGCCTTGTGTTTTCCCTTCTGGACTTTCTTCTGTGCCTGGTTTGCCTCCCCTGAAAGAACTTTTTGAGTTTGCCTGTAAGTCTGTATTTTTTGCTCCCATGTGGATGAATTTTAGTTCTGAGTTTTTTTTCCTGGTCACAGATTGTAAGCTAATGATTTTGAGTTAAAATAAAGGACACTACTGGGTCCATCCTGGGTCTCTGCATTTGTGTTCCTGGCTGCACAGCACTACACTGCATGGCTTTTGCTGTCACAGCTCTGCAATGTTTTCAACAAAAGAGTCCCACAAACTTCATTTTCATTTTTCCTCCATGGTTTTGTTTTATTCCGTTTTTTTTCTCCTATACTTTATTCAGAATTAATGCTTTTAAAAAGTCACACAGTGTGTACTGTATACACAGGTCTATGCAATGGCCATTGGATTCTATTAAAAAATAAACATGTGTTCCAAATTCATACTATGAAGTCATTTTAAGTAGAAACCTGACAAGATCTAGTGTACTCAAAACAGTCTGCACAGTGTGCACACTGAAAAAGACTTGGTTTTTAGCTGGGCTGTCGATGGACAGTATTCTCGCACAACACTATGCACAAAGGAGGAATAACACAAACTGTGGACAGTGGTGAAATCCCAGAAAACAGTTTAATTGACAGTCACATTCCAAAGTCCCAGTTTGACTGACGTGCATCATTCTGGTGCATTCCTGTTAATATCAAACATTTAAGAATGGTGGTCCTTTCAGTACTCTACCAACAAAAACAGCATTATAAGACAATCTGTGTACATAGTATTCAGTTAACATGGAATATGGACACAATTTAAGTGTCTGCTGGCTGAAAAGTGTGGCTAAAAATGTAATCATACCAATGTGATAATGTGGCAGCACAGCTCATGAAGAACTAAAAGATAAATGCCAATCTTTCTCCTCAACAAAGTGCTGACATACGTGAAATGAATCTACAAGGTTTGGAGCCTCAGGGCAGAACTGGCTGCTGAACATGAAAAAAGTGAGGACTGTGGTCATAACCTCCGCTCTCTCCACACTCACTTGTAAACAACTTCACAAATTCAGAACTGTAAGAACCCCTGGACAACCTGAATCCCACTCTGGGAGCATCTCATATAGGCAACATCATCAGCCATGATTTGGTGGCATACACACCCATACACACTCTGTCTCTCTTCCCTCCTACTGCCACAAACACACCACAATCCCATTTGATTTCTCCCTTCAGGAGAGGGGGGTAAATCAGCAGGCTTGAATGTGGCAGTGCCGGCCCTGGAGTTTGCCTCTTGTCCTTTTCTGCTTCCAGCTCACAGTCTGTAATCATAATGGAAACTCAAGCTAGAATGTATTCTTTCTCTCTGCATGCTCACAGATCCAGTGCTGAATCTGGAAAATGAAATGTCACCAGTAAAGCAGCAAGCTCTATGAAAAATGGAGTTTCTTCAAACAGAACCTATAGCATGATGTCGGCTGACCTTTGACTTGAGGCATCTTTTTACTCCTCTGATTGAACTGCCAGTTTGTTTGATATAGTCTGAAGAGAAGAAGTTCATAAAATCTGTGCCTGAAGAGCAATAGATAGTTTATCGACTAAATTATCACAGCAAACAATATCCAAACAATACTCTACATGTGATACAAAAAGTAAAATTACCAAACAACATGATAATGTTTCAGGCCTGCAACATAACTAAGATTCTTTTGTCTGTGCTTATAAACAGTAAATGAAGACCATCATTATCATCAAAGTCTGAGGATAAGACAGCACTCGTCTTTCATTCTGTATATGTCACTGCCACATGAGCACATGTGTTTAAGTGATGTACATTACCACCTTCCTAATCAAGTATTATTAAATTTCAGTGCTGCATTTGACACAGTTGACAGATTAGAAAATTGGGTGGGACTATATCACATAGCACTAAACTGGTTTTAATCCCATTTGTAGGACAGGGACTATTCTGTGTTGATGGGTAATTACACATCCAGGCATACAAAAGTGATGAGGAGTTCCCCAAGGTAGAAAAATATATACATGTTTCATTCCCAAACTCAACATGTATAAATTCATTTTCAAGTCCTTTTCTGATTTGTATTTATTTCCATTTTAAAGAAGAAATCTGATCCTCCTAATCTGCGCTGATACCACAATGCTCGGGTCCATCCGGATCCACTTGGGTATTTGACATTATGACAAATGGACTGGAGACCAGAAGCAGTGAAGCACAATCCTACACGACCTGATCAGAGTAAGAAGAATTTGGACCCTGTTTTCTTCAGAATGCTGAATACCTGTACCCCAAGGCTCCATTCTCTGGCCCCTTCTTTTCAACATACTCTCACAAGCTCACCACACTTACCAATAATTAAGCAGACAACATGCACATTTACATAACAGAGATCACCATGTGACTGTGATGTGCTTGGATTTTATTCTCCAAATAAAAGAGAAATGATTGTTTTTGGTGCCAAAGAATAACAATTAAAAGTTAGTGCTCAGCTTGATTTGCTTATGCTGAAAACCACAAACCAAGCCAGAAATCTTAGTGTAGTCATGGACCCAGACCTAAATTTGTCTGTTACAAACTCAGCCTGCTGTCATCTTCAGAATATATCAAGAATCAAAGAATGGTGTCTCAGCAGGATTTAGAAAAACCTGTATTTATCCTTAGTCAACTCAACAACTGTAACTGCCTTTTATTACTTTAAATGTGGTTTATTCATTCATATCCTTAACTGCACTGTAGCTCCACTGTAACTTTTGTTCTGTTTTGTTTTACTCCATTTTGTCCAAATGTTTATTTCACTCTTTCTAAATGCTACCTGTATGCATTTTTTATATCACTGCGTGTTTCTTTTACATCTTGTCTCAATGGCTTTTATGTTTTATGTGAAGCACTTTGAATTGCCTCGCTGCTGAAAGGTGCTATGCAAATAAACTTGTCTTGCCTTCATGTAAGACATTCTACAGCTTGCATGCAGGAGACAGCTGATTCAGGTTGAGTTCACAATATATCTCTTTATTCGCTTCTCTCCTTTGTTTGTACCCATTTCATCATCTCTTCCTCTCTAATGTCACTTCCATCATTTGAACCTAGTGTGAGTTTATGGTGATTCTACTGCAGAGTCAGTCTGATAATAATGTATAGTATCAAGCTGATTCTTCATCTTATGCAAGAACTTTTCTTTCTTATTAACTTTTCTTTCTTATTAAAGCTTGTGCTGATGGAAGCTCTGCCTCTAAGCATCAGGTTGAGTTGGATGTGGAGGTCCTCACTCAGAGCACAGCTTTCACCCCAACTATGTGCTGAGGGTCTCAGTGGGTTTTAGAGGCACTTTAGGCCAAGCATCGTATCCTTATGAAAACGGCAGAAGAGGGGCAGTGCTGAATACTTTCTTTTTCACACTAAATGGGGCATCATAATTTGTAACTAAAAATATTGGTCTAGTTAAGTGCTTTGCTTGCTCCTCAACATGTGGATAAAAGGAGGTCAGGGCACTTTAATCAGAAGCAAATATACACTCCATGAGCACTTTAATAACACTCTATGGGCATTCCTTTAAGATTTTGGTCCATGTTGACATGATTGCATCAAATAATTTCTGCAAATTTGTCAGATGCACATTCATGCCATCCATAACCCATTCTACCACATCTCCAAAGGTATTCTGGATTCAGCAGTGGTGACTGGGATGGTGTCATGGTGCATTATCATGCTGGAATTAGCCATTAGAAGATGGTGAATTGAGGCCATGGTCAGCGGCAAAACTCAAATTGGCTGTAGTATTCAAACTGTGATTCACTGGTGTTAAGGGGCCCAGAGTGTGACATAAAAATATTCCCCACAACACCAGCAGCAGCCTGGACTGTGGGGATCCATGGATTCATGCTGTTGATACCAAGTCAAGTAACCATCTACGTGCCTTAGCAGAAAACCTGCTCATGTTTTTTCCAGTCTTCAACTGTACAGTTTTCATGAGCCTGTGCCCACTGCAGCCTTAAATTTCTGTTCTTGGCTGACAGGGGTGCAGCTCGACGTGGTCATGCTGTTGTCGTCCATCCATCTGCCTCAAGGTTGGAGGTGCTGTTCTTTCTGAGATGCTATTCCGCTCACCACGGTTGTAAAGTTACCAAAGCCTTCCTGTCAGCTCCAACCAGTCGTTTTTCCTCTAACCTCTCATCAACAAGGTGTTTCCCTCCGCAGACCTGCCACTGACTGAATGATTTTTCTTTTCTGCTCCATTCTGAGTAAACTCTAGAGACCATTGCATGTGAAAATCCCAGGAAATCAGCAGTTTAAGAAATATCCAAACCAGCTCATCTGACACCAACAATCATATCACAGTCTGAGATCACATTTTTTCCCCATTCTGATGTTTGATGGGAACATTAACTGAAGCTCCTCACCTGTATTAGCATGATTTTTGTGGACTGCACTGCTGCTATGTGATTGCCTGATTAGAAAACAGTCACTTCAGCAAGATACTGTATCTTCTCAGAAGCCTTGTTTATTCTTATTGATAGAGGAAATATGAATTACTGTGAGTAGAGGTGAAGGCCAACTGTGTATGTCTTTTGGATTCCTTGATGAGAGATTTATTAACTTTAACTTTGCTCCACAGCTTCTGTAAAAGCTATAGCTCACAGCAACAAAGTATTACAGGGTAACCCTGTGTCCTACAAAATATGTTTAAGTGCGACTAATTAGAGCTGGTAACCAACATTGATTATGCATTTGTTGCCAGGGGTGGATTTCCTCCAAAACTGATTTGCTGAATTGTAAATTTGGTGCGTATGAGGTGTGGACAGGTTGTCTGAGTCCAATGCCACTTTTCATGTTTCATTTTCAGTCACCTCCTTATTCTTAAGCTGTCAGTGTTATGATGCAATTAATTTTTACTGCCTCACATTCATTGAAATAAATAGCTTTTTTTTTCCACTGGGATATTGAACAGCAAGACATCAAAGGAGTGTGATGCACTGAAGGTGAGCATACTCCTCGCATTGAATAATACAGCCATAAAGATCAAAATTTAATGTATCTCCTACTCATCAAGGCTCATTTGTAATTTAAGGAACTCCAGGAATAAAAACAGCCTAATTTGAGAATGAAGATCATTGCCTGAAAGAAGATTGAGAGTAGGTTTGAACTATTTTTTTCCCTTTTTTGTAGAGAACAAAGGTAAGATATTCCAAGTCTATTTTAATGTCCCTTTGAAATAAATTAAGCCCATCAGATGGAGGTTTACTGATGCAGAACTTTTTGCCCTCTAAATCAGTGCTTATTTGATCTTACATAAAGGCGTTATCTCCCCCGTCCTGGCTCTGCTCACTTCTTATGTGGGGAATTTAACAAGTATATCAAACACATGAAGCTCATCATCTGCACAGTTTCAGCAATGCTAATGCTGTAATCCAATTAACAAGGTCATGTTTGTAGATTATGTGCATTCACTCAAGACTTTCAAAGCAAATGCACAACACACACACAGAATGAAAGGAATGTAAAGATAATATCAGCATTCTCATAATGTGATATTTTGGCCCCACTCGCGTGTGAGACAAAGTTTTTGCCAACATGATTCTCCAGGATTGTAAAATCCTGTCTCTGAGAGTTATAAAGAAACAGAAACAGACATGAAGGAATCATTGTTCGAGCCCCATTAAAAGTGCATTAACTGATGTTTTGGCTACTTTCTTTATTTACACATCCAGCAGACACACAGAACAACACAATTCATTTAAAGTTTTGTTTCTGACCACCTAAACCTAAGTCCAATATTAATTGGTCCAACCCATCATTTAAAACTGTCGTGTCATAAGCTCCCTGTACTGCAGAGACCCGTTCTCGTTCCATTCAGAAATGTTCTTTGAGTTTGCTGCTATAAGCAAGACCACTCACATTATACACAGTCATAATCCACTGCAGCTTTAATGTTATCTCTCATCATACAACACAGGCTGCATGAAAAGTGTTTGTCTACATGGGAGCTGGTAACCAGTGTGTCACATTGTTAACAGTGTAGAGATGACAGCAGTCGGCATTGAGCTGTTATTAACAAGTAAAGAACAGAACAGCAACAGAGAGACTTTCAAACTGATAATGAAAACAATGTAGCACGGAATTCAACACATTTATCGCTGTCATATTTAATCTGTTGTCAGAAGGATGCAAAGAAAAAGAAATTTTTCTGGCTCTACTCAGACTGCAACTTTCTTTGACTCAGTTTCAATATTTTTCACATCACAATAGCAATGGCAAGCTTTTGGTAAAGGCACCCTTTGCTTTAAAATGATTCTCTTCCAATTTTCTCAAAGATCAATACCAACACATGTCATAGGCACACATACACGGTGTGAATTTCCATTCCCCTGTATGCCATCCAAAGCTATGTAGGCATTTCAGATGTGTTGAAAGAGGGAGAAAGTTGTTTGATAATGGTGCACTGGAGAGCCGAGTGAGACAAATGAAATGAAATCAGTGAAAGGTATACAGTTAATTTCACTGTGTTTATTCAGAGGATGCCAAGGTATATGCAGCATATCGAGACACCTGCTGAGTCAGTGCTGGAGGGTGGGGGGTCATAAATTATGGATTGAGACCTTGAAACAGCGTGATACATTTAGAAACACCTAACAGCAGAGTATGAGGCAGGAGACGTGCATACTGATGACACGAAAACAGTGTCAGTGACATGTACAACAAGCTGATGATGACTTTGACTCCCTCCAACTTGACATCCCATCACCTCAGTAGTATTTTGTAAAACTGCAGAAATACATTTTGCAAAGGAACACATCACATTCAGTTAGATCCTTTCATGTGCAGGCTGTCCAATTGAAAACACTTCTGCACTACAGAACACAACACTTCTACTGCCTGAGTAACTGTGTTTATCAGAGAGCGTACATCTTCACAATTTATTCATTTACAACAAATCAATCCAATGTTTTTACTACTCATTGAGTCTGATGCATCAACGCTACTTACGACACTGCATGTGCACTGCAATGAATCCATTAAAATGTGAAGCATTCACTCTTAGGATATTTTTTTGGATATGGAGCTAATTAACTGGTCACTCAGTGCATTGGACAAAATTTTCCCACAAAGAAAAGAATCACCGGGAGAACCACTCTGCCCTGAGGGGACATTCGCTGCAGGATATGTCCGAGATGCTTGGGACTCCTGGCGTCTGGTATGTCTGGAAGCGCTGACCCTGGAAGACGTTGAGGATCTGTTTATTTATTGGACATTGATAGCAAGGATACTATTGATTGGCTTGGGTATTGCCCTGCTCTATCGGAGAATTGGACAAACCGCTGCTGGCAAATCGGCACAAGCGCTAAGCGCGGGGATAAAACAGCACCTTGGGTTCATGAGTACTCGGCTGACGGAATTACACCAGAAGGACTGATCAGTGACATCTCAGCCCGATCTGAGGAGGAATGGAGACAGAATGATAACATCAGTAAACAGTCCGATTTCCATGTGTACTGTGTACAAATTTCATAATGTGGTTGTTGTATTAAATGTATCGCGCATTACTTGCACATTAATTTTCAGGAAAGCGTGCTCCTGAACGTAATTTTGCCTGTACTTCTGTGCAAGTGACAATAAAGGTTATGCAATCATCATGCTGTACTGGTCCATGCAATGCTGACGCACCAAACCACAAATGTTCCTTGACAATAACAAACATCTCCCTGGGCTCTGCAGGTTATAAAAGTTGTCTCACTGATGCACTGTCTCTTATTTTCTCTGCTGGGTTTCAGTACAGTTTGTTCATTTTCAGACTTTGGCACCACTCTTCACTCCCATTCTCACACATCCATGTACCTGTATTGCTTCCTCTGCTGACTTTGCTAATTTCCACAATCTGTTCTTAATCTGTTTCATTTAGTTTAAATAGGAGACTTTTGTTTTGTTCCCTGCACAGACTTCATTTTGTCACACTAAGTGAGCCACTTTGTGACACTTCTGTGTGTACGCTAATGGAAAATATGACGTTCTGTGAGTCAAAGAGGCAATTACCCCTCTATAATGAAGCATGCTGTGTAACACAATTTTTCCTCCGTGCCAGACGTTTAAGTCTGTCCTACAGATGTAGAAAAACACATAAATTCCACTACTTCCAAAGATTCATTTAGTCCTGTTTTGTTGCCGTTCATCACAAGCCTGTTAAGAGGACATCTCAACCTTTTTTTTTAACAGATTTCAGTGAAATGTGGTGGAATTTTAGGCACTGACAGGAGTAAGAGAATTTTTTTTTTGATAGAAAAACAAACATTTTTAAAGGATTTTTTTTCGTTGTTTTTTTTACCTTGTTTTTGAGTTGGCCGATTGCATCTGAAAAGAAACTTCACAATCTAATCTGGTAACTTCACCTTTCTGTGAGCCAAACGGAGACACTGATCTGGTCATGTTACCTTAATCAAGTTTCCAAACAAGAAACATCAAAATGGCACCATTAAGTCACCAGGATGTGACCTCTCTTTGTGGTCATTTGCCATGAATGACTGGCAAACAGCTGAAAGTCAGCCTTTAAAAGATTATTGCTTCACAGGACTTCAAAGTGGGAATACAGCCAAAACAACTAAATAGAGCTACATCAGCTAGACTTACTATGTAAATCAGTACTAAACAGACAAATTACAATTAACTATCCTCCCATCACACTCTTGGCAAGTGCTGCTTCTTCTTTGTGTTTTTTTTTTTTTTCAGTGAGCTGGCAAAGCAGCATGTACTGCACAGCATATAACAGCAGCGTGTAGACTGTAATGCATCAAATGTGGGTTTAAACTCAGGAGTCACAAAGTCATCACAACAACAAAGTTATACACCTGCTTTGGAAAGACTTTCTCACAAATAAAAAATGACTAATCTGACACCAGGATTTAGGCCAGCACAGGATATAACATAAAGACCCAACACCACAAAACATCTTCTGCGTGGACCCGCCATTAGGCCCACCGCTAATGGAGCAAATCAGATCATATCAGAATAAAGAACCGTGTGTCACTGTGCAGTGAAGACCATGTATCTCCAAATTTGGTGATTTTAAATTTATTAAATGTTTCTTTATGAGCTCAGAAAATTCTCCTAGTTTATGTCACATGGGGATTTAATAATAAAAACATTTTAATGTTTTT
Source organism: Toxotes lorentzi (assembly GCA_037833715.1). NCBI lineage: Eukaryota > Metazoa > Chordata > Actinopteri > Toxotidae > Toxotes > Toxotes lorentzi. The sequence goes on from JBBMJY010000013.1 coordinate 15,019,962, forward strand.
ATTATTATTTTTTGTGTTTTCTGTAACTGAACATAGAAGATTCCTTGGCTTTGTTTACCAGTTTTTACCTACATTACAATTCAGAAATTTTACTGTACAGCTTTGCATAGCTCCAAGACTGTACACACACAGAACCATCTCCAAAAGGTGATCAAAACACTGGGCTTGTGTGTTAAGATGTGGAGCAAAATATTAGCTGTAAGACATTAATAGCTAATGTAACACTTTGTCATTTTGATGTATTGAGCATTTATCTATACAAAACCTTTCTGTTAAAGAGTGTAGAGCCACTGAAACAATTAAGCTGGAAATTTGGAGCGGAGTTTGTACGCCGTAAAATGTTGCAAATTCAGTGAGTTATGCTTTCCCAAATACGCATTAAAGTCCCAGCTAAAACTAAGAACCTAGTAAAAGATTTAAAGCCCAATTCTTACCCTGATTTTGCCAAAATGATAGAGTGCCTGCGTTGGTCTCTGTAAAATAAGGCATGATATCTTGTAGTGTTTAGGATTCAGTACTCTTACCTCCAACTGAGCCTCAGACCAGACTGTAGTTTTAAATCTGGATAACCACAGAAATTTTCACAGAGAGCGGTCGCCTTTGACTGCATGTGAAATATGTGATGTTCTAATTCAGTTTCTAAACATGCATTCCTGATTTGAAGGGAGAAAAAAATACTGAAGGGAGGATAAGAACTGAGAAATGAAAGCCAAAGAGAAAGCATGTGAAACGCAGCAGGAGATGAGTCCATGGGAGGAGGAATAAATAGCAAAAATTACGAGGGAAGAGAAGGCAGAGCAAAATCAGTAGAGGAAAATAAGTTGATTGTTGGATGGACTGGGGGAGAGAGATGAGAGAAGTGAAGAATATGGAGGAGGTAAATTGGAGCAATGACAACCTTAGCAAGAACCTTTATCTTGTATCCAGATTTACGAATACCAGGAGGGTTCCACTCAAATTATCACAGTAGCAGATAACTGCTACAGGATTTCTCAGTTAATTCTTGAAACAAGTAAGCCTCATGTTTCGACTGTAATTAACATAGCCATCCAAAGTCAATGTTCACATCTGATAAACTAACTGCTGCTATCCTTCTAAGAATCAGAATATACATAGGATACACACAAAAACTGCACACGCAGGAGACCATTCTCATCTTTTTACAGTGAGATCACTGTCTCAAGAGAATAATAAGGAGAGGAGTTGACGCAAAATAGGCAAGTGAGATAAATAAAAAGGCAGCAGCAGGTAGAGGTGATGAGGAGAGAGGGGCATAAATAAGGTGAGGGGAAAGTGTGAGAGAGGAGGAGGGAGTGGATTGATTGTTGCCCTGCAGCTCAGGAAACAATCATGGAGCAGCAGCGTTCATGACCTCCTGCAGAAGGCTTTATTACTCTGTTATCTGCTGTAGAGAGGACCTCCTCCTCCCGCTGCTGCTGAGAACACCCTGAACGACCACGAGTGAACCGACCGTTAAAGGACCAATTTGATTTACTTTAAGATACAGTTGCAAGTCATAATAATGGTACAGAAAGAGGGAATGTGTCGGCGATGTTAGTTGTGGTGCCTGTAGCTCAAGAATCGGGTGGGTAGCATTGAAAAGTCAGTAAAGAAATTGTAACACTGAGTATTTTTCCTTCACCCCCAGCTGAGGGTGGAGTAAGGGATTCTGACAGTTGATATTTGAACTCAACAGTAAAAGCAAATACACCCCTTCTTTTTGTGCTCCTTCGGAAGCTCTGCTGATCAGCATCCAACAGCACAATGCACCTTATATATGTCTCACGTCTCGCGTCTAGCTTAGTTCATGCTTTTTTTTTTCTTAATCAGTTTGCAGCATTTCCAGTTTAATTTTGGTGTCGCTAACTTTTCCTCTAGTTTCAGATTCCACTTCCGGCTCTTGTGTGTTTCCCGCTCCTGTAATTGTCAGCCCCATCCTAATGTGTTGCACCTGTGTCTCACTGTCTCCCCTCTTTGAGTGTATTTAGTTTCTATTCTCCCCTCACTCTGTGCCACTTTGTTCTCTGTAACAAGAATTCCAACCGTCTTTCCTGTCTTGTGTATGACCAGTTTTTTGAGGGTTAGGGTTTGGTTAGGTTTCCGAACAGTTCTGTAGCACAATAATCTGGTCCCTGCACATTTGCAGCCTCAGTGAGCCCACTTACCCTTTTAGTACATCCATTGTCGTGCCGATTCGAATAATTAAATCAACAAGTGTAAAGTCATGGGTGTGCAGTGGTTATTAGAGTAATCAGTAAGTGCTTTGAGGGAGTCCACATAAGCTGAAATGTCAGCATATTTCAGTCCCATTTTCTCAACATACTCTAACTGTGTGAAGCTTTTACTCTGAACATTTACAACATTATTTTCATCACATCCAGGAAAAGCTGCATTGAAGGCAACTGGACTTGGTTGTAGACGTTTCACCTCTCATCCAAGAGCCTTCTTCAGTTGTGGCTGACTGGTTTAACCTACCCCACCTCAGGTTAAATACCTGGGACTTCCCACCAGTCAACCAGAACATAATAAGCGTCTTGGATGAGAGGTGAAACTTCTACACCTGTCTACAACCCTGTCCACCTGCCCTCAATTCAACTTCTCTTGGACAACAACGACCTGGACGACTGAGAACCTTCACTTTCATTTCATTCAGTTTTTTGAGCGTCAGTCAAAGGTGCAAGGCCACCTTGCTCTGGCATCTGAGAAAGAAAATCAAATAAGTATTTATTGCAATTATGTTTTATTTGCAGAATTAACATAAATGAATTCTGCTGCAATAATTGCCTGCCTGGTCTGCTGCAAAATAGAAGGCACAATCACAAGCTGTGTTCACAAGAACTGTTCGCTTTCCCCATCACTGATTCCTATTTCTTCTCCATTAGTAAATTAAGTTTACTTAAAAAAAATATTCACCTGAAATCCTCACTATTGGCATCTGCCCAACTACTGTGTCTGGAGTCTAACTCTTTTTTTTTTTTGTCCACCCTACTGCAGGACTGGACTAAAGCATCTCTTACGTATTTGAAATAGCCGATCAAACTATTCCTTGAGCCAAGTAGAGTTTTTGTTCTGCTAATGATGCAAAATTTCAAAATAACCATGTTTTAATTCCAGGCTTTGTGACAGCCATCCTCAATTTGGGGTCCTACTATTTAGTACTTAGTTCTACTACTCCACCTTGACCTTCTTCTGAAGAAGTTTTGCAGCACTACATCAAAGTAAAGCTACTTCAACTTTTGTTCCTAAAGGGCAACAGTTATAATTCACTTGGTTTCGAGTGCCATTTTTTTCTGTTGGGGTCAAAGAGTTTTGCATTTTGGCTGAGAAGCAGCTTGGTTGGACATTGAATTTATCCCTAAGAAAGTCAGCCAATTCAGCAAAGTTCACTATAGGCCTTTTTACGTTTACAGTATTTATGCAGTCTTTGTAATCTGCTGCCTCAAAAAATACATAAATAAATAATTCAAAGAAAGATTAAATAGCTCTTAAATGAACCAAACATGGACAGCTAAACACAATATAAAATTTTCCTCAGACTATTAAAATAATTTTTACCTCACCCTGTTGCTCATTTATTTTGTCACAAATAAACTTTGCTGGTGACATTTTCTGTGATTGAGTTTCCCCAATCTATGAGACTGATGTTGGCCTGTAATTTAAAATTGGAAATCCATTAGCAAGTGTTGTATATTGATGCACTGATGAAAAGAAGCTTTTTGATTGATTTTACTTACGGTAAAATTAATGAATACATCAGAGAATATTTCAGAGAAAATGCCACCCAGACACTTTTGGGAATTTCTGGCACGAAAACAGTCAAATAAAAAGATAAACATTAGCACAAAATATTGTTTTTCAGCATCTTCAGTCCAGAAATATCAGCATCTGTTTTAACTTTTAAAAAAATCCCTTATCAGTCAAAACAAAGTTATACCTCACAGTTGGAGTCTGATTCTAATTGAGAGTCTCTTCTGTCCTACAGTTCTTTCAGTTTAGGAGAAAAACAGTCTTTGTTTGGAGAGAGAGGGAGGGAGAGGTGGCAGTGAGGGGAAGTGAATGAAAGTGATGATTAATCAAAGCCAACATGTGTACACTGATGTCACAGTGCTGCGTTATAATCCTTTTCAATGATCCACAGCTAATGAGTGACATTCCTGCACTTGTCTTCAGAAGTGACAGCTAATGGCAGCTGAGTCTCTTCCCAGCAGTTAGACGGCAGCCTAGGATATGTCTTTCTCTCTCCTACATGTCACATTTTCTCTTTGTTTCCTTATTGTCTCCATCCTCTTTCATTTTGTCCCAGTTTTCCTTTTTGTCTTGCCCTGATTTCATCATCCGCAGTTACTTTCAGTTTTACGGAGTGTTTTAACGCCTTTCAGCTCATTGTTTTGGTTTTACAGTCTGCAGGTTTAATGATCTGGATCAATCTCTCATTAACCTCACTTCTAGCAGCAGCAGGCAGCTGTTTTCAGTCAAAAAGCTCTGACGCAGCATAAAACAGCAGACAGAATTTTTTTAAGCAGCTGCGTGACTATGCAACACTGCCTTATTTCTTTCTTTTTTATTGTTCAGAGATTTTAAAAGGTCAGAAGTTGGGGCTTGAATATTTTTATCTCAAATCGAAAGCACCTCAAGGGGACTCATGGGTGTTTCTTCAAAACCTCTAGGATTTGTCTGAATGTTTGTTTAGCCATGTTGCAGAGCTCCCAGAGCTTCTCAACAACAGGAATGGGAATAGGAAACCACTGAAATGAGGCCCATGTTTTAATAAACTGGAGGGGTTTTTCAATGGTTTTTAGTAAATACAGTAACGTCCATATTTGATGATTCCTCACCTCACGATTCACATCCAGTTCCAGCTTCTTCAGTGCTAGTGTAGGAAGCACTGTGCCTGTGAATTCAGGGTGTTGCCCAGACTTGTCCGGTATTCTTGGTCTTGTCTGGCAATAGGGTTGTGATGAAAAGATGCGATGATTTGTTTTGTTTTTGTTTTTTTGTTTTTTGTTTTTTTTTATGAGGACAAATTTCCCATGAGAATAGTTTTGTCATTTTGGTCTACAGGGGCGTTGTGTCATTCACAAGACAAAATGTTTACTCTTGTCTTCTTTCATTCCTGACATTTTCCTGCACCTACGCTGCCTTCGCTGTATGTCTCTCTGTGTAACCCCCGCCTCAATGCCCACACTGTGATGTACGGGGCTTCATTAGATACTGTCCTTCGCTCCCAAATGTCTCTACAGTTAGACATCAGGAGTAAAGAACCTATTTGTATCCATGCTAATGATGCTGAGTGGGTCCATCCCTCCTGGTGAGCGTTCAAGCACACACTCTCTCTCACACACACACACACACACACACACACACACACACACACACACACACAAACACACACACATATACACATAAACACACACAGCCCATGAACCATTCCCTTCCTGCAGTGAGTCTACAGACCAAGGGAATATTATATTCTCTTTTTTCTCCATATCATGAGGCTTTCCTTGCTGGTATTTACTTTAGTTGAGGCTTTTCAAATTGAGAGCATTATCTGCTGGTGATGGAGCTATAATTACAGGGTCTCAGCAGTCACTCCAGAGAGAGTCCCACACTGTTTCATCATGACTACAAGACCGGAAACTGGCAAAGCGCATCAGTGGAAAGAAACATAAAAGAAAGAAAAAAGGCCAATGGGAGTTTGGTTTATATCTGTGGTTAACAGATAGTTTAAAACAGCAGTGTTAATTTGTAATAAATCCACAGTAGGTCTTTTGGCAGCTAGGCAAAGCTGAAGCACCACTAGAACAGGGACCTCAAACTACTAGCTCAGGTGCCAGATCTGGCCCTCAAGACAAATTCATGAGGGCCCTCAAATGTTTGATATGACTGGCCTACAAAACAGTTTTTGTTTTTTGTTTTTTGTTTTTTAGTTTTTTTAATGGCTTTTCTACAGTTATCGGTTAATTTTCTAGCAAAGCTGCAAAAGCTGCTCAGATAAACTCAGATATCTGTAACATGACAAGGAGACACTGTTTTAATGTAAGAAGTCACAAGTCAAAAAGACTGGTCATCTGAAAAGTAGCTTGTAACTAAAGCTGTGTTTTTGTTAGGGGTTGGCAAGGACCTTCTCACGCTCCCTTGATCTTCCCTATGTTCCTCTTCCTGGTGTGTGGTGTTTGTATTTGTTGGTGTCTTTTGCCTGTTTGTGTGTGTGAGTGTGTTGGTCTGTACAGAGTTTTACCCATCGGCACACCTGCAGTGGATCTCATCATCACCTCACCCTCTTCCTGACTGTGGTTGAAGAGTTGTCCTCCGTCGGATGCCGTGGTGGGCACTCAGCTCTACCTGGAACAGAGTGGAGGCACGTTAGACTTTGTATGGCGCTGTTTGTTTAAAATTGATGGACAAACATTGTTTAAGTTGTGGCTAACACTTTCCTGTCCTATTTATGCTCCTCTGGAACCACATTTGCACCCTCCCTGTCTCCAACAAACCTGTTGAGACCAGCTCCCTCTCATGTCTGCCCACTCTCTCTGATCATAGACTCTTACCACTGCAATGTCCAGCAAACTCCCTTTGACTTTAACCTGTGTCTCCGTGTGCTGACTTCTGCATCTGGGTTCCATCAGTAAAGTTTGCAGCCCCTTAACAGTTATGAAGCAAAATGTCCAATATTTCACTCTGAAATGTAGTGGAACACAAGCACCAAGTAGCACAAAATGGAAATACTCAGGTTAAGTACAAGTACTTAGCAAAATGGTACTTTAGTGGAGTACTTTAATAATGTACATTATATTTAGTTATATTCCACCACTGGGGCTACAACAGCTCTGATCTGCTGTGGTGCACCTGACACCAAAATGTCTTCTAAAACTACAAGAAAGCTTGACTTGGAGGACTGATGGATTGAGGAGAAGTAGCATATTATTTTTGCATAACAAGGCTACTTTCTGTCTCAGTGATAAAGCTGTCATTGTCCAGAAATACAATCTCAAACAGCATTACTCTGCTAATGCACGGCAATCTGCTAGGCACGGGTTCCATTTTGGCAGCTTCCCCCATTGAAAATTTAAGCCTTCCAATTATGATGGCTGGCTTTGAGTTCATTGAGCTTTAAACACAACAATGGATGATTGATGAATGAGAAAACCAAAGGGCATTTAAGTTTATTGCAAATAGGCTTTCGCTGCTATGCCACAGAACTAACAGGGAGGTTCTGACAGCCAAATTCTTTCCCAGCACCATCGGGGAAACCCAGTTCTGTTCATTGCTGTTAATCAAAGCATGTTACATTGGCAATAAGGTAATATTGGAGTGACGGTAAACCATCTGAAATAAAAAAGGGCTACTTTTATGATTGGGCTTTTGTGATGATTATTTGATGTCAGTCAAATGTAGTGACATTGCCCCCAGGAGAGAACAACAGGGCCAGTGTTATTCGAGTTTTAGATCCCTGCATTAGAACTTTAAAGTGCAAGTTCCCCTGCTTTTTCAAATCAAACATCCATTCAGTAAATATTCATGTGGTGATCTTGGTGAATTTGTTAAATTTGTTTGAAAATGTCAAAGCTTTTAGAATCATATTTTGGACATTTTAGTCCTTTACTGGACAGTAAGAGTAGAGACATGAAGAGGAAAAAGTCAAATAAATAAATAAATAAATTCTAAAGCCAAATTTAGCTGAGTTCTTCCAAATCATCAAATCAATGATTGCTGGGTTTGGTGAGATGAGCCTTAGACTGCTGACCACTTTTTATTTGACAGAGTCAATAAATTGATTTTGAGTGATTGACACCACAACAACACACTTTCTTTTAATGTAGTTAGCTGTACAGCTGCAGTGGATACACCCCAGAATAACAAAGAGAGCCTAAAAATCCAGGGTGCATGTGAGCCTTTGTTTTGTTAACATGTCACATAGTGATGCCAATCCCATAAAAATCCTCCAAGCAAAGTAAGTACACAGAATGATCTGTGTTTTACTGCTGCTTTTCTTCAACTTTGCTTTATGGGTTCTCAGATACTTAATCAACATGAAATATAGGTATCATCCTGAAAGCTCTTTATTGAAAACTGGCCAAACCATCCTCTATAAAAGTGACAGAAAACATTAACATCAGTGCCCCACTCTCATGTCTTTATGGGCTAAAAACGTGAAGCGAAGGCCAGTAAAGTGATATTACCACTGGACACCAAAGCACAGTCTATGTGCTACTGCCTGAACAAGACTCCTCATGAGGAGACATTATGTGTATTAAAAGTTCTATAATATTCTACCAAAGTGAGCTTTGAGTCATCACTCGGACATATTGCAGTAGCGGCGGTGACTCAGCCCTTCAGTGCATAAACAAGAGAATGAAACCTTATCAAAACAGTTCATTTCAGATGGTAATTGCAGATTTCTGGCCAGTGAAAAAAAAAGATAAAAATCGAGAGAAAGAGAAAGCTTTCAAGACATGCTCCGGGGCAGAAGAAAAATCAATTTTTATAGGCTTGGGTTTATAGATGGATCGTGCTTTGTGTCTGTAAATGGTGCTCATCATGGCATGGTTATCAGACATTTGAAAAAAAAAAAAAAAACCGAAGTGAAGATCAAAAACACCAGCTGTCTGAAAAAGGATCCAGATTGCTTCTGGTTCTAACGTAAAAGCATGTTTCTTCAATCACTATTCTCTCCTTCGCACTCCTGAGCTTCCTCACTAGTTCAAATTACAATTATTTGTGAGGTAACAATTTTCACTTTAACTGCACCTTGAAGGCTATAGTCGCACTTTTATCCAAATCGTTGACTGGGCACTTGAAAGGGATGTTGCTCGGAGTTGTTGGATGGGATTCAGGTAGAGGCTTCAGAGACTCTGTGCTCATAAATGCCAGGCCAGAAACAAAGAAGAGAGGCAATGAAATGTGGGAGCTTTATGTTGTTTGAAATTGTACACCAATCCTAAATCACTTCTGTTCAGAAACTTACAATTTTTCAAATGTGAATATTCTCTGCTTTTATGTGTTTGTGAAAAGAATAACTATGGGTTTTTGGACTGCTAGTTGTAAAAACAAGAAATACAAAAATATCAAATTGGACTCTGGAAATTTTGATGACCATTTTCAGTATTGTCAGACATATTACAGACTAAGCAATCAATCACAAATAAAAATAATTATTGGTTTTTGCCCTTACTCAATCCAGACCTATTAAAAAAAAAAACTATGAGCATTGCAATCGCAATGAACATCTGCAAAATTACGTGAATCCTTACAAGAGCAGAAATGACAAAAACAGGATTAAGAGGCTGTAGTTAAACACAACTTTGAGCTGAATGCTAAAGTCAGCATACTCGCTAGCATTTGGTAATTAGCACTAAAAAAGAACTGTACTATAAAATCCACTCAAACAAGATCATCAAAGTCATTCTGATAAATCATTTGGGAACCATGAATGTCCGAACTAAATCAGAATCAGAATCAGAAGTGCTGTTACTCCAAATCTAAATAAAAAATTATGTACAAAGAGTCTAAATAAAAGTATAAATAAAAATTAAAACAGAAATAGAATAATACTTATAAAAATAGAATACAAATAGAATACAAATAGAATACAAATAGAATACAAAGGTGCAGCAGTAGAAAAAATAGTGCCAGACAGAGCTAATATAAATAATAAACTCACAATCAATATATAATTGATTGATGATCTTGTGCCAATCCATCAAGTAGGTGTTGAGATGTTTCACAGGATTAACAACTGTGGGGTTCATCTGCTGTGGACCATGAGTATCTGTGCAAAGTAACATGTCATCTGAGAGTTATTGAGAAATTTTAGCCAAGGTGGTGGACTGACTGCCAACAGAGCAGCTAGAGCAACTAGCATGGCTAATAACACATAGCTTCAATGTATGTGTGTGTGTGTGTGTGTGTGTGTGTGTGTGTGTGTGTGTGTGTGTGTATCATGAAGACTTTAGTGTTTTAAAGGTGTAGAGTGTATCATTTTTAAACATCACTATATCACTGTCAAATTATAGTGCTATCTTGGTACATTTACTGTGAACAAATGGCACCACAGTGGAGAAGATTGGTGGCCTCTCTGTATCACACTGTATGGTGTTGTTAATGCTACTGTTCCCACAAATTATCACTACATCTCCAATAAATCCTGTTTACAGGTTTGATACCAAGCCAAAAGCTCAGAAACCACTACTGTGCTTCATTTAACAGTCAAAAAGCAATTAAAATAACTACAATATCATTGTAACTGAGGTTAATAACCTTTTTACTAAAAAAAAAAAATCTAATTAATAATGTTAAGTCATTAAAGTCACAGTGCTTTTGAAGCATCCAGTTTCACTTAGGGTTTTTGATATGCTGTAGACTACATGTGGTTTTAAGCAATGCTATGATAATTCTGGATGCTTTAATATACTGGGGCTGTCATGTTTGTCAGCTGTTCACATGTATGCACACACACACACAAACAGATAGAAAAGCTATATTAGTCCATGCTTTAGCCCATTGGGACTGCAAACTGTCTGTCATTCTGACTCTACATGTGTTTTTCTCTCCACCTCTCTGTGTGCCTGTTATTCTGTATTGTATCAATACATATTGAAAAGGCCAGTGCTCTTGTCTCCACTTTTCCTCTCTACATGTCCTGACATGTGTCTCCCTCTGCTCTGCTTCTCCAGCATGTAACATCTGCAAACTATGTTGAGCCCCCACCCACTCGCATGTTTAAAGGGAAGGCGAGAGTTTCCGGGGTCATCCGACCCCTTCCAGTGATGTATCTTCTGGGATGCATTACAGGCCGGGTTGTACTGGTTTAGAGGACAGTGTTACTGACAGAATGGATGCAATCCCAATCCTTTTGATCCTTTGAAACAGCCTCCATCATCTTTGGTGAGATGTCATTTATTTACACAACTATTTCCAGAATCATTGGACGGTGCAGAGCACCTCAAACAGTGTAGGAATCAGGCCTCCCCACTCTGCCAGACGCATCCAGCAGAGCCCCAGCCATCAGCTCCATGGACACGTAGAGGTAGGCTTTGTATATGTTTTATGAATATTTGTGACCGCCTTGCGTTGGTGCACTCTGTTTTGTCTTGTTTTGTTCGAAAACACAGTGGCTTGCTCCTGTAACAGGAGCTCTTTCACCAGAGAAGAGCTCTTAAACATCAGAATTACAACCCCTGTGAAATTATTTCCCACTTTCGTCGCCTCACCTGTGGATTTCCTAGACATTCTGGTCATAGGTGCACTCATGTTTGTGCGCACAGAGGAGAGGAAGAAGCGATTGTACGTCTTCGAACTCCATTACCAGGAATATTTCTCTCTTCAGAGCAGATTGCCACACGGAACTCTCCGGCAAAACAAAAGGTGAAGAAATCTGTTTTTACACAAACAGTGACTGGTGTAACAATGTGACAGAAATCTTACGGCACTGCTCTCTAAACCTGGAGACATTTTTCCTGAACTGTTAACCCTTCTGTTCCCCCCGTGAGTTTGTTTCGTTCATCATAGTCGGTGTTTACATTCCTCTGCAGGCCAACATGCAAGAAGCACAGCACATACTCGCCGACCAGATACTGTGTGTGGAGCTGACCGATCCAGAACCTTTAGTTATTGTCCTCGGTGACTGTAACAAAGGAAATCTTACTCACAAACTCCCCAAACACTACCTACGCTACCAACAGTCTGGATGAGTTCACAGAGGCTGTGACATCCTACATCAGCTTCTGTGAGGATAGCTGTGTACCATCACACACCAGGGTGAGTTACAACAATGACAAACCCTTGTTCACAGCTAAACTCAGGTAGTTAAGATTGGTAAAGGAAGAGGCATTTAGAACTGGAGACAGATTGAGGTTTAGAGAGTCAAAGTGCAGGTTTAACAAGGTGGTGAGAGAAGCAAAACACCTGTACTCTGAGAAAGTGCAACATCAGTTCTCAGCCAATGACTCAGCTTCAGTCTGGGAGGGGCTCAGACAGATCACAAACTACAAACCTAAAGCCCCTCACTCCATGAATGACTCACTCTGCCTGTGTATGAAAGACAATGGAACAATCCTACAATCGACCCATGTTTCACCGTCCACCAGCTCCAGCGCATGAGCCCCAACTCCCCCCACCACAGCGACATCTCTACGCAGTTAACAGGCGTGTTAACAGGCTATTTAAGAGGCAGAACCCCCGCAAAGCAGCCAGGCCAGACCCTGTCTCTCCCTCCACCCTGAAGCACTGTGCTGATGAACTGTTGCCAGTGAGCTGAGCTAAACTGAAAATGGAAATTCAGTAATTTTTCTCACCCATGTCAGGAACCATGTTGTGGTGAATGTCAGGTTTCGAAATAGACCTTTGTGCATGCATGGCTATTTTTATTATCACAAGAGTTATTCTTCAATATAACACTTTACAACAAACCATTTGTTTTACTATTTATACAAGTGAAGAGACATATCTGAATATTTATTATCTGGTCTTGAAACTTTTTTTTTTATTCCAAAGGACTGTTTTATTTTGAAAAATGCTCACATCTTTCCCCACAACCCACAAGTTTTTTTTTCCCTCCATTCATAAGAAATTAGATTAAAATTTTAAACAGATAAGAGATTAAAATTCACCACAGTCAAGCTTTCTAAAAAAGCTTTCTGAAACTATTTATGTTGGACGACTGTTAGTTAGTTTGGGCAAATTATTAACCACTGAATGCCCAATTATTCTCAGTCAGACATGAGGCAGTGAAAGACTGAAATGCACTGAGAGGGAAGTGGATGTGCATCACTTCCAAGTGCACCCACTGTTGCTGGTCTCATGCAGTCAGTGTTTTGTTGCATGTTAGACCACCAGTAGATTGTGAGAATGGATTGAATTTCTGAACGCATCATAAAGCAACCAGACTGAGCCAGCTCCTTCCATCCGAGCTGCACAGAACTGATCACAGACCAGATAACCAGGGAAGCATTTAGAGTATCTTCTGATAAAAAAAAAATAAATTAAAAAAATCACAAGATGGTGAGGGCCACATACACATTTACATCTAAACAGTATTTTTGTCTGGTGTCCATATGTGCCCATATCTTGAAGATGTCATATATACTGTATATAAAAGGCTTTTATGACATAGCGGCTAGAACTCATCTACCTTTCTGTCTATATGCATTCTCAGTTGTTTGTAAACCAGAAACCTTTATGTACACTTACCTGCATTGTAGCAGGAAGTAAACAAGCAGTCATTGCTGTAGTGGCATCTCATTTGTACCCACCATAATGTATGTCATTCTGTAACACATGTAAAAGGACATTGTTTGAAGTGTTTAAGATCCTTTTCAAGCAGAAGTTCCAATACATTCAGAATTAAGTAATGGAAATGCACATAAACATCGTAATATTATCACAACAACTTGGTAACAACAGCTACCAAGTGCTTTATAGGACAGTGGATCACAAAACAATCAAAAAAATACGTTAAAAAGGACAGACAATAAATACAAAGCAAAACCAACGCAAGAAACATGTCATGTCATCATCTGCTGCTTATCTGGGTCCAGGCCCAGGTCGCGGGGGTGACAGCACTGGCTCTGTTACTTACTAACCCCAGTCTATAACAGCCAAGAGACCTTCGCTAGAGGACCTCAGGCTGTGATCAGAAAAAAATAAATAAATCAGCCATATATACTTTAAGTATCCAAAGTAAACATACTCATAATACATTATGGCCCCTTTCAGTATGTAATATAACTATTAACGATGCATTAACAAACAGTAAAAGCACATTTTAATGTTTCATCTGGTGAAGGTGGAAATAATGTTAACTCATTTGTAGTTACTGGAATGATATTCCAATGTGATGTACAAGGATACCTGTTATGTTTTATTTTGTGTAGGTCTTAAATAAAGTATTCACATGTATATTGTATTCAAGCATCCTCACCAGTGTCGTACTGTTGCTCAGTATGACACTGAAAAGCAGAAACTACACAATCATTCACTTATTTATGAAGGGGCTTTTTGTGACGAGTTACTAAGCAACAGTGTCATCTGAATGCCAACAGTATCAAACTTGAATGCCGATACTGAAGTCAGGAGTTCCTTTTTTTTTTTTTTTTTTTTTTTTTTTTTTTAAAGGAAGTGTGAGTTCTTCTAAAAAAAAGAGAGCTTCACCTGTCACCTTTAAGCTGCGCTTTTGGAGGCTTGACCTTTCCACTGCCCC
>JBBMJY010000013.1:15034258-15045717 GCA_037833715.1 Toxotes lorentzi
GTTTTTGGGGAGGGGTGACGAAGCAAAGGTGTCGTTGGAGGGCAAAAAGGATAAAATTGGAGGGCTGGGATTGAGGTCGGGGGTTCTTTTTTTTTTTTTTTTTTTTTTTTTTTTTAAAGGCAGTGTGAGTTATGCTGAAAGAAATGGAGCTTCAGCTGTAACCTTGAAGCTGCGCTTGTGGAGATGTGACATTTACAGTGCATCGTTCATTGTCTCATGTACTGTACATTACACTGACTGCACACTGTGTGTGTTTGTATGTGTGGACTCTCAGTTGGCCGCACAGTTAGCCATGAAGAAATGGACTCTCATCTGGCCGTCACACAAATGGACTAAAATCCCACATACTCACACGTTAACACACTCTTGCTCACTGCTGTGCAGGATCCTCATGGAGAAGTCAAGTTTGTGCTTCATCATCTCAATTTCCCGTGGCTGCCTCTGCTCTCCAAATCTCTATGTTGGGGAAAATAACATAGATTTATGGGTGGGGCGCTAACAATATCCTCAGTTATTGCTAGAAGCAAATGAATAAATCACCATGCCAAGATGCTTCGGCTCCACTGCTTGGACCCATAAGAATTGAGCGAGTGTGTGTGTGTGTGTGTGTGTGTGTGTGTGTGTGTGTGTGTGTGTGTGTGTGTGTGTGTATGTGTGTTCATTACTGTATGGCATTGTGTGTGCACACAAACTCATTTGTGCCTCCACACAGGCATGCATTTGTGTGCTTGTGCATTTCATTTTAAATGTGTTATGAACCCACCGCAGCCTCCTTAAACCATTCCTGTTTGATTTATTCAGTTGATTGCTGTTGGTTTTCAGTGGCTTCATGAGGCCGGTGAAAGGCAGTCACTTGTAAAACTCAATTGCAAAAACTAAATGTAATTCAGCTGAGGAAAATTTCCTTTCCTTCCTCATTCTCCTATTTATCAAGATAAGATTAGCTTTAGATTCTGCAGGACTGCTTGTACAAACATATGCTGTGGGTGTTCTTCCTACTGGATGTATTTAAAGACAGCTCTAAATTCCTAAAGGGGAAAAATGCATAATTTAAACTGGGAGCCTCACTGGTTGGCATAATTAGTGCAATATGAAATCCACATTTAGCCAGTCAAAAAATTAGAAGTTGCTTGTCTTCTGTCAAGAAAGTTAAATATGTGTAACAGGCCCTGGATGAGAGGCCTGCTACCAGATTATAGTTTGTGCTGTAAACAACTGGCAACAGGTGGGACTGTCACTTTTTATTAAAATTATAAATGCTTGTTCAAACGTTGGAAAGAATTGAATTAAAACAGTAATGGCCTGTTTGAGCTAAAATTTTAAAGTGTATCAGAGCATTTGAAGTACTCTGCCTTGTGGTCCAGCAGAGGGCGCTCTTAAATTCAACTTAACCTCCTGCATGCCCCATAAATCAGTTTTTCCATTTACAAACAATCCAGCATGTGGGTGCAGCAGTGGGGTAGAAGACAAGTTGCCATGTCATGGTAGCTTATACATGGATGTTTTTAGTGTTTAGAAATTAGTCAGTATGCCAGTAATTATTTTTAAACCACATGCTATCTTTGGTAGATATCTGACCACTATGGGTTCCAGAGAGAGTTGGCTGCTAACTTTATGTGTTTAAAATATATGTAAACGAGGCTGTACACAAAGTAGCTCCACAGGCAGAGAGAAAGGACCTGTGTTTGTCCAAAAACACCAACCAACAGTGCAGGTTAAAAGCACAGCAGCCCCCTCAAACAGTTAACATTTAAATAAATGCTGTTTGAGCACTGGTGCGCTCATTCTGGTCATTACATTTGTAACATTAGCACGTATGAAAATCCTGCTCTTTGCTCAAAATACAGCAAACGTTGGATATGATAAGCTTGACGTGTTACATTAATACAGAAATCTGTTTTAGAGATGACTGCAGTGTAAACACGCTGAGCTTCATTACTGATAAACATGAGAAGGACTTTGCCCACCTGTTTGTTTATTTATTTATTTTGTTTTTTGTGGAAAATTAGAAGCATAACAACAAAATGCAGTTTCCATCCAAAGCCATCAGTCTGCTCCTCTATCAGCTGTCACTGATACCCACGCTGAAACTCTGAGAACATATCAAACAGCCTTGAACACACAGTAATAATGCTGTCTAACTTTAAATGGGCATTTTATACTTGCATTTTCAGTGAAAAACTATCTATGCCCTTATAAAATCCAGAGCTCTGACCAGTATGCTGGGGTTAAAGTTCTGCAATGTGAGATAAAAGGCAGGTTTTCTTGTTGGAATAATGGACATTTGGGACTCATTACTTTTCAGATTTGAGCAGTTTTAAGCAGAAAAAACTACTTTTGAGGTTGATCTCCTCCTTCACTCAGTTAGTTTGGGGTCATTTTCTAACCCCTACCTGCACAAGCATCTCACTGTTGACATCACTGACGTGTGCAGCATTCTGATTATGTTACTTTACCATATTCAAAATAAACAAGCTACACATCCTGACAACAACACACAGGAACACAGGAAGGCAATGATGTGTATGTTGTCCTGAAAAGATGTGGACCACATATGTGTCATTTCACCAGCTACTAACCTGTGAAGAACAAGGAAATAATGAGATGTAGTCTGAGGCAGTATGTTTCCCTAACCTGCCTCTCCCAGTCTGGAGACGAGAGCTGGCTGCAGGCCACACCAGGTCGTGTCCCAGTGAGACGACTTGGGGTGGCCTACAGCCAGCTGAAAGTAATGGAGATTGAAAAATCCAAATTTAACTCCAAATAGGAATTAACACACAATGAAACAAAGAATGATGTCATACAAAAATACACAAACGAAAACATAAATGTGCATAAATCAAAAGTGTGTGTGGGCAGATTTGCTTGTGTCCAGGTTTGAAAATATATTTTTCTTCACATCTGCCTCCAGTTGGAAGAAGCACAAAGAAAGTTTATGATGTGATTATGTTCTTTACACCTAAATGTAAAACAGCCTAGCTGTTTGTGAGTGTGTGTGTGTGTGTGTGTGTGTGTGTGTGTGTGTGTGTGTGTGTGTGTGTGTGTTGTGTCCACACAGTGCTCAAAACCAGGAGGGAGGGAGGGTAGAGGGCATTGCCCAGGAGCACCAATCTCCCAACCTGGTATTTGGATTTTTTTTATATATATACACACTTTCTTTCTAGGAGGCAAAACAGCAGGTGCTCAAGCCCCCTTTGAGATCTATCCATGCATGTGTCCGTGGCACAAATATGTCTTTTAAATAAACTTTGTGAACTTATCGAGTGACCAAGCTGAGCCAACATGTCTCTTTACAAACTTTATATTCAAGTAAACAAAGTTCATAGTGGAATAAAATGCCAGGTTGAGAGAGAAAACAGAGAGATATTCTGATTAACTAATGCTAGGCTTCTTTTGGTTAGGCTTCTTCAGTCACAGTTGTGATAGTGAAGGTGATGTTTTGAGTGCTTGCTTGCTTGTTAATTACAGTCACAAAGACAAATTTGACATTTTGGCAAGTTCAGCTTCCCTGCTGCACTCTGGCCAAGCCTTGGTAAAATTTCAGACTGTCTGTGTTTAGCACAAAGTCTCTTTAGAACCCAAACTCAGAGAAAGTGAATGTGAAGGCACAAGGCAGATTAGAATGCAACCAAGGGCAGTTTATTGTAAAAGATGGTAAAGTCTTTGGTGATGGAGCAGTCAGGCTGTGTTGGAGAATACCAAGGGGACTGAGGAGTAGGTGAACCGTAGGCAGAGTCTAAACGAGAATAAGCACTAGGAAAAAAGCAATACTGGGAATAAACGCCAAAGAGAGTCGGCCGTACATTGACACAGGATTGAACTGACAGTCTGGAGAAGATTGGAGTGAAGGACTGGTGTTCTTATGCTGCTGGCTCAGAATGTGGTTGATGAGATGATTGGCAATAGGTGAGCAGGAGTTTCTGAAGCTGAAACTATGTCGACCAGGCCCAAGCCTAGACACACACACACACACACACACACACACACACACACACACACACACACACACACACACACACACTGTCTGCTCCTAACAGTGCGTCCCTGTGCATGTTAAAAGCAGAGTATTCACAATTTGTGCACCTGCCTTTGTTGAAATATTTCACTTAAAACCACAAATGTCCACCTCATGGTAGCAATAGAGGAAAAGCTAGAGGATTACCGAAGTCGTAAGGATTCATCCGCTGAACACGAGTACCAAAATTCATGGCAGTCTGTCAAATAGTTTGTGAGATAATTTTGTTGGGAACAAAATGGCGGAAGTAATCCACCTTCACTCACTGGACTGGTCTGATGGTTACGTTCACTTTATGTTTACTAAGTTTCAGTTAATGTGAATAAAATTCAGCAAACTAGAAGCAACTTAGGTTCTAAGCCATGACATCCACTGAAATCATTTAAATGAACTGATGAAGTGTTGGAATTGCTGTGAAGTTTCAGCCCTAACATGTCTTCATTTAGTCAGTTTAAGGAGCAAATGTTTTTTTTTAATGAAATAACTTTTGTTTGTCTTGTCTTCAGTGCCTCTTCGTCCCCCATCCCTCGTCCCTTATTCAGTTTTAGTTGCAATACTTGAATAAACATGTTGAGAAAAAAAAATCCATACGAGCTGCTGCACTGAAGAAAAACAGAAAACATGTGTTCTCTTTCCCCTTCAAGGGATGGTTGATGATATATTGATTTAGCAGTATGTCTGAGGAAATTCAATCCATGTGTTATGCTGTATTTTCTTATTGTTTACCATTTGCCTTTATAGGTTAGAGTGCATTGTGTCTCATTGCACATTTCTTAATTAAATTTTGATGGGTACTTCAACAATAGACTGTCCGTGTGTGTGTTTTTGTGTGTGGGTTGTGGGTTGTCAACTCCACTGCTGTTCTAAATGAGCAGAGTAATTTATCATGTGGTGCTGGACCAGCAGTCCAGACCTCAGAACACTGGAAGTAATGACAGAAGCTTCATGGGAAGTTTAGTTGCTCATTTCTAATTGATGTGTGTGTGTGTGTGTGTCCATCCCTCCCCCCGACAGTATGGCACACCTCGCTCTTGAGGGTCTTGCAGTGATCTGTGCTCTGAAGTGTGATAGCATCTGGTTGACACCAGGTAACAACATGTATTACAGATCCACTTGTGTTAATGAAAGTATAGGAGTAATGACTACAAATAATGCATACAGCAAAGATCCAGCCTATGTTTGGAAATGGAGAGAGATGGAGACAGAGAGAGAAATGGACGTGAGATGTTCACAGAATGAAACTGTCATACATGGCTTTATTTAGTGCTGATTTACAGACCACAGAAGAACTACAACTAAGTAGTGGGATCACATTTCACCTGTTTTAGCTCATTTACACTGGCAGTCTGTTCATTTTAGAATTAAAAGTTTGCATCTAGCTTTTAAAGCATTTAATGGCTAGGAACCTAACTGCGCCACCAAGTTCATACAAACTTTAGCGTAATCTGAGAACCCTCAGCAGCAGCTTCTTAGCCGTCATAGAGGTGAAGCTAAACGCCAGGGGTGATTGAGCCTTTTCTGACAAGGCCCAGACACACTGGAGCTAAGTAGCCGCTTAGCTGAGTCTGGGTCCTTTTCAGTGACCCCTCAAATTATACTTGTCATTACTCTGATTAAATTAATTAAGCTTTTATATTATTATTAATTTTTCTTTCATTTTATGGTTGTCTGTTATAACCTTTTGTTGTAAAGCATTTTGTAATTTTTTTTATTTGGTTTTTTGGCCCCAATCTGAGTTCTTTAATACTGGGTATCTCATATAATCAGATATAATACTGAATAAATATATTTCTGACTCTTTGAAATAAGAGTTGCATCTTTCTTGGCTTATACGTTTTATAAGATTAAATTACAGACATCAAACTTTTTTGTTCTCACTGCCAAGAAATATTGACTTTAATGTTTCATTCATCCATGTTCACAGATAAATATTATGTATCATTTATAAATTTGTATAAAAAATGTTCTTTTTAAAATAACCAACAGTTTCCATGAAACTTTGCTTAACCTTTCCCTCTCCTGCCAATCGCCTCACTATGCTTCACACCTGTTTCTCATTCCATCATTCAGCCACACCTTTTCCCTGTTCCCTCATTTAGACCCAGCTTATAAATACCAGCTGTTTTCCCACTGCCAAATCCTTTCACCTTTCATAGCATAGTAACCTGTTCTCTGGCTGTCTTTTCCCCAGTCAAGAAAGTTTGTTTGTTTTCTGTTTCTTGTGTTTAAAACCTGCTGTGTCTTCCCTGTTGCATTCGTTTGCTGTGTTGCATGATCTGGTTGTTTAACCCACTTCCAGATGAGATTTGGGGTGAAACTTTAAAATATATTTTATGTGACTGATCCCCATTCGGTTCAACCACTGAATCTGCATGGGTGAGGGCACAGCAGGATTTAGAGCCATGAAGATGACAAAAACTTTTTTAATTCTACTTCGTAGTTCATAAAAACAATTCGTTCATGTGTTTGTGAGCTTATGAATCACAGAAACACATAACCTGGGAAAAGAGACTGATTGTGATAAGACCCAGAAAGACACCCATACGTCACAAAAACATCTTAAATCTAATTTGTAATTTATGCAGAAATAAGACTTTTGAAATGCAAATGTCTCATGTACTCATCTTTCCTTAAGCTATAGCAACACAACTGACTTCAGAACACTGAGAGACTCAGCATTAAAATATTTGCACTATGCATTAGGACAGAACTGGGCAAACTACGGGCCACGGGCTATGTGCATCCATACGTAAAACGTCACGCTTTTGGCTTTTCAAAATAAAAGCAACACAGCTGTATTGCATGCTTGGCATCAATATTTTTTCATTTATATTCTAATTTATGATTGGCCTCACGCGGACCAGACAGGGATGCACAAAGGGCCGGGTGTGGCCCGCAGGCCGTAGTTTGCCCAGGTCTGCATTAGGCATTGGTCATGTCGGAGAGACGTACTGTTTAGCTAAGCTGGTACGAACACTGTTATTCTCATGACAGAATAAAAAACCTCAAATGAACTATATTCTGATTAACTACACTTGCACACAACAACCAACTTATGTGGTAGTTGCAAGCTTTGTCTTTAGTGCATATTACAGGAATGTATCAAAACCAATTTAAACTTGCAGTTAACTTTGGTTAGTCTCTGAATGCCTGTGTCCTTCTTACCAGCACCTCAGGTAATTTTGGAAAGCAGTGCTTAGAGCAGCTGTTGAGTCTCCTAAGAAACTTTGTGGCAAAAAAAAAAAAAAGAAAAAAAAGATATTTGACTCCCCTCAGGCCAACTGTCAGCAGCACATTCAACAATAAAAGAGCCAAATAATTACTGTGCCTGAGGAGGTGATGTGTCTGCAGCCCCCAGTGGTGCTCCACACACAGTTCCGACTGCCTACAGGCCTGTAGTACACAGAGATATGAGGTACTGATGAGAGGGAGAAAGTTGGTGATGAAAATGGTGAAGAAAACAAGGATGTTGGAGGGTGGACTATTGGTGAGAGAAAGAGAGAGAGGAAGGACACAACACATTTCTAGTCTTTAGAAACTATTTTCAGTTCGGGGAGTTGTTCTGTCAACTTGTGGATCTTTATTACTCTCGGGTGGTTGATGAACGTTCTCTAATTTGGCCCTCATTTAAATGTTATTTAATCTAACATATGCCATTGATTTCTCTAGTGATTGGTTGTAGAAAAAAAACATTTGATGTGACTTTAAACATTATACATTACTATTTGCTCTCTATTGTACCAAAGCTGTCTTTACTCATATTGTATTTCTGCCCAGTTAGACACAGTATAGCCAAGTAGCAAAGGTCCACGTTGCCTTCACAACACTAATTTAATAACATCTCCCAGTAGCTTTTGGCAAGTGGAGCTAATTTCAGTTTTAAGTAATGAGCTGTTACTTAGGCTATGACCTCCACAACACGTCTAATGCTAATCAGGCATTAACGGAGTGCAGAAGGACCAGTTTAACAAAAATGGGGGAAGATGGAGGTGATGCTCTAGAGCCACAGTCACCAGCAAGTTCTGGGACATCCAGTGTTTTGTTTCAGACAGACAGGATAGTGTATTATGAAAATTAGCCTCTTTGCTGGTCTTTAATGTCTGGTTTTCACTTAATGAGCAGCAGCACCAGACCGTTTTGCCACTCGGGCTGCATACAGGCTACTCTACTCTTCCAGTGGAGGTTGTTGGGGCTGTATGCAGCCTGCAGAGAGTTGGAGGGGGAGAAAAAGCACTTCAACTTCTCAAAATGAAAGTAAAAATGAAGATTTGTATATCTTGTTTATATCTTGTAAAATAAATAAAACTTCTCTCATAAAGTAGTAAGGTCACTAAACATGATTTAAGCAATTAGTGCACTAATAATACAGGGTTTCACAAAGCATTTCTATTATTTCTTTAGTTAGCTATGCTATTATCATAATGTTTGTCTTTGTTTTGTACTTTAATATGTCCCCATGCTTCTGAATAAACAAAATTCTTAACTTCAGGTTGTAACTGTGTGGATTAGAACTAGTTCTGCAGTTCTTTTTGATTTTAATCAGCTCTGATGTGACATTTAACTTGTTACAAAGGTGTAAAGTGTCAAAGTGGGCTGTGAAACTCCTCATGTTGAGAGGAGTCCTCCGGCTTTGCAGCAGGCAGTAGTCGGTTCTCTGTGGACTCAAACAGCACAAATGTCTTCCTAATGAAACTCATATTAATGTGGGCAACAACATTAATCTCAAAATAGATTAGTCTGAAAAATTGTCCAGTTGTCTCAAACCTATGTGCTGCGTGGCAGCCATGTTTGTCTTTCTTACTGTCTTCTGAGTGCTCCTGCATCTGGGTTCTGAGTTCTTGCCAAAGGGCAGCAGAGCTTGTGTCTGTGTGCAGCATGTTTAATACCCACATTGTCCTGGATGCGCCGCCTTCACCTGACTACGTGACAGCTGGGGGTTTTGCAAGATGGAGTGGAGGTTCTCAACTGACTCAGTCAACATTAAGCTGAAAAGAAATCTAAAGCCTGAGAGTGCTTCATACAGTCCATCTGCCTCCCTTCCGACATCAGTTTTTCCAGAGCCAGAGCTGCTCAGTTGCTCTGTAGTGTTGCTGTACAGTAGTGCCCTGACAGCTCTCAGGCATCCTTCCCACCCGGCTGTGTTCGGCTTGGTTTCCCAGTCTTAGAGGGGGAAGCCTCTTTAACCCTAAGACATGAACTCCTGCTGAGCTTGAGTCAATGGATCCTTTTCTTACACTGTTGCTGTCATAAAGCCCCTTATTTCCATTGTGTACTCGGAGGCATCCACTGAGATCGACACACTAGACAGAATATTTAATGCCAAATCTAAAGAAGTCGCTGTACAATATACAAATGGGGTTTTGAGGCTGAAACAGAATGAAAGCATCCTTTAATTGTTGGTCCAGTCTAACATTTGGTCATTTCATATATATTGAGCATCCAGATTATGTCCATATCCACATAAAAGAGCAGAATAAAAGTCCTTAACGTGGTTCAGAGGAAATGAAATATGATAATCTGAACCACTTTTACCCAATTGTAATGCAAACACTTGTGGCTTCGTGGCTATGTGACATGTGCTGCAGAGGGTCAGGAGACTGACTGACCAAAGCTCAGCAGGAAAGTCAGTCAATCTAGCACTGTTTTGACATCCACTTGAATTACAGTACTTTTTGAGAGTTACTGGGTGAGTATCTGTGTTGTAGCTATACCCATTTACCTACCTATTTATACTTGATGCAGCAGCTGACAATCAATCAGTGAGGGGCAAGAGAATTTGGCTGAACTGAGCTTTCAAGTCCAAGCAGACACAGGTTAATTTGTCAATTTGTGAAAAAAAGGTGTCATTTGACAAGAGATTGTTAATCTACTGTAAATTCACAGGAATGCAGAGTTTTTGGAGCATTAAGCTTCTGTATCCACTTGATGGGACATGCTGGTGTAGAAGATTGTCACTTCCTACAAACATGCAGAGAATTCAGTCCTTCTGCTCCCAGCGTCATAAACCCTGCACCTTCAAGGATGATGGGTTGCTGAAACCTGTGCTGCTAGATGAATACGACAGTTAACTTTATGGATTGCTTGATATTACAAGTCACACAACTGGATGTCTAATGTGTTACCATGTATGACATTGAGATAATAATGCCAATACAGCCCACTCTACTCTACCAAATCACAGAGGCCTATTATTAATCCAGGATATGGATATTATTCTTGTGTTCTGATGTGTGTGTAAACACATTCACTCACCTGAAGAGCCGATAGGCGAGCCTCCATAGCAGCTTGAAGTAGGGTTAAATGGTCTCCAGCATACTAATCTAGGGCTGTAATTCGAAATGTGTGACCTATCAATAGTACCACATGCTGGGCCAAACTCCCCTGTCCTTCTATTAAAGACATCAGTGTTCTGCGTTCTCTGGGGATTTTCAGCACGCAGAACACAGGGGCCTGGTTTACCGTCTTATTTTTCAGCATCAATAATGTGTTGCCTGTGTAACATGACGCATTTGACTATCAGTAAGCCAGTCGCTCTTTGAGTCACTGAGAATTCAAACCACTAATCTATGGTATCTGATGTATCTATCAGTAGTTTATCATCTACTCCTGCACATTGCCAAACATTAAAGCTCCCTTAACATAAAAAAAACAGTATATGTATGTGTATGTGTGTATGTATGTATGTGTGTGTATATATATATATATATATATATATATATATATATATATATAAACATCTGATGAGGTTACAGGCAAAAGTGTTGTTTCTTTCCCAGTCTCATCAGCTCCATGGTAACCCTTCAGGTTTCTGTTTTACATCCTCTGTTTGGGATTTAGTGCTTCTTTGTCTTTTTCAGGTTTCTCTGCCATTTGTTGTTTTACTTTGATGCTCTCTTTTTCTTATTTTCTGCTGCTCCTCTAAAAATATTGCAGAAAAAAAAAACAAACAGCGTCTAAGAATATAATTTTCCAAAACTTTTTTTCTTTGTGCCATCTAACCTTGGCCTAAATAGCATGTTGCTGCATGAGGGTCATTTCAGAAATAACAGCTTCCATCAGAACACTTTGCTTTTGCAACAAAGCCTCTTGCTTATACACATCATACACGCCAATGGATCGCTGGATCATCCTGATAGATTTTACTTTAATGCACAGCAATTAAGCGATGGACACTAACATGTAATTTGACCTCAGTTTTCCTTATGTAATTTAGTAGTTTATTGTATCCTTTCGTAATTCTTTGCACTCTTTTGTTCCTGTGTAATGTCTGGATGCACTACATGTATTTTAGTGCTTTTCAGCTAATATTTTCAGTCAACATGGGGAAAACATGCAACATAGAGAGGTCCAATTGTCATGTCTAGCCTCTAAGAGGGGCTGTTTTCTGATCACTTTTGTTAAGAACTCTTTTGTGGACGTTTTCTGAGTCTTGTTTAGTTAAGTT
>JBBMJY010000013.1:15055393-15069996 GCA_037833715.1 Toxotes lorentzi
TGTGTGTGTGTGTGTGTGTGTGTGTGTGTGTGTGTGTGTGTGTGTGTGTGTGTGTGTGTGTGTGTGTGCGT
The DNA here is from genome assembly GCA_037833715.1 of Toxotes lorentzi. Taxonomy (NCBI): domain Eukaryota; kingdom Metazoa; phylum Chordata; class Actinopteri; family Toxotidae; genus Toxotes; species Toxotes lorentzi. The sequence goes on from JBBMJY010000013.1 coordinate 15,055,465, forward strand.
GCACACTTCATATCCTTCATATGATTAATCATACTGCATTTGTCACCTCCCTAGCTGCTAGTGGGAAGCTGCTGTAACATTGAGCTGGTTACTTGTTTTTAACATGAAGCACTCAGCAGCTGACCTGTAGAGTTATTTTCCATGACTATATTTAAGACATTTGCCTTTTTTTGTTTTGTTTTGTTTTGTTTTTCACTGAGTATATTTATTTGCAGTTAACGATGTGGTTAACAGGCTAACATGACAGCATGGGCGTGCTGTGTCACTGTGCTCTTTATCTTTTTTTTTTTTTTAAAGTTCCCTTACCTCTCCCAGCTTCTACAGAAATACTGTTGCACAATCCCCTGCTTCCTCTTTCCTCACTACTGCAAAACATTTTTAATCTAAGAATCTTCAGTGCAATGATGTCAGACTCTTCTAATTTTTCCCTGGCCTTGACTCTGCTCATGACATACCAGGGAAAAATGGATGGAAAGACCTCTTATCTGAAAGCATCACTTTCTGCTGAACCCCCTATTCATTCTTGACAGTTTGATTTTTTTTTTCCTTCCCTCTCTCCTCCTGCAGAAAGAATGGCAGGAATTTAAGCTTGGGTTACAATTTATCACTGAGGAGCATACAGAGTTGTATTTGACAATGAGGGTAGTTTGACAGGTGATTTGCCAGAGCTTAAAAATAGAGCCGATGCTTGGGTCAAACTAAGACAATGTGATAAATAATGGTGTTTAGAACTGTGGCTGGTGAAACGATAAGCTAACTTAGTCTTTTTTTGTTTTCTCATTATTTTCAAGGCCATATCTCCAGTATACAGAAATATTATATTTTCTAAGCAGAACTGTTTTACATGGTTAGTTCAACATGTAATGATTGTTAAACAATCCATCCAATATTTGTTGAGTTGTTTCAGGCTTATGTTTTGGAACAACCAACTGACACTGCCATCCATACAGTTACGCCACTCGCATTAGAATCAGGGGTCATTTTACACTGGATATTGCACAGAATGCCACTGTAAACACTCTTCATAGGGTGGAGGCAGACGTTTAAAGCTTGGGCAAATAAAACCAAAACTAGCATTTTTAGTTTGGTCATTTTGTTGGGGAAGTTGTCCAGATCAGTAATGCAATCATGTGGTTTTGTTCTCTTCTAAACATGAGTATGAAAAACTATTTGAACTTCTACTCAAACCCTCAACCAGTGCAGTCTAAAATGAATGTGAATGTTTTGGGGAACCAGGTAAAGGGGATAATTTGAAAAGGGATATTTATTATCGAAATATGTAGCATGTGATAACCAAAGCATGAGTAGACTTCAGATTGAAAGGGTTGATTTAATCGAGTTGCAGAAGTAAAGACAGGAGCTAAATCAAACAAAAATCATTTAATTTCATAAAGCTCCTTTTTTTGTGCAGCTTTTTGCTCACAGCTCATTGTTTTCTTTCCATAAACTGTGAACTGTGATTCATACAAAACTTAAGAACAAATGAATCATCGCTTTGCATTATCATACATAATCTTAAGAGTAATTTTACAATGACATTCATTATAGACACTAATAATAATAATAACAATAATAAAAACTTTCAAAAGTTTTGAAAGTTGTTCAAAGAAAACAACACAAGATTAAAACGGTTAGAACAAATGTAGTCACGAGCGGGTATTTGCAGGCTTGAGGTCATGTGGAAAATGACTGGACAATGAGTCTGCATGCTTGATTTGTTACATGGTAAAAATACAGAGCAAACCACTTCTGTATATCATTCAAAGCCTTTAAAACATAAAGAGACTATGGATCCGTCCTTCCAAATTGGAAACTCTCCAACTTCTAAATCCTGTCTCACAAAGGTGCAAAATGTAATCGTTTCTTTCAGCCTGATGAATGTCACTCGTTCATAGTGAGATTTGATGATTTACACAATCATCACCAGACTTCTGGTTTCACTCTATATGTGGGCAAATTTCATTTACTGATAATAAAATATACAGGCTACGTAAAAGTGACGCAATCTGCAGACAAAATATAACAAGTTTAGCTGAGTTAGTAGTCAACCATTATGTTCTTTATATAATTTTCTAAACAGTCAAATATCAATAGTACAGCTGCCAATGCTGTCTCCACAGAGCAGCGCTGTACTGTGACAGAAATAAAGAGGGAATGGTTTAGTATGACTTTAGATGAAAAAAAAAAAAAAGTCTTTCTAAAGCAAAGTGGCCCATGACTGACATGAGAGGATGTCAAAGGATACTAGATGAAAAAATATAATCTATAGAACTTTTCAACAAGTACTGAAGTGTAGAAGTTCTAAAATGTGCTCATAAAAGTGATTAAATCAAAAATACTTGTCAGCGATGTGGTGAATAGAATTACTTGTTGATTGTTTTAGTTGTATATTTATCATATTTAAACATAATTCTTTCAGATTAAGTCAGTGTAATTAGTATCATTCCTTTTGTTCATACTGAAGATTCATTTCTAAGTACGAAAAAACTGGTGAATGCCACAAATTTAAATCACTTGCGTGTTGTAGTTAAAAACAGATCTGTTCAAAATGAACATGACGCTGTGGAGAATGAGGTGTGATCATGACAGATGCCACCAGATTCATTATTTATGGCACATAAATTAACCATGACATGACCTTCCTCAAGATTTTTCCAAGAGGTCTTTAATTCCTACGTTTGTATTCGATTGTAGGACATACACAACAACTAAACGGAGTCCAGTATCCCTAGGAATTAATTTTGTATTGAACAAATTTTCTGCACATGCCAGTTCAAGAAGTAGTGTGCCTTTTTATGCAGCAAAGTGGAAAGCCAGGGTTCACATCTTATATGTTACTTTAATCAGGAGCATAATTAGACGCATTCCTGTAACTAAACTAAATAAACAAACTTAAATATGCCTCTTTGGTCTACATTAACCTGTGCCATGATGGCAAATAAAGAGGAGCTTGAATCGGGGCACGATTTGGCCAACTAACACATTTTGAGCAGGTGAAATTAGCAGCATGGACTTCAATGCTCAGCAACTTGACAGGCCTTAAAGAATTGACTCATCACTTTCTTCAGGTGTTTGTAAAACCCCGGTTTGTTGAACACATGCCAGTGCTGAGAAATAAGGGCTTCCCTCTTCTAAAGCTCATTTGGCGTAGTTTTTGTGGACATATTGGTTTTGCTGTTCTGGCTGATAGAAATGTGCGCCCTTAATGCTGGAAAGCGACTCACCATTAACTGTCCAAAGTAGTTTTGGAACTTTCTCCCCACAAATGTGTAGAAGATGGGACTGATGCAAAAGTAAAGGTAAGCAATGTTGCGAGTGATGTGGAGTGCGTAACCCCTTTTCTGCGCTTGCTCACAGGTTTCATCATGCATCAGCAAGGCAATGTTGAACGGGGTCCAACAAATGAAAAACAACAGGACAATGATGAATATCAGCCTGACTGTCTTGAACTTGGTGACTATCCTGGACGACAGGACAGTGATTGCGATCCTAACATAACAGTAGATAATAACAGCCAGAGGGAAGATTAAGAAAAGGAAAAGCTGAAGGTAAAATCCAGATGCTCTCAGCTGGTGCACATTAATATTAGGCAGGTCACCTGGAAACTCGTCACAGTAGGTTTTGTTCTCTATGTGATGAAAAAAAGTGGTCTGGAGAATCATCGGCTTGATGCACGCCAGGCCGCTGACCAACCATACCACAGCACAGGAGAGTGCAGCATAGCTTCTATTCCTCATTCGCGATGCGCCCAATGAGTACACAACAGCAAGGTGTCGGTCGAAGGTCAGAAGAGTTAGAAAGAGGACAGAGCTGTAGAAGCCCAGATAGTAGATGCTGCCCACAATCTTGCACATGACCTTGCCGAAGATCCAGTTGGAGAGCTGCATGTAGACTCCAAGGAAGGGAAGGCTGCTCATGAAGATTAGAGATGAGAACACAAGGTTCAGGAGCAAGATGTTGGTCACAGTGGTCAGCTTCTCAAACCTAGGAAATAATTAAAAAAAAAAAAAAAAAACATTATTCGAGGGAAACAAAACTACGTAAGACTACGTAGTGACAGTCATATTTCACATTTCATATTTCATATTTCACTTGCTTTGAAATCTGTTTCTTGACATTTGTGGTGCTGGTCTTGCTGTAGTGTCTAAAATAGGGAAAGTTTTAGCTCATTCTGCTTAGTACAGTTTTTTTTGTTTGTTTTTGTTTTGTTTTGAATATTTTTTTCCCATTTTGTCAATGGTGTAGTAAGAGGTAACTCGTCACATCGCCTGTCAATTTGTGACCATGTTCTAACACTTAAATGTGATACTACAACTTATTTAAATTCATATATATACAGTATATACAGTGGTGGAATGTAACAAAGTATTTGTACTTCGTTACTGTATTTAAGTATTTTCTTACGTATCTGTACTTTATTTAAGTAAAAATAATAATGCATGCTTTTCATTTTACTCCATTACATTTTGCAGCAATTATCTGTACTTTCTACTCCACTACCTTTCTACAATTTATGCCGTTACTCGTTACATGTTGTGAACATAATTTCCTCAAAATCTTGCATGAAAAAAATAGACTGATTGCGTTGCGATGTTTGCCATTGCCAACCAATCAGGTGGCTCTATTACCTCCAGTGGTGGCAGAGCGTGCATTTGATAGCAGCATGAGGTAGTGGATTCCGTCGAGAAGAAGCGACATGCAACATCATGAACCCAGAGCCAACGTCGGCTAAGCGTGAGCCTGAGCCCTCCAGTTCAGAATTAGACAGCCATCTTTGGCCGTATTTAAGCAGGTACTGTATAGTTGCTTGTAAGCAGTGACATAGGCAGAGGCATAAATCAGTTTATCTACATTCTTTATCAAAATCCGGGGGACTGCTGTGGTGCAGTATGTTAAGAGTCTGGCTTTGGACGGTGGTGTTGAAGGAGACGCGCCTCCTCTGTCTCTGCGACCATGACAGGGGAAATTATGGTACTTTCACTTGTGTGTGTGTGTATATATATATATATATATATATATCATCAGGTTCTGACAACCTGATGATATCTCCAGATGATACCAAATGTCAGAGACTGAAACTGTTTTATGGAGATGCTTATTCAACTTTGTGGTCATTTATACAGTGAAGGTAGATATAATGTGGTGCTGCAATGGGGCTTAATTCACACTGAAATACTGCTGGAGACTTTAAGAAATCAATTATATCAGAAAAGTACAGAATTCTCATTAATTAACATTTTAAGTTAATTATATTTACAATCCCAATACCTGTCATTAAATCAAATCCCAAAACAGTTCAAACAGGGGTCATGCATTCTGCTCATCCAAGAATGTGTTTGTGATGGATTCTTATTAGTTACTCCTGAACTATGTGTTTTCATTTAAGCTTAGATTTAAAAAAAAAAAAAATTTTGTCAGTCCACTCACCGATGGATGATGACCAGGACCAGCCCATTGCCAAAGAGGCTGAAGAGGAACATAAAGTAGTAAAGAATGGATAGCTGAGCTCCCAGATTGTTGTCATTGTGCCTCTGACATGGTGAGATCACCATGTACGGATCTTCACTATAGTCGTAAAAACTGGTTGTCGATTCCATCTTGAATGTTAGCAGGAAAATCTGCCAGAGACACAAATGCAGTCATCAAGCAAAATATTAACCACACGATGCAGTCGGTATGAATTTCACATTTTAAAATGATCCATTCTTTTAGAAATGTTTCAAGTTCTGAAAGAGCTATTAAATTCTGCATGTGTGCAAGCCATGCAAATGTGAGCCAGACAAACAATATGCTTAACTGAGAAGCTCTGAGAAGCCCAGCAAATAAAAGCAGATGTTTGTGTGAAGGAGGATCATGCTAAGCTGAGATGACTTACCGTCTGGCAAGCAGAGAAACTTCTGCTTCTCTGACTCTAGGGGCCAGAGCTGTCTGACTCGCAATGAGTTCGAGTCACTCCGTGGTAACTCAGAGTCACGGTGAGGAAGTGTGTGAGTGAGGTGTGTGTTCATACAGAGGAGTGATTGGTTGACACACACACACATACACACACAGTGGTTTGTGGAACTGTCTCACAGAAAAGCGGAATTTTTACACGTAAAGTCAGTCTTTAAACAACCTAACAGAGTAAAATATATATTGAATGACAACTTTCTTTTTTAATACTTAAATTTAAAATTCTCACTTTCTACAGTATCTGCACTTGGCAATTATGGTATGGTTGAGGTTAAGGAAAGATTCTTTAAGTTATGGTGGTTTTTTTATATGATAGAAAGATCTATAAGAGGCAGCACTGGTGCTGTCAAGTAAATCTTGACAGCACCATTTGTGAGGATAAACATTATGCTGGATGGAAATATTACAACTATTTACAATTTATAGAAAGAGAAAGTACAGCTTTGTCTAATACTGGTATCCCCACAGCAGTCCTGTATTTGGTACACTTGCAGGTTAAGTTGACTTTACCTACCTGACCTAAAGATATCTAAATTCTGTTTTACAATCCATTTTACCAGTGCTAACAAAAATTTAAAGACATGTATAATTAAATTATACATGTAATAAATATCCCCATGTTGTCTTTCCTTACTCTTAATAATCACATTGAACTATAGCTTATTTGTCATGTGACTAATATTGGACCAATAGGAAATGTACAGAGTACAGGTACTGAGTCCCCCTACTTCTATTGAGTTTTATTGTCTCTGTCTCTCTTAAGATTGAGATACATAAAGAGGCGGGTGTTTGTCTCTCACAATGTCACTGGAGATAAGCTTGCACACTGTCAGCAGATATAAATATTTATCATTTGTTCAAAACATGTAGATCAGTTCGCAGCACAGCCACGACAGTGTTTCCGGGGGTATTTGGTTGGCTCCAGATAAAACACTGTACTGCTGAGATCATTATTTCCCCGTGGGATCATTTGGTGATGCCATATCCTGTACGCTACACTGTGTTACATAGCAGACAGCTTTCGTATGACAGCTTGTGTATGATAAGAGATAAGATAAGGGAACATGTAACTTTATTGATCCCCTGTACGGGAACTTCAATTTGACACAGTAGCACAAGCGTATGTAGTTAACATAATGGAAAGAAATTTCATATAATACCTACAAATCAGAAATAATTAAAATAATAATAATAACATAAGATAAACTATGACTACATTAAAATAGATTTGTGTGTCTGTATATACAGATAGATTAAAGGACAAATTAAAGAAAAAACCAACAAGGTGTCTCAGTAAGTTGCTGGGCCACTATGTGCTGCCACAGCAGCTTCAGTGTGCCTTGGCATTGATTCCTCACGTCTCTGGATTCTCCCGGAGGGATGAAACACCATTCTACCAAAAGATATTCCCTCATTTGGTGTTTTGAAGATGGTGGTGGAGATCGCTGTGTAACACAAAATGGGTTTTCAATTGGGTTGAGATCTGCTCAGTAGATCTGCTCACAGTTTACATCTGTTTACAGACTACACATTGCTTCTTATGCTTGATTAGCAATATGTAGTTTGAGCAACACGCTGACTGCTATGTCTCCTCAGGTCCCATCAGTATATTGTCAAATATCGGTGCTCTCAAACTTCTAAGGGAATATCTGTGGAATATTCTCATTGGTTACCCCGTTTCTGATCTTAAGGTGTCTTCACACCTAAACCTGTTAAACCTGTTTGACCATTTAGTGCAGAAATGTTTCATCATAGGATAAAGGTATTGTATTGATTTGCGGTGCCCCTTTCCTGTGAGGGGACAAGTGGACCCAAACCAATCCAGCAAAAGGCCCTCCACAGCATAACAGAGCCACTGGATTAACCCACTGTAGGGGTCAAACATTCAGGCCTGTACTATTCCCTTAGTGTATGCTACACATGCACCCAAATGATCGCTTTTTTTTCCACATGTAGACCAGCATGGTTTTGCAACACTGTTCTCTCAAATGTGGATTCGTCATTATAATGAGTGGTTTATGCTCTGCAACTCTACTATGTGTGGGTGAGGTCGTCTGTAAGCTAGGCCACTATGTCCTGGTCCGCCTGTATCACAGATTCTCAGCCAGCCGGAGCGGCCAGACAGTGTTGAAATCACCGGAGGAGTCAAAGAACATTATTGTGTTTTGTGGATTCTCCAGGTGTGGGTAAGCTCTGTGAAGAAGGTAGATGATGGTGAATTATTTCTGTCAGCCTCACTTGTTCACTGGCTCAAGTCAAGGGTGTGCCGAGTCTTCTTTCTGTTGTACACACTGCAGTTGCTAAAGCAGTAAATGTAGGATATTAGACACAGTATGCTGCAGTTGATTGTGTTGATGACCCAGTGACAGTCAGCTTATTCAAGGGAGGGGAAGGTATGTCATGGGCCTGAACAGTCCTTTTCTGGATGAAATGTTGACCTGAGAAAATCAGCACCACAACCAACAGCGAAAGGCTGAAGCTGACCTGGACACAGACGCCGACAGCCAGCAGAGTTTGAAGAATGGCACACAAACGACTGAAAATTGGTCCCTTTAAAGTCATGACGTTTTTCTCTCTCTTTCTGTTGTGTGTTTTGCAACAGACAGTGACAATTGATGTAGTTTCATTCCCACAAAATCTGGTTCATTGCTACATAATCTGAGTAGTCAGGCACCAAGAAGTTTGTGACATCCATTCTTAGAAATGGAGGTCCCCCCCCCCCCCCCCATCCCTTTGAATTCTCTTAAATCGAAGGGGAAACATGCAGCATTTTAACACAGTAGTGTTACAGAGTAATTTTTGTTAGTAAGTTTTGAAGAGATCTTTCTGTGGTGGGAGATTAGCATTCAGCAGGTCTTTAGGTTGTTTCTCATTGTACTATAATTAGAAGTTTTTCATCAATTTCATTTATGGCGGCTTTACTGCATTTTTCTTTTCTTTCTTTTTCCTAGAAAGTGTTAGTAATATTTCAATTCTTAGCTGCTCCGCTTGAGTAGACAAGCATGGCTACAAAAAACCAGCGATCCCGGGAGTCTTCTTTGTTAGAAAACATTGTTAGCCGATGCTTTGGTCTGATTTGAGAAAGAGGAAAAACACGTATAACAGCTGTAGTTTCATTTAGATTTCCTATAAATTTCAATTATAAATTTCAAATTTCAGTTTCGCTTTAAAGATGTGAAACCTTTAAAAAGTGGATGCCATTTTTTGATGTTTTTGCATTTTCATTAAACACTGAATACAAACCACAGACATCACACATCTGATTACGATCATTTTCACTGTGGGCCTATGGCCAGTTTTCAATAGGGAAAAAAAGACTAATTCAGCTTCCTTAAAAGCTTGCATAACACAGTTGCAGAGTATCTTGTGCAATGATAAAATAAAATTAAAAAAAATACTGAGTAGTTTTCAAGTGTCTTTCCTGTGTGTCACAGATATGTTGAAATTACTATGTTGTTTTTTTTTTTTTTAACTGCTTCATTAAATCAGAGAAAACTAATTAAATTATCTCCATGCCATCTCAGAGTTCCCAGAATTAAGTGGAACGCCTCAACAGTCACTTACCACAGATGTTTCACACTAAGAAAGGAAGAGTGATTGTCCTCTGTATATGAAAAAAAAGTGTTTAGACTGTGATCATTTCCAACCACAAGGCTGACTTATTTTTTCTTTTAAAAATTGCAAACATTTTCCATGAAAAGACCAACTATGTATCAGTTCATCTGTTGATACTGTCTGGGACTCATTCAGTCAACATGAAGTCATGTGTTCATAGGGTTAAAAGAACAGTGTGGTTCACTGTGTCTCACAGAGGAATAAGATAAGATATATCAGGCCTCGCCATGACCCTTCACTAACAAACAAAGGCTGTGCCATTGTGTCAAGAAGTGGACAGAAATTATTTCCAAATGTACGACAGAACTTAGTTCTCCTGTCCATCTTTGGAAACGTGGAATTGTTGTCAAAAATGAACCACGTCTCTGTGGGGAAGGACTTTGTAACCTGGGATTTTACGGAACAAACACTTTAACTAATACTGAAAACAACTGGCAGCAGGCCTATATGGGTGATTTTAGAAGGCTGTTTTTAGGTTGGCAGACTTGTTGACGTCAATACAAATGGTACAAAGTAGTTTCATTGGGTAAAAAAAGCATGTTGTGTGATGTCTTGAGGTCATGGGCACCCTGTCAGTTGTTTTGTCGATTTTATTTCTATATAACAGAAATGCAATTCCCATCCCAGCATCTGGGACCCTTTAAGAAAAGTCCAAATAAATTCTTTACTGTTATTGCACAATATATCACATATATACCATACGTTGATTTGTCAAAATACAATTCTGTTTCCTGTTGCTTTATGAACAACACATGAGGGGATTTTTAGCAACCGTTTCCTGTAATGAAATCATAGGTGCATTTGGACAGGAAATCAATACACTATCTCTAAAGAGATAAAAGAGCATGTAATCTAACACATCACCAACACTCAGCGTAGCATGGTGAAATTCATGGTGGGAAACAGTGGTGTATGTAATTTTTGCAATCAGTAGATACTTGTTTCATCCTGTTTGTGTCTCAGCAGTGATGCTCTAAAACAGTTTGAGGAGATGTTGAAGTCAAAGTTTTTTCAGAAGTCAGAGTTTTTTCTGGCCAAGTCCTTTTAGTAGCTACAGAGAGCATGAGATTAGAATTCAGGCTGGACAGTACAGCAGTAAATATTGCACCAGACATATATTAATTTTAGTGACTTTTCTTCCCTCATTGGATTTTTCTATGATAAAATCCTGTAGGTCTGAGTTAATTACACACATTAAAGTGCTTTAATTAGCATATTAGAATTTCTAATGGACCTAGTGAGGAAAACAAAGCTATGCAACCTCATCTGGCTCAATAATCTCTAAGAGCTTAAACAAGCTTCCTGATCTGCCGCTCGGCTCAACCTCACCTGCCACACCTTTATGTTTGGGAGTTCTTTAAAACTTCCAGTGCCCACAAGGAAAGTTGATGTGAAGTGATCTCTGCTTTGTGGAAAACTTCATGAAATGAGATAAAGCTGTTGAGTAAAGGCTTTGAAGTTCAAATGTCCAGCATTTGAACTTCAAAGCCTTGAAACTGGCTGCTCTGATTGGATGGATATTTGTCATTTTTACTTGGGACAGAGGATCAGAAAAGCTTTGCATGCACAAAAGCTAAGCTGAAACATCCGCAGTAAAAATAAGGTTGGTTTTTGAAAATCCAATAATGGGCACTTTAGTAATTTAGTATTGCATTTCCATAAAGTTGGATGACTTAAAAGAGACAGTTTATAAAAAATCAAAGCAGCAGAGGCCATTATATAGTTTTAGTGGGGTTAAGCTCCAAAATCTCTGGATCCTCCATTTCCCACAATTCAACTCAATAGCATCGTTAATCATACCATACCTGTCAGGGAGATGTCCGTGTCTATCAAGCACCACAACCCAACGGATAACACAATTTTTTAAATGTTTCAAGTAAATAGTGCCTTCACACAGGGAAAAAGATTGTTCAGTTTCCTGAGCGTAAGGCTCATCAGTGTTACTCATTCCTAAGTGGTTCATGATTTATAAAAAGGCTACTGCCTGTTCCAAAGCAAACTGATGTGTGTCTGTGCTCAGCTTATATCCTGTTGAAGGACATTAACTCAGTTCACTGTCGTCTCTCCCTTTTGGTGGCCATGTTCAATGCTGAAAACCACACAGGGAATTATATTTATACAGTCATAGGCTGATGTTCATTGCAATATCAGTTGAAATTATATTGTAGGCTTTTAAGTATTGTTAACAATAGAGTGCTGCAGTAATGAGTTCAAAAACCCAGAAATAAGTTCGCATTATTGCACGCTTTTTTTTACTGGTGATTGTGTGCAGGCTTCGAAACTTATAAAAGTGTTTATTTCTGAAGATTATCTTGTTGAACAAAACATGTATGAATCATAAACTTCTGTTTGTCACAGAGCTTATTTTCTGCAATAATACAAAAGTTCATGCAAAACTCCCATTGACTTTGTTTCGGAACCAGGATAATGCTAACTTCCGGGCAGGCCTTCGAAAATGCATCATCCCTGCAGCACTCTATGAATTTGGATTTCATGCAAATACAGCTCTGAATAGATAAATGGGAAAAAAACATAAAAGGATTGCAAAGTAAATTAGTGAATTAAATCAATTGCTCTCAAGGTCACTTTCACATTTGTGTTTCAGTTCATTTGTCCAGACCAAGCGTGTACACCACAATTTTAACTGCTTTTGACTGTGATTGATCAAGAAAAAAAATCCCAGCATTTATCTGATGCACATGTCATGGTTGTCATGATTTGCATAAATATGTGCATTATTTATGCAGATTGCTTATCCCTTCCTGTACAGTTAACAGTCAGCAGATGGACTGAAAAGTAGTTTAGCTTTTGAAATCATCCACTATCTACAGACAGGTGGCAAATTAAAGGGAAAACCTGAATAAATAAGTGGAGAAACATAACGAATGCAGATGCTTCCACACAGGTGCACTGCATGGATGGTGCAATTAAGCAATGAGCATCCAGTCATGCTCTGTGACATGTATAAAAATGCTGAGCAAGCTCAGTTGATTCTGATTTTGTATAAAGATGGAAAGAGGAAAAGATCGAAGTGACTTTGAAAGGGGGTTCGTTGCTGGGGCAGAGATGGCAGGAGCTTCAGTCACAAAGACTCAACAGGCCAGTGTTTGAATAGGAACAGTGGCTAAAGTGACATCTGCATTTAGATCTATGGGAAATACGTCAGTAACTAGGGCCGGAAATCAACAGTGCTCGTTTGATGAACATGATTCTCGAGTCTTATATAAGGAAAAACAGAAGAGCCGCTCCTCCTCAGGTGACTGAGAATGTCAGTGCACGATGTGATCAGATCTGTCAACAGGTGTTTTCAACATTAAGAGTAATGATACAGTAATAATACAGCTACTGACACTGATCAAGGACACAACTTTTCCTCGACCTTCTCTTCACCATGGACCCTGGTCTAAAGAGGGTCCATGGTGATATGGTCACATGAGTCATCCTTCATCATATTGTCAACAAGTGGGCGAGTGCATGTGTGGTGTACACCAAGAGAAGAGTACAGGCCTTAATGCCTGATTCCTGCAGTGAGAAGATCCAGTGGCTCTGTTATGCAGTGGGGGGCTTTTTGTTGGCTTGGTTTGAGTCCACTTGTCCCCTTAAAAGGAAGGGGCACTGAAAATCAATACAATACCTTTATCCTATGATGAAACATTTTTCTCCTAATGGAAGTTGTCTCCTCCAGGATGACGATGTCCCCATCCATAGGACATGAGGGGTCACTGAATGGTTTGATGAGTATGAAAAGTCGATAGATTTATACTCAGTTGAGACTTTGGACCGATCATGTTAGACAAAGCTCTCCACTACCTGCATTTTGTCACCCATCTGTGTATAATACAGTGGTTGGTTTGTGTCCTTTCACACAACAAACCAACTGCACTAAATGGGTCAAACAGGTTTAGTTGTAAAGGCACCTTAAGATCAGAAATGGGGTAACCAATGAGCACAGATATTCCCTTTGAAGTTTGAGAGCACAGATATTTATGATGTACGCAATATACTGATGGGGCCTGAGAAGACATAGCAGTCAATGTGTTGCTCAAACTACATATTGCTAATCAAGGATAGGAAGCAATGTGTAGTCTGTAAACAGATGTAATCTGTGAGCAGACCCACATACATGAAAACAGGATGGACTTGTATAACAGTTCCTTTTGAGCAAAGTTGTATGTTTAATCCAAAATCTGTACTGACTCAAATAGAATTCATGAAGCATTCAGTGAAGTCAGTGAGAAGTCATTGTTACATAATTCAAGTTTATTTTAATATAAAATCATTTTACAACAAACATTATAATGCAATGTATTTTCAAATGATGATCATATGTACAAAATATTGTAAACACTGCATTTTTTCCAGCATTTATGGATATTACAGATAGTATTAACTTTGAAAATGATACAAATGGTTGCTTCTTGGAATATATTTCAATTACAGAAAGATGGAAATGCAAGCAAATCTCTCACAAGATCCTAGTTAACAAGTTTGTTTAACCCCTGTGGTCTGAAGTAATTAAATTATTAAGTCAAAACATTATAACAGTCAAAAGTCAACTCAAAATGGTAAATGTGACAAATCATGTCACCATCTGCACTGGAAAGTTAACTTTCACACAGCATAGACTGTTTCCGTGGTGAAGATTGTTACTGATGAGCTGACACCTTTTATATGACACTGATGACACTGTGTTAAACCTAGCTACAATGTTCAGACTCTGTCACAGCATTAAATGTGCGACTGAGTGTACTGAGTAGAAAAACAGGAGCTTAGTCAGTAGCAAAAGTGGAAGTAGCGTTAGGTAGGAGGCTGGAGTGGGTGGTTGGTTGTACGAAACATGTGACTGTGACACCAGAGATGTTGTCCTGTCTCCTACCAATATTAGTTTCAATATTAGTTTCTTTTAAATGACCACAAATCTAACCTTTTGGTATTTGATGTCTTCATCATAACAAATCATATATA
>JBBMJY010000013.1:15070261-15082883 GCA_037833715.1 Toxotes lorentzi
TATACTGTCTGTATGTTTTGAGGTTACATTTTGCCAAGATGGTGATTTTTCCTTTCTGCTGTGCCACAGGAAAGTCATGAAGTATGGAGGTAGGTGCGGTGAATGGTTTGTTGTACAAAGCACTTTAAACACTAGACACCATGGTTCACTGTTAGGCTAGTAAAAACACTGTTAGGCTAGTAAACACTTGGTTAAAGGGGTTCTGCAACAATTTAATCTTACAGTCTCGTAAAGTTTGGGAACTCACAAGAGGCAAATTAAAAAAAAAAAAGGTTAAAATTGGAGCAGCATAGGACAGGATACCTCGACTTAGTGTTTACCGTGTCTCAAGGTCCAAAAACAAAGAATCCTGCATTTCCCACAATGCAACCAACAAGGTTGAACATATTGTTAGACCCTCACTAACTGACATTGACTGCTAGGTTTTAAAATTTGCAGTAACCTACCCAAAGTCAAGATATGGTACTCCAACACACTAAATTAAGCTTCATGGGTAAAATATGTGGTGTGCAAACTAAAGAGGATTAAATTCTGAAAGGAAAGAAAAAAAATGTGATTCAAGTCAATTATGACTTTCGTCAGTGTTATTAATTAACCAATAGTGGCACCTCCCTTAACCAAGTGCTTTAAGCTTCTCAGAACAAAACCAGTTTAATAACATTTTTTTTTAATTTCCTCAGAATACATGGAATTTTAAGCCTCTCTTCTCAGGAAACTGGGACAAGAGCCCTTTCCCATATAACAACCAAAAATTTCTGTAAAAGGCTATGAAAAGACAGTTGTCTGAATTTCCGGTGGAAAAAAAAATGCGTTTCTTGTCACCGTTTCCCTGCTTCTTCCTGTAGCTGAATACTTATTGGTTTTGTTACAGCTAATACCATGCAGCAGCTTACTGTTACTAAATCCCTCTAGCTGTAACTATGCAAATAACTAAAACTCCAGCCTTGGAACAAAGCCTTTCTCAACAGTACGTCAGTATGAACGGCTTACTTCACCTGTTCAGAAAAGGATGGCAGGTTTTTTAAAAAACAAGCTAATGTTGAGGTTCAACAGAGGCTGGCGTGGACCTGACCATGACTGTCTCTCTACAGCTCTGCTTTTGATTTGTTTTGTCTGTGCATGGCCATACTCCTACCTTACATTTAATTCTCAGGAATTCTAAATCATTTCATTCAATACCATTGAAGAAGGCAATAACAAACTGTCCCAATGAGCTTTTGTACTGATAGTTTACAAGATAGCTAATGGGAAAATAAGTTAACATACGTTTAATTAGAACATGTACCTGAATGATCTCTGATCACCCTTTTATGGAGGAGGTCATAATCTGTCAGAGGAGGTTTAATAAAAGACAATGGTGACTCAGTGATTTGGACTCTCCAGCTCCCTGTTACTGTATTTATGACTGTGGTTACTATCAGTGAAACTCAACACTTCCTGCACATGTTCCAAATCAGAAGCCTACCAGGAATGGGATGGCCTTTTAAGCCACTGGGAGGCTTAATCTAGCACAACAAATGGAAAATGAAAGCAACTAGAAATGGACAGTGAATGAAACCAGTATTTCAGTTTTCTGAAATTCAGTGCAACAGAGTGGTGAGCAGGACAGGACTTTGTTGTTGCACTGATGGACTTTGTGCTGTGGAAATGTACTATTCCAAATTTTATCAAGACAAGTAAACATGGAACAGAAAATAGACAGAAAATAGTGTCAACAGCAAATTAAATTGGGAGCAAATCAGGAAAGTGGAAGGCTTCTTTCTAAATTATGATTTATGATATGCTTAAAAAAATGTGAGAAAATAGAAATAAGAGGCCTGTCCTGATATAAGTTTGCATAAATCTGCAGTTGAGGTAAATAAAGGCCACTTTTTGAGACTTTATGGTAATCCACGCACACAGAAAAGCAATGCAAAATAAGTTTTTATAATACTGATAAACAAAAAAAAAAACAAAAAACAAAGATAACGGGTAGAAATAGACAGTGAATGGATTCTTACAACCCTGTCAGTCACAGTGATGGATTAGCAACCCCTGGTGATAGAAATATATTTTTTCACCAGAAGGGATTACATGTAGAATGCAATAAAAGCAGGCCGAGAGAGCAATAATGCACTGCTAACAAAGAATACTGGGGTTGGAGTGATTTCATTTGTGGATTTTTCTTGTTTATTCATTAACATTAATTGACCAACCTAAATGTTTACTAACCTTTCACAAGATATTCGTGTAAAATGCTGTGTCCCACACAGCATCAAGGAATGTACTGTACTTTTCACATAAATTATAGATACAATCATTTTCTCTGACACAGAGCTGCACTGAAGGTAGATTTAACCTCACTGGTTGATGTAAATCTCAGCTGGTGAAGCTCAGCACAGCATTAGAGCAAATTCTTGCCTTCTTCCTTTAATAATATGCAGTTTAAGCAATATAAACTCATAATTTGGAATAAATTACAAATTATCATTTAATTAAGGAAGACTCAGTCTGCCTGAGTTTTGCTGAGTTGTCAGGAGGTGTTTCTGTTTTTTTGTGCATGCATGTTGTGTTGAATTTCAACTGGACAGCTGGTGATGCTGGCCTATTAGCATTTTGTCTTGTTAGCAAACCTTCTGCATCAATAAATTAAAGAGTGGCCCAGGTAAAAGAGGAGGTAGCTATTTTGTTATGTAATCCCAAATCCTAATTCACTTGCTAGTTGTAAAGACAACAAACCTCAGTTACAACCATTTTGGCGCTCATCAGACATACTAAGGATTAGAAAACAACATTTAAACCTTCTGTCAAACTTTGCAAGTTTAAAATATGAAGTAGCCATGTTAGCCTGGTATCTCAGTAAGCTACTGCTAGCCTGCTGACTGTCTCGGATCATGAATAATCATGAATCAATGCCCTGCCCTTCTCAGTCTAACTCAAATAATGAGGGTATGTCTGCCTCCAGTGCAGCTAATTTTCCACATACTCTGTCATAAAGGAGTCAACAGACACACTCATCTCTGTAAATTAGTAATACAGTAAATCGCTTCCTAAAAACACTTTGGGTGTTCAAATCAAAAGCAGCCTCCCACACTGCTATGTCATCAGACGTTAGGTCCTTTGCTGTAATGTTCCCTGAGGTTGTAAGTCTGATAACACATTGAAACATCACACACCCCTGGAAGTCCTGGGCTGCCCCGTTTTCCAGGATGTCCTGGTGGTCCTGGTTTTCCAGGAATTCCCTGGTTGCCTGGATGGCCGATTCCATCAAAACCACGAGGTCCCTGAATTCCTACAGTGATATGGACACACAACATAGAAGAAAATATGTCCAGAAAAATAAAACACAGATGTTACTGGTATTTCTGCCTCATTCACGGAAAGAAAGTCAAAGGTTCCCTAAAGTTTAATTCAGAGTTCTCTTTATGTGAACTAAAAAATAGCACATGATGGATCGTAAATCACATCTACTTATAGTGCATGTGATGACTTAATAGGCTATTATGGCTTCCACAGAGAAATGCTGCACTTAATGTCTGTAACTTGCCCTCACATTTCCCTCACCCCACCTACCAAGCTGTCACTCACTGAAGTACTCACTGAAAATTAAGTACAAACAGGATCCACCCACATGTGCATTAAAAATGTAAGATTACAAACAGCCTAGATGCCTTTTTGTTAGAAGTGCACTCATGCAAGCTCAGATGTCAGAACACTGTGGTTGCTAAAATAGCTCCAATTCCACAAAATGGCATAATGGATGAAGACATTTCAGAAAACATGCTGACAGGAGAGCTTTTTACATACCAGGATGTCCAGGTGGTCCTGGAGGTCCACGGTAACCTTCTCCCTTGCTTCCTTTGAGCCCTTTTGGTCCAATATCACCTGGGGACATAATATGTCTACTTTTAAAAAAATTATTAAACTGTCTATAAATTAGCTCTCCGGTTCAAAGCTGCAGGAAAGTAAAGACCATGTTCTTATTTATATTCTTATTTAACCAAATTATCTAAAGCGTGAAACCACAAAGTGTGAAACCACAAACAAAAATCTGTCGCTAGTGTGGCTAAATAGCCTCTGTATGCAGTTGCCAGCAGGATTAGCGAAGTGCCACTCTCTAGGATCTGAAGGATTCTCTTTGTGGAAATCTATCTGTCCAAATGGCTGAACGTGTGTTGTATAGCTGAAAAAGTCTTTCATTTGATTCCTTTAAATATTCAGTTGCAGACATAGTTCTCATTGATACCAAGACACACTGTGTTCACGTTATAGACATAACATCATTCACAACTCAGAATAATTATGTTATGCCAACCTTGGCTCAAATTTGTATTTTTACTGTATGTGAACTAAGTTACACTAAAATAAAACTTAAAGGGCAACTTGTGATCTAGACTTCCATAAACTTTGGGAACTTGGGAGAGACTGATTTAAAAGAAGGATTTATAGGGACTACAAGTATCCCAACTACTTTTTCATGAATTGTGGGACAGTGTGTGTACAAAATGTCATCCAGGACATGGCGTACATACAGCACCATTCCTTTTCTCCATGCAGTCAGCTTTCAGTCTCTTCCCTCTGTGTTTTTGACCAAACCTGACAACTCTAAATTTGCTGTTCCCCTGACCTAACAAGTTGAAATAGTAGTGGAGTGGTACAGAATGGCATCTTTCACAGCTGATTAGCCATTCCCTGTCTCAAAGTAGTGATAAATCAAAGACAGCTCATTGAGATGCATTCAGTATTTGTTGTCTTTTGCTCTGCTGACTTTCACTGATGTTCACTTGTTTAATGATCTTGTTTTATGGGGTACAGTGAACATCAGCACATCCAATTTGTTAGTTGTTGACACTGTTTTGATTTTAATCGTTAATGAAAGTAACAGTAAATTTTGTCCTCGCTCTTGTTCATGATGCCGTGTTATTTATTGTCTTGTTTTCATCAGGGTAAAGAGAATTTTTGTTACAGTTTCAGGCAGTGGATCAGACAGCATCTTAAAACAGAGCATTGCATACTGTTGATGAATCCCTTAACAGGTTCATACATTATAGGTCATATCACCTTTGAGGCCTGCAGGACCCTGAATTCCAGGAGGTCCTGGGTATCCAGGAGCACCACTCCTGCCAGGGTAGCCTGGAGTTCCCATGGAGCCTTTGGGTCCCGGTGGTCCTGGCTCGCCCGGGGGTCCCTTCACACTTTGGCAGGGTTCACACTGAGCTGGGGGGGCCAGGGTCTGGAGCAGCGCAGGGAGTTGATCTGCAGGCCGCAGCCAGAAGGTGCTGAGTAATCCATTATACTAATGGAATCAAATATCCTTTAAAATAACCACTTCATTAACAGAGTAAATGTAATCCTCAGTTCTATTTAGTGTTTAAAGTCAGGAGTTCTGTGAAGTGTTCAGGATTTCAGCATTCTTAGGGTTTCTCCTGTTAGGTGCCACTGCATTAGAACTGGTAGATAATCACCACCTTACAATCAAGTCACTAATTATTTCTACATACATGTGTCATTGGCCTTTTTATCCATACTTGGGTGTGAGGATTGCCTATCTGTTAGGTGATATTCCTCCATTCTTGCATCTCTTACATTTTTGTTGACACGAGCTGATACAGAATGTGAGTTAACGAAGCAAGGAGGCATGGTAGCCAAATGGAAATCGCCTATAGTTGATTTGCTTTCAGATAAAGGCTAAAAACAGTAAAGACTCTGGGCCTTTACACAGTTATTGAGTGTTTGATTATTTACATTCACAGTCATGCCAATAATGTAAATAATGGACACTGTCCCTTATATTTTGGGTAATTAACATTGTACCACTCATTTACAAAAGTAATCACTTAAATTGTCAAGCAGATTAAGCTGTTTAACCCCAGTTTGTTATAATTAATGGAATAATGGAAACTGATCAAAGGACTTATGTGAAATGTGCAACTCTACAACAGTTTCAGACAAAATTTTAGACCCTGGCTTTTCTTCTCTGGTTCTCACTAAAGTGACATAAAAACAGACAGATACTTACTACGCAGAACATCAGTGCAGAGCTTTAGAAGATGTTCATCTGAGGGAGACTTGCCCTGCAACACACAATTACCCTTTTATTCAGCTAAATCCACTCTGGGACTGGGAAAACAGGCTCAACCTGTGATTGAGCATTCAGATTTACAGGATCTCAGAGCTCCACTCTTTGTCTTCAGAAAGCCTACATACACAGATACCCCCCATTATTCCCAAACATAACTCCCCCTCTCCAGACAGGACTGACTATATCTTCCAACCCATTTATTTTTCTCTTTTTTGTTAATCTGACCAGGTGGTCAATAGGAGGTTCACTCACAGGTTTCCCAGGATATCCTGGCTGCCCTGGTTGGCCCGGCAACCCATCCTGGCCAGGAAATCCCCTGGGACCAACAGTACCCATGTGGCCCATGTCCCCCTTCTTTCCTTCGGGCCCCCTGGGGCCCACGTCACCTGTCACACCTTTCTGAAGAAGTAGGAGCAAGGACAGAAAATTTCACAATACAGGAGAAAAAAAAGGTGCCACAGGTGCCTGTTTTCAAGCATTTGACAAAATTGTGTTGCCTCATACATAAAGATCAATTGACTGTTTGCTAAGAGCTGCCTCTAAACATCGTCCAAACACTGGGGATGGCTGACCTGTCAAGCTTTCCTATAGTGAGATTCTCAAAAGGTTAAACAGTGTTTGTCTGCTCTTACATAAACTGCAATCATTAGCATGTCGGGCTAACTATAGTACTACTTAAAGTAGTAAACTATTTATGTTAGGGGCAAGGCCAAGAAGCACATCATTTACTAACTAGGTTATATAAGTTTGTGGGCTTACAGGTTACAATTAAAAAAAAAAAAAGGTCACAACTAGCACAAGCAGTGTGTCCCTGCTGTGTGGAATCCAGTCCTGAATGCAGAGACTGAGTTAACCTTAGAAGCTCTGTTCTGCTCTTCATTGGATTTGGGAAAATCTACACTCCACAACCCCCAGCCAAGATCAGATCAAACACATCAGTCAGCTCTCATCCTAAAACCCCTTTCTTATGTGATGTTAAAAGTGAAAATATATTAGATTAAAATATGAAAAAGTATATAATTGTATTGTATATTGTATGTTGATTTGTCTACATGGACCAGCTGGTGATGATGCTGACTCTTTGCCTTGGATATACAATGTTAACACCATCCTCATTTGTAAACAAGTCAGCTGGAGACAGAATTTCCAACCAACTCATGAACCAGCATTAATTAGTCAGCTGATAACTGAGCTGATATTATCAGGTCCGGCTGATATCTGCCAGGAACAGTTACCACTGCAGTGAACAAAATCAACAGTCTCTACCTACAAAGAATTTCAAGTGGTAAATCTGTCACTGTCATGAAACCCCATATGTCACATGCAAACCGAAAGCCTGACAGGTACAACCACAGTCACTGAGGGGATGTAATGAACAGATAATTATAGCAATTAAATCTACACATAGCATTCCAGTGTTTTCTGCTTCTTCACTGGTTTTTATCAGCGATCAAAAAGCATGTTAATAAAGTGTTGACTTGTAATAAATGGTATTCTCTAAACAGCACCGGCACAGCTACATCTCCCTAAATTGTGATTCTGCAGACAGTAAAGTAAGTGTTTGATATTTAAGATGTGTGCGCCTTTAGAAAGGAGTGCTTTTGTGATGTATATTTTTGCCCGGGGGGCCAGATTTCCCCAGGCCTGGAGGTATTGGCTCTGTAAGTCTTCTATAGCAGCCGTGCAGGCTTGGCAGGGCTTCTCACTGCGGTGCAGAATAAGACAGAATGGATTATATCTAATACCGCAAAGTCTAATTCGACAAACCTCTCCTTTCCTTCCCCTGGGTCCCACTTCGCCCTGATGGAAGAAAGAAAAGAGAGCAAGAAGGGTGGGGAGGAAAGAGAAGAGGGAGAAATAGAGAGAGACAGTTAGAAACTTCTGCTTACATATCAAAGGCTGAGACAGTATGTCAGAGGAGCTGTGCTCGCTGCTCTGCATTGCTGATGCAGAACCGCTCTTTTTTCTGTCAAAACCGGTGACTTACAAAACATTTTAGATTGGTTATTGTAATGCATTCTCTATGCAAGTTGTTTTTTTGTTTTGTTTGTTTGGGGGTTTTTTTCTACTTGTTGTAATGGGCTGAGAAATCCATCTGTGTTGTGTTAGTCCTTAAAAAACACATCCAGTGGTAACACCGATTTCAATTCTTCCAATTGAGGCTTTTTTTTTCATATAGAATTAAGTACTAGAGCATATATCTGAGGCTCTTGTTGTGTTCTGTTTCCCATAAAATACTTCCTCTTTTCTCTGCTTATGTCCTCCTTTCCTCCGTGACCTGGTGACTGATTTCAGCCATCCATAGTGCTGCTTTCAGGAAGCTTTGTCAGAGGGAACACCAGAACATCATATCAGAGCACATAAATCCTGCTCCTTCCAGCTCGCATTCCCCAAAGCTGTATTTACATGTGTTTACATACATGCACTCAAACACTGGAGACATGCGACAGGTTGCCATTCATTGTGAACTGAACTTCAAAAATCATGCTGGCACCACCTACCGCCTCTCAAAAATTTAAAAGGCACCCAGTAGAGCAGTCTGGGGAACTTTATGTAGATGGAAGGATTTCAAATTCTTCACAAAAGAACTTTATGCAGCTATTGGGACTTGAATAAGAAAACCAATGCATGACACAACTTCAGCTAAATTAGACTGTCATGTACTAGTAGTTTAAAGCTGAATATCCACACCGATTACCAACAGCAGCAAACGTTGCCCGTTTTAGTGCCCATTTCCTTGTTATTGTGCCTTTCATTGCTCTTCCACATCAAAGTATATTTAAACAGAAATGCAGAAATGGCAAGTTTCAGTTGTCAATCTCACATCTGACAGAACGAGACTGCGCTGTCAAGAAGAACGAGTGCCTCAAGACGACATGTATTTACACTGACAGCGCCCTCCAGCAGCCACAGTAATTATGACATGAGGTCAGGGGGAGGTCAGAGGGAAGTCAAGACATTATTATAGACCAACAACGTCTGGGAGGAGGTCATATTTTTCACAGTGTTTTGTTACCAAGGGTTTCAGAAACACTTCTATGTTATATCTATGTAATATACCCAAATAAACACCCACAACTTGCATGGACCCACATCACGTATGTGTTCTGACTTGTCTGACAGACCACATATGCTTTAATTTTAATTAACAATAATCAACACCGACCACATAACAGCCCACACTCCACTGCACTGGGTTGTCAGAGGTGTAGAAAATGCATTAGAAGGTGGAGAAAGGGTCACACTATCTGTGATGGAAGTGGACTTGTTGAATGATCCAAACAAAATCCCCACTTCTGTTCACTTCTCCTTCTCTTCCTTTGCTTGTTTCCTCCATGTTAAGTTGCCTTCACATATTATTAGAAAACTGATGTTTTAATTGCTTCTCCTATTATTGTGTATTTGGTTATTTTTATTACTGGCTATTCTGAACCAACACATCAAATTTGTTGAACTTGAGCTGCACCAATCATTGTGTGCAAGGGCCTTTGTTTTTTTTTTGCTCCACATCTTGATGCCACATTATTTAAAAGACTAGTGGTAGTGAGGAGGGAAATAATTTAAACAGAGCACACCCTCTCTTCTCCTGAACTGCAGTGCAGTTTTACCCAGTAGGAATTAGGAAGTCTGTCTGAAGACAAAAATATGTCATATTCATTTCAGCGGTGACACACTTGTGATTCACCGCTGATGCTTTTAGCCTTAAGGGCGTGTCACAGAAGTTGGGCTACTCTCAACACTGCGGAATTACAGAGTGTGAACATTAAGCTGTATACTGAGAAATACAATCGTTTTATCTGTCTCAAGTGTTACAGGCTAGACTACACAATACTGTCTCCACAATAATGCAGTTTAGCTCCTACTGTACACACACACACACACCTCTGACTGGATTCACTGTATAATCCTTATCTAGGGATGTGAAGATTAATGCCTCAGTAACTGATACTCAGTGATCGATGCTTAAATGCTACTCATTTGGTGTTGTTCCTGTTAAAAAGTATCCATTAAAAGCCAGCAATTGTAGATCACAGCAATTTATATCATTATGTTTGTTCATTATTATTGATGATGAAGATAATTTCATCATGGATGAACATCGGTTATGCTGTTCCTCTTTTCCCCTTATGAAACCGTGTTTTACATTGCTGCCAAGATGAACTCTTCCATTTAGATTATTGGAATTCCATCTTTTCAGCATTAACGAATACGGTTTTCTTTCCCTTTGAGCTGATGCAAGCTGCAGGAACTTAGAGAATATAGAGAATATACTGTATGACACTGACCTTCGCCTTGGCTAAAGGAGAATTTTACGATTGCATTGATTTCTTCTCAAGTGGATTTTGGCACATTTTTATTTATATTATAGCACCAGTGTCGTCATGACTCTTAATCAATAATTCTTCATGAAGATTTTTTTCTCAATTTACTACTAGTAGCACCTCTTTGGTTTCCCACTCCTGTCACTCACCTGACACAGCTCCTGCACATCTGTGTCTCATTCTATTAAAAAGGCCACACCTGTCTCTTGTTTTGTCATCAAAGGAATAGTTTGACATTTTGAGAAATATTCTTATTCACTTCCTTGCCGAGAGTTTAATGAGAAGATTGATACCACCCTTTGTTTGTGCAGTTAATGTGAAGCTACAGCCTGCAGCAAGGTAGACTGGGTTAGCACAGACAGGGGAATACAGTTGGCCTGGCTCTGTCCAGAGGCAATGAAATCTGCCTCCCAGCACTTCTAAGGCTCAACACATTATATCTTGTTTGTCTAATCTCTATTTAAATAAAAAATAAATGAGCTGTGATTTTACAGGGGATAGAGTCTTGTCATCACCATTAGGTGATCAGGAACACCACCCTCTCTAAAAAGTACAAAATAGTAAAATAGCTCATTATAGAAACTTGGTGATGTAGAGCTGTAGAGACCACTCGTAAGGCTAGTTGTTGAGCTTCTCGATGTGGTGAGCTTATAGCTAACATGCCTGCCAGCTGGGAACATGCTAACCCTATCAGTCACAATAGGCCTTTTTCACAGAAGACATTTTGACATTCTCATTGTTTTGGTATTGTCCGTGCTGGCTGGCTGTCACAGTCATAACTTACTGGAACACTTACACAGAGCAAAGCCATCATTAATGCCGGTCTGCCAACTCTCATGTCCTGAGCACGAGACTCGCGTGACTGATCTCTACTTTTTTTGTCTTGACTTCCTCTGATGCTTTTCAGGGAACAGCAGTGTGTGCAACAGAAAAATCATTGCAATGCACGTTCCAGTGGAGCAGCCAATCATAACGAATTTGTGGTCGAGCAGCTAACCTGCTGAGCATGTGTGGGGGAGAGCCAGACCCATTATACTGATTGATTGTATACTGTAAATATACGGTCATTTGACAATCAGACAATCGTCCCACTGAGTGTCTGTGTCGGTTCCTCTTTACTGTTCCAAGAATCCAAACCGTGACACTATGATCCTTATATGGTCCTGAGGTTGAGCCTGAACACCAAAGCGGGTGCTGGCTTTGCCACGAGCAGCCTGAGACTCTGGAACAACTCTTCTAAACAGATTAGCTCAGTTAAGTCCCTTACCTCATCCCTGCTGAAAGTTTACTTTTTCATAACACATTTTATTTGATTCTGTGATTTTACATAACTGTCTGGAGCTTCCATGTCATTTTATTCTCTCATTTTTATTTTGTTTCTTCTCATTTAATGTGGTTTTTTCTTATCTTGCTCTGTTCGCTTGTACTGTTCTCTATTTAGCCTTTTATTGCATTTTTATGTGGTTTTTTTTATGCTGTCTGATTTTAATCAAAGCACCTTGTAAAGTCACTTTCAGAGTGGCCTTATATTATTAGAGTTAATTATTGTCATATTTATCCCATAAAGTTTTTTATGGTAACTTGCCTTAAGGGATTTATCTTATTAACTACAGACAGACAAAAAAATGTAAAATCATGTTTAGGGCTTTAATCCAAAACCTGTAGTATCATACATATATAATATTTATAATCCTAAAACTACCCCTATCTTAACCTGACCCAACTGATATCTTAACCAGAAAGTTCTGGTTGAGAAGGGGTTAAGAATTTACTGCTTGTACATGAGGACTGGATTGCTCCTCATCCTCATGCCCTTGTGGGGACATTTCATGTAACAGTTCTCATGCACACAAACACACGTTTAGAGCCCAGTGTCTCTGCTAAAGCTTTGCAAACATAAGCTTCGCTGCCCCCCAGTGGAAAGAGAAATATTCCGCACTCACAGGCACACCAGGAGTCCCTGGATCTCCATCTCTGCCTCTTTCCCCCTGCAAAGACATACATCATGATTAACTGAGACTTTCTGTGAGTTTGTTTACATACATGCTGGTATGGCCTCATCTGGTGTGTGTACGTGTGTGCAAGCGTGAGACTGAATGTGTGCAACAACAGTGTGTCAATGAAGATATGCATGTGTACTGCTGTGTGCTGGTCCATGTCTTCATTCTGTGTGTGTGTGTGTGTGTGTGTGTGTGTGTGTGTGTGTGTGTGTGTGTGTGTGTGTGTGTGTGTGTGTGTG
>JBBMJY010000013.1:15082983-15098729 GCA_037833715.1 Toxotes lorentzi
GTGTGTGTGTGTGTGTGTGTGTGTGTGTGTGTGTGTGTGTGTGTGTGTGTGTGTGTGTGTGCGTGTGTGTGTGTGTAAGAGAGAGAGAGTTGAGAGCAGAGAAAAGGTCATGATTACCACTAGCAGCCAATAAGAGAAACCCAGGGAGAGAGGGAATAGGAATTGGCTAACAGTGACCTTTAACAAACCTGACTTTTTATCTTGTGTGTGGCTTTCCAACTGCATCCTGCAGCACTGTAACACACTGCTCTTCTTTCTCTGCTCCTCTGGGCCTTCACACTGTTTTCCATTAGTGCATGTACAGGGGAGCAACTGAATCAGAGCATTCATCACATTCTTTGATTGTTCATTTCGTGATTGATGCTGTGTTCACAGTGGCAGAAGTAGAGCAGCTGATGTACATCAGTGCAACCATAACACGTTTAAATTTGCCAGCCAAAGGAAAAAAAAAAACAATATTGCTGAATCACTTGAATTACCTGCTGCATACATCTATAGTTGCCATAAGATTAGAGACAGATTTTTCACACTCCAATCAGTGGTTAGGAATCCTGCAGTAGATTGTTGCACCAGCTTCTTAAAAAATCCATGAGGGAAGTCACTACTGAGATCAGTAGGCGTAAAATCCCATAATCAATGTAATTAAATTAAATCAACTTTATCATTAACTTAGTATAATTAGCTTCTCAGTGTCGAGACAGGTCAACTTACATTGTCTAGAAGCACCTCTGGAACATTTTAAGAACAACTGTGTTTACAAATGTTTAATTGTTAGCTTGTTAATACAATGCAAACCATAAAACTGATAGAAAACAACTTCGACCATTCATTTCTCAAACACCCTTTGAAAGAAACTTCCACTACACATTTCTTTACTATGGATCACCACTGAGCCTGTTTTCAATGTGGCAACATTAAACAACGTACAGTTCAGCAATACCTGTAACCATTTTGACTGCACACATGAAGGGTCACACTTCAAACTGTAAAAATGGAGCTGGACAACAAGCACTAGTCCAATCAGAGAGAAATTTAAGGCAAACACAAAATATGTATATATGTTATTAGCGATTCATTGAATTTATGAAGTTAGTTTTTCGGTAATTAGTTTTAAATTAGTAATTAATAATTAATCCTTTATTTCTAGTGGGACATATAATCCACCTGTGGACTGTTCTCTAGGATCTCTGAGGGAGATTTTCATTGATCGCTCCACGTGATCTTGTGAACTGGTCAGTCTGCTTTACCAACAACATTAAATCATTTAAAGCCAAAATAAGTGGCGTTCTCTGATTCTCAATAACGTTTTAATTTTATCTTTTTTTTAAAAACAGGAATCGTGACAGAGATCTCATGAACCAGTGCGCATGAAGTATAAGTGTGAAGAAAAAGTACAGTACCTGATTTCCTTTAGAGCCAGCCTCTCCTCTCTCCCCCTAAAAATGTATAATAACACTGAGCGTTAGAGCGTGTCCAACTTACAGCTTGTCTTAACACTGACGGCGTGACATCTAAATCTAAATAATGCAGCCTGAGGAATTACTATTTGAAAAGTAGCATCAGTGTCCTGTTGACAGTATACTGTACAGAAAACAAAACACAGCATGTTAAGCAGACTGATCCGGATTAAGACTGTTTGTACTGTATTTGTGTGCCTGGGCGTATGGCTTTTGAAGTGTGAAGGACAACCTTCAGCATCATTAAAATTAATCATGTCATCTAAGCAAGGAATGAATAATGCATCAACACATATGTATAATATTAAGCTGCCAGCGTTTCTACAGTACAACATGTAAATCATGTAAGCTCCTGACAGCTAAAGCTATAAATCATTCATAGTGTGGCGACTTTGTAGCCAAATGTAGACTTCACATAGTGAAAACAGAACGATGCAAATCATTTATTTCACTTTGCACATCTACGTTGTTATCAGCATTGATTCCTTGTGGGCTTCCTGACCTTGTGACCTTTGAACCCAGGCAGCCCCATGCCACCTGGCAGCCCTGGAAAACCTGGCTCTCCCGCTGAGCCCTGGAAAGGTGAAAAGTTATTGATCTTTGGGAACCAATAGACACAATGTTAATGTTTTTTTTTTTTTTTTTGCAAAAAAGATTAGTAGGAAGTAGTATTCCTCATATTTCACACTGGATGGAAATGTGTAATGCCCAAGATGTTTTTGTTTGGGATCCAACAAGGGAGCATCTTCATCTAGCAGACAAAAGAAGAGCGCTAAAATAAAGTATTTAAAAAGTGGTCAAAAACATAAAACTTGAGCAGTTTTCAGGTGTGTGTGTGTGTGTGTGTGTGTGTGTGTGTGTGTGTGTGTGTGTGTGTGTGTGTGTGTGTGTGACTAGCAATTCAATCCCCTGTGATAACTTCCTGCTGCAGTGAAAAAGAAAATGTGCTTAGCCAGTAATGAAGGCTGAATAAATATGGCTTATAAAGACGCTTGAGTGAAAACTTTTCAAGCACTCCATGAAATCATCATTTCCAAAAGAGCTAAAGTAACATCTGCTTTGAAGGATGGCACCTTCAAAATAACCAAGGTTACCTGTAATTAAGTAGCACAACAGAGACAACTCCAAGTCTTCTTTAACATCACAATGCTTGACATTTATGGGTGTAATTGCTCAGAAACATGTCACTTAACAAACAAGTGGCATTAAAAGTGTAGCTGTCACTCATCAGCAGGATTCGAACTGCAAGGCTGTTGAATTAAGAACCGGCTGTCAGGATGGTAGGAGAGAGACAGAGAATGAGGTTGGTTTAGAAAAGAGAAAAGGCAAAAGCTGTCACCACGATCGCACCCTGATCCCTCAGGGGGAATTAGTGGTGCCCCCACTAATCCCACCACCATGCTGAATACTCTCAGACTCACACTTTCATGTGGGCAGTGCAGGCTTGCTAGGACTGGGAAATAAAGGTGCAAATAGTGTACATGCTATTGGCAAGTGAATGCTGGGGGTGCACTCTCAATCATGGCAGAGACACACGACCGCTCAAACTGTGAACCCACTGTGCCAAACACCCTAATCCTCTTCTTGGACTTGATTTTGAGAGTAAGTGAAAAAAAACAAGGGAGAATAGATGGAGAAGGTCAAGTGCAACAGAGGACACAAATTCCATCCACTTGTTTATCATATTCCAGTATTTGCTGATCTACAGTTCGACAAGACTCATCATGTCTTTGTGTAGATAAATCAGAGAAATTAAATTTATTCGGGCATCAAACTGTGAACCCGCTGTGCCAAACACCCTAATCTTCTTCTTGGACTTGATTTTGAGAGTAAGTGAAAAAAAACAAAAAAAACAAGGGAGAATAGATGGAGAAGGTCAAGTGCAACAGAGGACACAAATTCCATCCACTTGTTTATCATATTCCAGTATTTGCTGATCTACAGTTCGACAAGACTCATCATGTCTTTGTGTAGATAAATCAGAGAAATTAAATTTATTCGGGTATTGTCTCTGAGTCCTTCTTGCCTCTAAAGACCTCTATTGGGCTAAAACACAGCTAATAAAAGCTTAAAGGAGCAAATGACTTTTCTAGCCCACTGGGGAAGAAAATCAGTTATCACTGTGTTGTATCGTGTAGTATTGTATTTACTTGGTCACTTCATAAAAACAGCAGAATCACCTATAGACCACAATATGTCATCTGTGTATCATCTGTCCCAGCAACTGTGTTTGCTGTCCTTGTCTTTTAACAGATTTAACATGTTAAAAGACAAGGACTGTAGAACATAGAAACTCCATTAAAAGGAGGTTTAGATGAATATTTAAATACAAAAAGGAACTTGTGTGGTTTCTGCACTGTATTAGCCGTTTTTCATATTAATCTGAGCCTTAAATTTTATTCTTGTTTTTTTGTGATGATACATATTTGATATAATTGTACTTTTACACTGATTCAACTTACAAACTGAATTGGGTATCTGCTTTTGGACACAGTAAAATATCTCTGTGTCATCACCATCATGAATCAGTGTTTGACAAAATACACTATTTTGTAATGTTTAATTACTCTATTCATTCTGGTTTTTACAAATGGCAGTAATTTTGTACTGGCTGATGGACATTAGTCCTGCTCTTGTCATGAGCCTATCAGAGAATATGACTTTGACACTGCATATCTACCAGAAGACTGCACCTGAAATCTGTGAATATATATTGTATATGAATAAATAAAAGACACCAAGGCAGAGGAATTATAAAAAAGCAAAGCAGAAAACACAGACAAAAAAAAAAAAAGAGGAAGGTGAAGTGAGGACAGGTGTTGTAGGAAACAATGTAATCTGCTCGATAATCGCCTCCTCCACTCACCTTCTGACCTGGTGGACCAGGAGAACCAGCAACCCCTGGATCTCCACACATTCCCTGAATAAAAAACACACACACCACATTTGTATGGTTGACAATATGCATTCCTGAATCTAATTTTTTTTTTAACAACTCTTAGAGCTATATTTAACAACCAGAGACCAGCACACAGGTCATCGAGGGCATATCAGAGTGTAGCGGCTATTTGCATTCATATAGGCGCGGCACACCAAGCACAAAGAGGTGGACTGAAGAGGGACATAAATCACAGTATGCAATGATTAGTCATTATCCTCTCTCTTCCCTGTTAAACAGCCGTGCCAATCACAGCAGCACATCACAAAAATGGCTCAAAGATGAGTCGTGCCATATTTTCAGAGCATGACACAGGCTACAATAAAATTAATTCAAGAAGAGGGAAAGTGTGATTAAGTACAGGTAGCAATACCATAGTGTAAAAATACTGTTACAAATCCTGCTTTCAAAAATCTACATAAGTAAAAGTACATTAGTAATACACTTAAAAATCAAAAATAAACGTAGTAGTTCAGCAGAATGGCCACTTTTCTAAATCATATAATTACATGATTTGTATTGTTGGATTATTATTACTGACACGTTAACTTGTAATCAGTATTTGATTGTTACAGCAGGTCAAAAAAGGAGGCGTTTGCCCCTGTGCTCCAGTGTTTGTGGATGTGTGGAAAGAGTGAATGAGAACTGAGTGAATTGTGTGCTAAATGTCTAAGGATGTCTTGCATAAACAGGCTTCCAAGTCCTCACCAAACAGCCTGATGTGCGCAGAGGCACAGAGGTTTGTGTGGTTATTTTGCAGCTGCCTGATATTTGTTACGCATAATTTAATCAAGGTAACCACAGTGGATCATTGTGTGTAACATTACATGTTGTGTGTTCCATCTGCAGTTAGTGGCTGCACATGGAACACACAACCTTCAGACTTCTGTGGGAATTTAATCACCTGACAGGAAAGTTTTCATCCAGGTGTAAAAGCAGGTGTGGATACAACAGATTGAGTCTTTAGATGAGTAGAGAATGCTTCACAGGCGTTTAAGCACATTTGAAATGATAAATTAGAAATTAAGGTCAATTAAGTTCGTTTTTAATTTAAAAAGGTCAGTGAAATAAGAGCATGTCCTTGTGCCCCTTGTACTAGTCTTTGGGAAGAGTAAAGCAGAACCCCTTAAGGGGAACTCCACTGGTTGTACACTTAAAGGTCAGTTTAATGTCATTTTTGCAGCTTTTTGGGGTAAAAGTCAAAGTCAAAGTCTTTGTTGCATTGATTTTGACCAGTCTTGCTTTGAAGTGTCTCTTGCAAATCATCCAACTTTCCAGAAGTACGTGCAAGTACCAAATCAGTGGAGTGCCCCTTCAATCTGTAACCAACTCCCTAATTTTTAAATACTGTAAAACCTCAGTTTGCATAAATGTCTAAAATGAGTGAAACTTCAACCAATTCTTTGAAGGAGAGAAAATACATGCATGCACGCACACAACAGTCCAAATGAACCGTCCTTGGCAGGATGGCATTTATCACATATTCAGAAACACCTATAGTTTGACTCCAAACAAGCTGACTCCCTCTCAGAATGCAGTTTTCTCCACGGGAACATCAAGAGAACAGGAAGGGAGGGTACAACATTAGAACAGGCTGAGAATAGCCGAGCAGTTGGGGAGAAGCAGGCCATTAGCATAATAACTAATTATAACGTTCAACGCACAGACCTTGGGACCATCTTGGCCGATCTCTCCGGGCGGCCCCCTGGGCCCCTCGATTCCCTGGACATAGAAAGATATTGGAGGAGAGAAGGAAAAGGGGAGAGGGAGGGGAGGGAAGGGATGAGAGAGGAAGAGAAAGAGAGGGAGAGAGAGAATGAGATGAAAGAGACAGACACAGTGCTCTGGGCTGAATATGACAGAGTGCGTGACGGCTTAGTCAGGAGGCACTGAGGAAGAAATGAGATGGCTCAGGTCCATGAACACACACACACACACACACACACACACACACACTCACACACACACACACAAACACATTCACGGAACAAACTCGCGCAGGTCCACATTTGCACACTTGGGCGTGTAAATACACACTGAGTTTGCATATTCAACAAAGCATTGCTGTATCTATCTCCCCACTATCTCCCCACTTGTCTTCGCCACAGAAGAAAAAAACACACAAATTAATCGACTATCTTGTAATCTGATTGACTGCAAGGGTCAAGACAGGTGACAAAAAAGACATTGTTCCAAAATACCTGATTCAACCTTGGTGTGAACCCAGGTGAAGCCCGACCATCAACTGACCGTTAATTGACCTGTCAAACTTGTTTATAATGGTAACAGTGGCAGATTTTTCCACTCTAAATTCTATTTTAGTCATTTTTTGAAACAATGGGTCCTTAGTTTCATCCACAGCCGCTTTCTACAAGGTGAATATACTCAGTGCATGTGGTAGCACTGTGAATGGAGTTTTTTTAGCATAACCTGTAACCTCAGAAACTAATGTAGTTAATTAATGATATGTTCCTGGGCCTTGGAAGTAACCCTGCATAAAGGTTACTGCACAACCGCATAACTGCAACATTTTTTGGGATTCAAGTAGATGTTTGTACTTGATTTTTTTTTCATTAACTTTTAGTTAATGAAATTATTACATGTTAGTAGAATTAAATACAAAATGTGATAGTTTGTTGTGGGAACACAGTGATCGTGACAGCACAGGGATATGAAGTACATCATGCCAATCAACAAGAAACAAACCGATGTCTATTGATTAACAAGGAGCCGAAACAGGAGCGGGAACATTTCAAATGCCAAATTTGATTGGTCTCTGTTGGGTCATCATCAACATTTAGTTTGACTTCTATGCATATTTATCATCACAAAATTGTATGTGGTTGCCTAGATACCAGGGGTGGCTCCTGTGTGTCTGTATCAGTGTGTCACATAAGTCAGAGGCCCACTGCAGGCATGTCATAGCAGTTCTCCTTTCTACTGATAAAAATAGAAAGAGTAGGATGAAGACTAAAAGAAGAAGCTTGCGGTTGTGGAAAGGTGACCTCTGTGCGCTTGGTTGTGTGCAGCAGACTATAACAGCTTTTAGTCTTTATGTTTCATACATTGGATCAGATTACAGAAGAGGTACTGGAACATTTTCTGCTTTATATGTTATTATTCGATGTGTGAGACACTATCAAATGTCCCTCCATGATTCACTGACTCTATTCTTCACTCCATGTATCTGTGCTGCCTCTTTTTACCACAAGAGGGCTGCAGAGCCCATGAACACAGCATCCAATCATCACCATGGAGGAGCGTGTGCTCACAATGCTCTGCTGTAATTCCATCTGTCCCTGTGTAATCTTGTTTACCAGAGGGGGGGTGCCCTTACTGTGTGTACAGCCATAACCCCACACGCACTCATCTGACTTTGACTCTAAATTAACAACCACTCACCACCTTAATGGCATTGCTAAATAAATCAAATGGACTCATATGGCGCCCGGGCCAAATTAATGATCTCATTATAAGCCCACTGCAGAGACTGTAATGTGAGCAGGTTTATGTGTGGAGTTCTAGTCCAGGAGATTAAACCACATTGCTCAAAGACGGACGTGAAAACAGATAGAGCCTGTCACCCACTTGTTACAGTACATAGGAAACCACTGGAGATACGCTTTAGATTTGTGGATCCCAAAAGGCTTAAATGAGGGCTAAGTAGACATGGACCTGGATCAGAAGTGTGATCCCTTGAGGAAAGCCAGTGTGGACTAACTGTATCAGACCCTTCAGGGCTTCTCGGGGATGGGGTAGACTTTGACTAAATGTCCCTCCTCCATTCCCAGTTGGGACAATAATCAATAGCCGCTAATTATTCAAGGTTTTTTTTTTTTTTTGGGCAGGGGGAGATTTTTTTCTCCCGGTTTTGAATGCCAGATTCCCTCTGCACTGCAGTCCTTATCATTGTTGATGGCCTACGGAGGATGTACAGAGACGTGTGCCATCTCCGTGTTGTCAACCACTTTACCTGCCAGCAAAGAGCTTCACGGTGAGGGAATAAAAGCCTCAGTATGCTTTAAACAAACTAGACTGTAGGACATCTGAGCATGTTGACAGGGAAAACTGTCTGCAGCTGTAGCAAATGGTCACACTTTTGTGAGACAAAAGGCCTGTCGATGTAGTCTTCTTCTTCTTCTGACTGCATCCCACCACATCCCCAAACTCTCTCCAAGCATTCTGTGTCTTGTGCATGTATTTTTAGTCTTAACTAAAATAAGAAATATGTATCCAGCTGAGCTCCACTAAGTATGTTCAGGTCCCATATGTACAGGCTCACTGAGATAGTTATGGTCCCATGTGACACAAAATGCCTTCATACTGCAGTGAAAAGACCCCATGTGAGGATGCATCGTCTCTCATGCAAGCTCATTTTGTTGATTGTTGTAAATGAGTGTTGTAATGCAGAATGTTGAGACTTGAGAAGAATCATTTCAGCATCTTGAAGAAGAAATTGAAAGAGAGTGTTACCTTTATTCCAGATAGTCCCTGTGGCCCAGGCAACCCTGGCTCTCCCTAAAAAGACATCCAAGAATACAAAAAATAAACAGATGACAGTGACTTCAAATCCCCAACAACACTGACAAGTTACTTTCAGGTTAGATTTTACCTTTGGGCCCACTTTGCCAGGAGGTCCTACGACACCCTGTGGACAGCGCAAAGAAAGAAAGACAAGGTTACACAATGTTGCATCAGGTTTTCAGTCCAGCTCCAGTGAGATGTCTTGGATATATTTCTGTTTTATACTGATCTTTTGAATACACTGTGATTCAGTTTACTTTATTTCACCAGAATAATCCCCTCAGTATTAACAGTACCTTCCAGGACAGAAACAAGACACGTTTGAAAGCCTGTGGACCAGTTTGTCCCTGGCCTAGTGGACCTGTCTAACTGATTTCACATTGTGCTGGCATGATACTGCAATACTGCTTTTGAATGCAGCATTTTTGACTGCAGGGAGTTTCAGGATTCCTCCTCTCAAATACACTGGGGATGCAGTATGATATACAGATTTACAGACCTGTAAAACCTGTCAGCACAGTTACTTTAAAGAAAGGTTTGACATTTTGGGAAATATGTGTATTCACTCATTTACCAAGAGTGAGATGAGAAGATCGACCCCATTTAACATGTGCACACAAAATATGAAGTTAGAGCCAGCAGCCGGTTATCGTCGCCTAGTATAAAGACAGGAAACCGGACAGGATAAACAATAGCTGACAATCACGGTGTCTCATCAGTCAAATTTCATGCAGAAGTAGAATCTTAATTTCCCTCCGGGGATCAATAAAGTCTTATCTTATCTTACCATAAAGCAGACCTGCTCGTTAATTTGCAGTGCTACCCACAATGGCCTACACCAGAAATGTTAAAGGAATATAGCAAAATCTCTTACCAATCTTACAGTATTCATTTCTAAACTCTTTTGTACAATTGCTCATTTTCAAAAATCTTGAGAGATAACATTTTTCTTCAGTAGAACTCACTCCAGTCTTTCAAACAATTTGCTGATTCACCATGTTTTTCGTTCTCTTCTCACATCCAGAAGCACAAACTACACAAGGAGGCTGAGAAGCAGCTGGGGGTGAAAAAGGGAAAATGAGAGGCTCCACTCATGTATAGAGAGAATTCAATATTCAATTACCCCATATTGTGTACCACAAACAAGCAACTGGCATTGTATACCCAGTCATCAAAACATCTTAAACATCATGAGAAATACTAATAACAGACAGCCTGTGTAGACGTGTGGTGGTTGGGTATGAACTGGTATTTTCCTGCAGCGTAATTATTTCTTCAGTTGTGCCAGTTTGGCATGTTGGACTGAATCCAAATGTTCACCTTGTGGAATTGCCGACTGCACCTTTGCCAACTTTTGTCACGTGTTCACCGTCATCACGTCAAAACCAGCACAACATCAAGCACTTAGCAAAGTAGTGAGATTGTAATGATGGATTCTGGATTGAAATCAAACCAAAATCGGTTTCGGCTACAGGCAACATTACATGGTTAAACATCCCATGCATCAACACTGTTTTTGGACATTTTTTATAAGAAATCCAGGTCCAATACATGACAGCCACTTTCCAAACTATGCTCTACCTGGCTATTTCCTTTTAAGTGATGGCAGCTATCTGTATCTCAAACAACCAATTTAGAATCAAAGAGTGTTTCAACAGATAATGTGCTGAAGCTCCTTCAGTGACTGAGCAGGTCTTTGGATTGATGAAAACAAGATGGAGAGTGTCTGTTTAAAACCCTGGAAGTGGAAACAGTCTTTTGCTCTGAGGTCACTCTTGTATTACCTGTGTGTCATGGTAAGAGACCATTGAGGAGGACCTTCTGCCAGAGGATTCTGGTCCTCCAGAAGGTTTTTATGTTAGTGCACAAAATCATAAAATGCTTGTAAATAGGGATAAATGAACAATTCTTACCAGCTCTGCACCCCACAGTAGTTATTTAAAAGTATGATAAATTTATTAGCTCCAACACAACAGACACAGTTAGTGTTCTCTGTAAGCTCAGTTTCAGCACAGTCCTCTCAGTTATACTGACCTCAGACCAGTGTTCACAAACAGAGTCCACTGCACTCTGCACTGTGGTCTGTTAAAATGCTGCTAACGCTATTTGAAAGTCATATTCTGACACTGGAAGAAGAAAAAAAGTGAGGCCAAGGATGTTTTTTTTTGTCTCATCTGAACCACCCGCTGTAGCTTCAGCCATTATTTTGCTATGAACAGTCATGAGGGGGCATGACTGCAGCAGGAAGACACAGAGCCAGCAGACCTGGTTTCAGTAAACCACCATGCAGAAGATAATAAATAAAGTAGCACAATGGATGTATCCAGATGGAGTCAAGGAAATTATTTTGCTCTAAAACTCTTGTAAATGCAAAGTCTGCTCCATTAAAGCTACTCCAACAACTACACGTAAGTTGAAAAAATTACAAGTACAAAAGCACATGTAGTACATAATTGAGTAAATGTAAATTATTACTATTGTGGAGACCCTGTGTGTGTGTTTGAGCTTTTCACCCTGGCTTCCCTCCGGAAGGAGTGGGAGTTGTTACACTGTGTTCAGATGAGGAAATGAGCTCCAGTGTTCTGATAATGAGTCGCAACAGCAGGAGAACAGAGCAGGCCAGGCTGCTGGCTCTGACACAGCCTGGCTCTCAAAACTCACTGACTGATTGTTGGACTTGGTCTTTTTTTTTTAATTCATTGCAGAGATCATCGTGTGCACAGTCTGTCTTTCTGCCCATCAGCAATGCAGAGATTTTCATTTTCACCTTTTAATCAGGAGCATTAAAACATGAAACTTTGGCTCAGACTCTGAAGTGATATGATTACTATGTCATCAATGCACTACATTAGATTCAGGCACTGACTACATAAACAGTATGACCATCATTAATCATAGAAGTACTCTTTAACAAGGTGTCTGCACCACAGTGTAATGGAACAGAAATGATTCCAGTCTCCGCTCAAGGTTACTTGCTTGTACTGAGGCTTTTGACCACATCCCACTGACTTCATGATCAAGTTTGCTCCGTTGTCATGTAAATGTAGATGTTCAAATTTTCCAATATTGTGAGCACTTCTAAGTCTTTTCATCAAAGTTGACCTAAAGGCTCACAGCTCTTCTCAGCCAGCACAGGTGTCTACATGAGTGACAACTGCTCAAGCTTCAGCACACATTTACACATTACTGTGACCTTTTCACACATGGTGGTGAAAGAATTACACTAATGTACCTTAATCCCTCCAGTCTTTCATGGTTATCTTTGCAAATTTGGCATATAGCAGAAAATTGCCATCCCTGCCACCCTGACCCATGAAATCATGTTTCTATACAACTAAACTGCAACGCCAAACCCACTTTGTCTGAACCATAACTGCAACCAGATAGATACTGAACATGTAGATATTGAACTTATCAGTAAAATGTTCAAAGACATCATTTCTAGGAAACAGGTCTGGTCCCTGAGGAAACACACAAAATATTTTTTATTCCAGATAGTCAAACCAACAGAGGAGTGGTTAGAGACCAAAACAAGGAGGGTGAATTTAAAAAAAAGTTTAAATATTAAACTCTTTGCTAACAGGTTAGCTGTGTCAACTTAATGAAGTGATAATGTGCTTGTACCTTAATGCACTATCCCAGAGTGGCCAGAAATCTATTGATACAGGTTTAAGGTCCATTGCCCTGCAGTTAGCATAGTCTGGCCAATGGACAATCGATATGTGGTTCCTCTTTTCCAAAACAAGCTTTCAGAAGTTATACACTGCTTTTTGTTTGTTTTTTGTTTTGTTTTGGTTTTTTTGGTGGTTTTTGATGCAGGAAATACTTATGTATATCACTGTAACACAAAGATGTCTGGCTGTTACTATTTTCGCATCTTGTACAGTAAAACCCCACAGTCTGGAAACTGTCGTGTGAACCTAAGAGACAGTGCTGACATAAAGTTTTTGAGTAAATATGAATAAGGGTTACATTATGCAGTGTCTTGTCATGTCATGCACCACCTGTCAGGTGTACATGACTTATGATGGTTAAAGGTTTTGGAAAGGTGTTGGAGCACTGACTCTCCACCTGTTATGCAAACACAAATGGATCATACAGGAGGATCAAAGTGATTTGGATTCAGACTATGTGAACCTGCACTGATTATTCCACTACAGATAAGTTTGCTGCATGTGTATGTGTGATAAAGTAAACTAAGTGTAGTCCCTGGGGTTTAAAGTAAGTCTGATGGATCCAGGTATCAGCAGGTGTCTGACATGGTGGCTTTACTTTGGGAACAACAGCGGAGATGTTAAGCATCAAAGAGACATCCTGTGTGCTTTCGACTGTCTTCTCCTAATCTTTCTGTCTGTAAAAGATTTAGTCAACGTCATATTCTAGTGTCAGATCAAACAAACAGATTTGAATTTAATTAAAAATCGTTTGTCAGATTGTAGAAGCAGGAAATGTGGATTTAAATGTGAGATGAAATATGAGAAGCATCAGCTTTTCCTGGTAAAAACATGAGCACAGATGAGGGTGATAACAAATATTTCACCTAGAAGAAATCCCAAACACATTAGAAAGAAGCGGGTCCTGCATCGTAACATTCGTCTTACTCATCCATCTCTCAGCAGCGTACCTGCAAGTGTATGGATGAGGATATATGAGCTGTCTTTAGCAGATCCTGGTTATCGACACATCATCATACCTTGAACCTGAGGTGAGCAGAGGGCAGAAGAGAGAAGGGCAGGATGACAGATGAACTGAGAGGCCAGAGAAGGCACGGAGAGGAAACGATGACAAAGAAGACCAAACGCTTTAACTGACTTGAATATTCTGGACCAAACAACAGCTGTGATTCAGTTCGGGACTATCAGAACAGATCAAAATAAGGAAAAACGCCCTTTACACTGAAACTTGTCACCCAGAAAAATAGTTTTGCTGCTCTCGTTTCTTAAAAAAAGAAACAAGAATACGAAATAAGAAAGTGTCGGGTTCCCCCAGTTTTGTTCGGCAACAATAGTTTGATGAGTATCATCAACAGGCAACATGGTATAGTACAATCAAATAGAGAAGGTCTATTTTTGTTATGGTGGCCTCAGCTTGTGGTGATGAGAAACAATGGCAAACCTGTGCTATAGCCTTGCCTTCAGTGTTATAACATCATTAAATGAACACCAATGTCATTGGTCACACGAGAATTGACTGTGAAATCTGGAAGAAACAACACAGCTCTGAAAGTTTGTTTTTTTTCCACTGCACAAAGCTCCATCTTTGGTGTACAAGAAGCAAATTAGGTTTAAAGGAAAAATCCTGTTTATAGCTGTTTCAGGTCTGTTTACTTTCAGTCAGACACAGAAACAAGCATTTGAAATGGTTCATTTAAAAGTCTTAGCTTTTTGGAAAGCTGTAGGAGGCTCACACATCTGCCTTCATATATATTGTTGTGAATGAGTCCTTGTTTCCCAAATCTCTACAATGGAGGTGGCAGGTGCAAATTTAGCACGACCCATTGAGTCACAATAGCTACACTTATGGGAAATAGCCCGGGTGAAATGAACCGGAATAATCCTTTAAGTACCTAATTAAGTACAAAGATTTAATGATCTGTTTGTATGAATATGTTGCATGTAAATTAAATACTTTTTGTCCAGCATTTTGGGAAATATGACTCTTTACCATTTTCCCTAGAGTGAGATGAGAAGATCTGTGCTTAACCATCTCTCCCTAATCTTAACCAATCGGTTCCAAGCAAGTTGTTTCAGTTGAACCTTAACCAAATTTAGTTGCTTCACATGTATAATGCATACAGAAAGTTTTCAAACTTTTTTCCACATTGTTATGTTTTTCTCATCCGTCTACACAAAATACTCCATAGTGACGAAGAAAAAACATGCCAGCAGTTCTTGCTTCTATGACACACACCTGTCTACACAAAGTCCCACAGTGGATGGTGTAAACCAAGCCGTAAGGTCAAGGCACAGATCTGGGAAAGAATACAAGAAGCATTGAAAGGGTCCAAGAACTACCAAGTCAAAATGAGTTATCAGGGCACAAACGGTCTTGGTCAGACAAGTATTTAAGAATCTAAGATGGGAGAACCTTACAAATGGACAACCATCAGCGCAGCACACCACCAATCAGACCTTTATGGCAGACCAGCTGGAAGGCATCCCTCACTAAAAGGCACATGACAGCCCACCAGGAGTTTTCCAAAAGGCACTTAAATGACTCTCAGACCATGAGGAAGACTGAATTGTATGGAGTAAACCACTGATCATCACCTAATGAATGCCGTCCCTAAGGTCAAACACGGTGGTGGTAGCATTATGCATTATGCTGCTGCTGAAAACTTTCCAGATGCACTGTACATTAACAGAATATTCAGTCAAAAAGAATCTGCAAACTGTTCTGCAGATACCTTCACTGGCAGAGCTGCTTGCTGCAAGTCTAGATCCATTTAATGTAATACATGTAAGCGTTGTTTGCCTGTTTGTGTCTCACTTTGTGTGATAATCAAACACCCTGAAATGAACATGGAGACAGTTTTATGCAGCCTCAGTTACAAGGCAATTACAACTGGGACAACGCAGTATAGTAAAACTATTTACAATAATAAAACCTGCATTCATTGTTTGTGTTTCCCAGCTTTCCATGTAAACATCAGCTTGATTAAGAAGGGAGGGCTTTGTTTTGGGATGCAGTGGGGAGCTGCTCTGCACGCAATGCTACAGTGAAACTGACCGAGACAGATATCCACCACACAGAAAGCTGTGTGTGTGTGTGTGTGTGTGTGTGTGTGTGTGTGTGTGTGTGTGTGTGTGTGTGTGTGTGTGTGTGTG
>JBBMJY010000013.1:15098829-15160616 GCA_037833715.1 Toxotes lorentzi
TGTGTGTGTGTGTGTGTGTGTGTGTGTGTGTGTGTGTGTGTGTGTGTGTGTGTGTGTGTGTGTGTGTGTGTGCTTGTTTGTTTGTGCACACATGTAATACATGTGTACCTCTGTGTGTGTGCTGTGCTTTAGATGGGTGTGCTGTTGTGGGGTGTGACAGTGATGAGTTTACCAGTCCAGCTCTTGCAGACATGGGATGTAAAAGTGTGAACAAGTACATAAACATGGCATAACACTGGGGCTCGAAGTAATAAATGCTGACTTATAAATAAACCTATGTTGTATTCCAGTCTTTTCACTGCCTGATATAAAAGGCTATTCAACTTACAGAATAGCCAGAAAAAAACACCCCATGTTTATATCAGAGTTCATTTATATCTAATTTACATCCCTGCACCTACAGTATGATGTCTCCTGTGAGTTGCATTTCCAGTTGAGTGCACATAATGCTGCCTGGTTTAACATTTTTTCAACAGACCAGATGTTAAGTATGACTAGCATGAGAGCGGCTGTGAACCAGGAAACCTAATGTTAAAAGCACGTGTTCAACCGTACGCATTTTTAATACAGAAGTGATCAAAGTCAAAGCAGCAGAAGCCAAGACATTCTGACATTTAGTCACTAATATAGGTCAAGTTTTAAAAAAAGAACATCAGTACTTCCTCAAATACAACTCAGCCCTGCCTTTCATTAGATCCTGCCTCACCGCGAAGTGCCCGCATATTTCAACGCCACACCTGCTGTGTAATGCATGTTTTTCTGTTACAAATATGTCATCCTGAGGACACCATCAAGGTTATTTTACTCAGAAATAAGAATCAACTTTGTCCCTGTTCTCTGAATTAACAGCAAGGCTAACGTGGTTTTTAAAACAATATAAGGTTTATTTTACTTTTTTTTTTTGCAAAACATTCTGCACAGATGGTTCCAAGAGAAATATCGCCTTCCTAGAAATCAGCTTTTAACAGGTAGAAAAAAATCTTACTGTTCTGTTATCAGAAAATTGTGTCTTTTAGTGTCTTTTAGTAGAGTGCGAGCTTGAAACAGATATTTTCTGTAAATCCTTCAGTTTTTTTTTCTGCTTTGTATTAGTGCAATACTGTTACCCAACTGATATTGTTTCATTACAACAACCTGCTGATACTCACTGTCCATGAAGAGACACAAAGGCTCTGAGTGTGTGTGTGTGTGTGTGTGTGTGTGTGTGTGTGTGTGTGTGTGTGTGTGTGTGTGTGTGTGTGTGTGTGTGTGAAGTGGGTTTACTAGCACACAGCAGTGTGTAAAAGCGGCAATGAATCTGAGCTCTCATGTTTATGTCCTGATTATTCTTCCCTTCAAATCTTTATGGGACCACTTAAAAACTAGTCGCTTGTTATATCCACAGAATGCTGAGTTAACAGGAATTATGTTTTCTAAGCCGTCTCTGCATTCATCAGCAGCTGTAACACTGAGCACTTAGTCATTAATTTTGGTCTAATAATTTGTATGAATACATTTATCTTTTTTTCTGACCACTGTAGTTGCTGTATATTCACTGTAGAGTAGTGTTTTAGCTTTAATATCAAACAACTGACAGATATGACGTGTTTAGCCTGTAAAATCACTTCATGCAGGCTTCTGTAAGATGTAAGGCAAGTGTATATGATCAGTGTCAACTTACCGGGGCACCTGGAGCTCCAGCTGCACCAACCAACCCAGGATCTCCCATCTCTCCCTGAGGACACAACAGACATGTCAGTGGTTTTATGAATAAGTTCCATCATTTCCAGAGGGTAGAATTAGTTATATATATTAGTCTGTCATCTGATCATCGTCACAGTATATAGTTCAGCAGTAAAGGTGAATCAGTGCTTCTGGCTTTGTGAGCAAGTGAGTGAAAGAACACATGAGTAAATGAGTGGTTTTGTGCATGGGCTTCTTTCTGCATCCATGTAACAGTAATAAAACAGTCTGGAATAAATAATGTAATCATACTCAACACTTGAAAAGCAAGGCCTTTCAATTTTAACGAGTAA
This sequence comes from Toxotes lorentzi, assembly GCA_037833715.1. Classification (NCBI taxonomy): domain Eukaryota; kingdom Metazoa; phylum Chordata; class Actinopteri; family Toxotidae; genus Toxotes; species Toxotes lorentzi. The sequence goes on from JBBMJY010000013.1 coordinate 15,100,845, forward strand.
ACATTATTATAACATTATTAAAATTATTATAAATCTCATTAATTTGCACAAACAAGTCTACAGGCACTGGATCTATTAAAGATCACGTGACAAGCACTTTTCTAGCCATCCTGTGAGCTGTGACGGCAGTGTATTGGTCCAAACTGAAATATCTCAACAACTACTGGTTGGAATGACAGGAAAGTTTGTACAGACATTCATGGTCCACAGAAGATTAACCCTGTTGATTTTGGTCATCCTCAGTCATAAATATTGAGCTCAGGGAAAAGAATCAACTTCCATTTTCAAATGAGATGGGCCGTTCCACTCACAAAATTCAGATGTTCAGACTTGAACCTCATTATGTTTGATGTTACAACTGTTAACTCTCTGACCTGTTATTTATAACTCCATGTAAAAGCACTGGTTTAGAGTTTTGCATTGTATTATATAGTACAGTTTGCTATTTTTGCTTGACTCTCTGTGAAAGTCTGTTGGGTTTGTGCATTTTGAATTTAAAGGGAAAGTTTGGATTTGGCATGTTGTCAGTCAGTCTCTGGTGGTGGTACAGTACTGACGCAGGGGCAGCTTGTGGTGTGGCGAGTCCTGCGCTCAGAGATCTTGCCGCAAGCCAGCGACTTGTTAAAATAAAAATGAACGGCAACAAACAAACACATTTTAAACCACAACACAACATGCAAATAAAGTGGAAACCATTCGCAAGAGCTCTCCTTACTGTTTAACTATGTTTGCTGAATGCATTACGATGCAAGTGGTATGTGAACATGTTCCAGTGTGTGCCACTGTAATGCACCAGCACTGGCAATGACCATGTGAAACAAGCTGTAAAACATATAATATATGGTGCTGCAGACCATTCATTTGTCAAGTTACATGATTTTCTCTGCAGAGCTCTGACACTTCTGCTCACTCTTCAAGCACATGCAAAAATAATCTCATGAGATCCACATTCCAGACACGTCAACGTTGTTATCGGCCCAACATACACTCCACTTTTTCTCTGGTTTTTGGAGCAACAAACGGCATTTTTGTTTTTTTTGGTGAAAAAAAAAATCTCATGACAATACCGAAACCAACAATATGTCTGTTTCTCAAATCTTTGTGATTTTCCTACTTTGTCTGTACCACTTAGTTCCAAGTCCACTGTTTCCTACTGGATCCATAATTTTTTTTAAATGGGTTACAAACATACACATATACTTTAAAGAATTCTCAGTAATTTCATAAAACAGGTGGTCACTGTTGTCTTTATGAAAAATTACTCAAACACGAGGAAATAGGACTGCCAGAATAAAAGGGATTATAACAATTAAGTCAACAAATTCTAGCATGAATTAATTTCAGCAATCTGTCTCAGCTGCAGCAAACATGATGCATGGTTCACTCCTCAGTTGAGGAGTGAAAGAAACTGGATGGAATTTGAACATTACATCTAAATTACAGGCCTGAGATTAAATATTAAATGACAGACTCTGACTGAAGATGCATTATTTAATGCTAACTGTAGTCATCATCCCCACAGCAGTCTCACGTGCTAGGTTTCATTCAGGGTTGTAAAGGCTCAGCTTGCGATATAAAATGTAATCAGATGTGGCCTGAACTCTTGACTGAATGCTAAGTGAGGGGTATGCTGATTTACAGGACCCTATCTTTATACATCTATCTAACTGACTTGATCAAATAAAGCTTCAACACTGATGTTGACGTGTGTCTTTCCTGAATGAACAGCCTCACAGAGCCACTACCAAGGCTATAAACTTTTCGTTTTGTTAAGATTTATGCTTCATAGTAAAGGCCTGTCTGTGTGCACGGCCCTAAAATGTCTTCTGTGTGGTTAATCTACAACAAAATCATGTGAGGTGATTTAAGTTGACCGGTTTCTTCACTTGATTAACCTTGACTCACTCCATGGTCTAACTTTAGCCCTGGTTAAGTTTAACACTTCAAGCATGGTATGACACCATGGAGTATAAAGCCCTTTCCCTCTTGTTTGAGTTCTCTGCAGACACAGAGGTTACCAGGTCTCACCAACATGTATTTTAAGTGCCGAGCTCTGCATGTTGGCAGTGAGGAAACAACTGAATTAGCTCTCCAGTGCATCTGTTTTCTTTTGAAGTGTCTCGCCACACTACGCACACAAACCCATAAGAGCAGCAGACCTCATAATTACACAGCCAAAACGCCCACCACGGCCCAATAAATGACAAGATGGCATAAATCTCTGGATGTCTAGAACAAGAGAAAATAGACAAGTGCTCTGACACCGTCCTTTCATGTAAGCAGACTAATCTGCCACTTCACCCTGCCACATATTGTTAAAGGCTGAAAAGACTGACTGCTTGACGTCTTTAAGCTCAGCTATACTTGGATGATTTTAAGCTGAAGATCTGAAAGAGAAGTCAATAAAAGAAACAGACACAGAGCAGAGAAACACAAGAACGCACCATAGAGTCTATCTCTGACCACATCCTTTTATAACCAACGATCAAACTAAACAGTGGATTGCTCCCTCGATTTGATTTACCAGTCAATCTATGCTCCATCGCTCACCAGTGGTCATGAGTTTTGGGAAGTGACCCGATCAATGAAAGAGCAGGTACAAGTAGCTGAAATGAATGACGAGGATGAAGTAGTAGATCTACTGCTGCTCTGTATCAAAAGAATCTTGTTGAAGCGGTTGAAGCATCTGATAAGGATTGCTCCTGGCCTCCCTTTAGTGGTTTTCGGGTCACAACCAAATGGGAGGAGAAGAGACCCAGAACATGCTGGAGGGATTACACATCCCATCAGGCCTGGGAACGCCTTGAGATCCCCCAGGAAGGAGCTAGAAGATGTGGCTTGGGAGATGTTTCTGGGAAGTCTTTGATGCTGTATCAGATGTCTCCCTCTTCATACACAGGGATACTGCATTTTCTATAGATATCTGTTAATACAAGACATTTGCACATTGAGATAAAATGTCTTGCCACTGTGCACCAGCCTATCATAATCAGGATCCTTACTAGACACCAGTTGATCCATGTCAACGTCATGTCCCAGGCGGTTAAATGATTGGTTCAGTCAAGTGTCTTACTTTGCTACTGTTGAGCTAAGAAATAGTCACTTTAACAACTGCCGACAGTGTGTTCAGTGTTCAGAGGGACAGAGACATCTTTCTGAAAAGAAATGCTGCCGTACAAGTACGAACTACAGGGGAGCCAGGGGGAGCGGAGCATGGCTCCTCTTAATCAGACATAAGCTCCCCTGAAAACAAGATTAATGAAATTTGTTTTTATATATCTTCATCATCATGAATCATGCGAAAAATTAAGCTATAATTATTGTGATCTATGTTTCGTGAATGTGGGTGATTCATCACTAATTCGCTTTAACAAAGATACCGGCAGACTTGCTATTGTCACTATCACCATTGAAGTGTGGTGGTGCAGTATCATAAACTCTTCTCACTTTGACTCAAAGATCAGGTTAAAAACACTTTGCTGAGTAACGGTGCCCTGCTTTAGTTGGCTGTAGTGTTCATACGATGTAAAACAGAAAATGAAATAGTTAGGCCAGCTAATGTATGCAGACATCCATGAATCATAGAGACAATTTTTTTATTTGCAATTAGGAAAACCTGACTCTTTAACACTGGTTGAAAAAATGCTCAGTTTTGAGGAAAACTGTTGAACCATAAATGGTTAATTTCTTGACCTAAGTGTCTCTGACTAAACATGAAATTCAAGCATATGTCAACAGACTTTGCAAACCTTTTTTTTTTTTTTACCCCACGTTATACCATGCTGTCTCCTCTATAGAATCTTTAGAAAACCTGCCAACTGCCACAGGCCCGCCTGTCCACCCTCCACGACAAAAATAGATGGAAAAAAAAGCAGACCGTCAGCAAGTACGGGGTTGGCTGATTAATTCTAACCTCAAATGATGTCCCTTCACTCCAGAAAGCATGTCTGTGCACTCTACCATTATAAATGGCATGTCCTGTGTGTGTGTTTCAGGGTGGGGGTCAGTATGTGTTGAGTGAATTGCCTCATTTTCCTCACTCCGATCATTTACATGAGTAAGAATTCAAACTAATGTGCCTCCACAATCACCAGGATTGATCACCTCATTAAACAGTTTAATGTGTGATGGTGCAGCTATCACATATCTTCAGTATAATGTATTGTTCTGGAGATATTTTACTGAGTGGCGAAGTGGGAGGGGTTATTTTAAGCATATAGGGTTCTTGAAGTAAAAATCCCTTTCATTTTCTGCTTAGACAATGTTTGGTGACCCAAAATTTTCTTTTTTTAATCATGTGGGTATATGGATTTTTCATATTTATTCAATATACAGATATTTGAAGAAGACTATAGCGTGTACCCCGAATACTTCAAATAAGAGAGGCCGAAATACTGAAACTAGCATATATTTTTTTTAACTGTCAAATGGAAAATCTGTACGTTGCTAAAACACAAATCCCCCTGACGGCATGGTTTTATCCAGCACTGCAACAATGAATTTTCTACAGCCTGACTGATTGTCTTCCATGGCCAGGTAATACAATAATAACAAACATACATGCATATTGTCACATTGTCCAGAGGATCTGCTGTTTGAGAAAATCACCAGAGAAAACTCAGAATTGGGAAACTAACAATGGGGAAAATGCTTTCGGAAGCAGTAATTTCTCCCACATTGAAGTTCTATTCACAAGCATATGTTGTGCAACAAATTCAACCACAACATCCAGATTCTAATGTACTGGGTGCAACAAACTCACAAGCTAATTTAAAGGTCCTTGAGTTTTATGTGAGCAACTATCAAATTATTTTGCTAGCATAAGAGTTAGTGTAAACTCATGCAGTCTCTTTTTTGATAATGTTTTTTAATCAAAGTGCTAATTACAAACTTGCTCTCTAGACATATTAGCACTGCTGAAGAAATCATTTTCTAATAAAACGCCCCTGAACATTTTATCACAAAGAGCTCTAAACTAAGGTCCTAATCTATTTTAATTAATTCATTAACTAAGTTTTTTTTTGTTGTTGTTTGTTTTTTATCCTTACAGTTTTCTTATCTGTTAAATTCAGTTTATTAATCTGTGTGCAAAGTTCACTTCAGTATTTTCTCCTTCAACCACGTGACCCCCGGGTTGGCCTCTGTACATCTGTACATCTGTACTTGTGGTGAACAGCTGACATTTTGGAGGTCTAACAGCCTGAAGGAAGGAGAAGCTGTAACTTACACATGTAGTTAAGAGCTCTCTGAACTTGCTAAACTAAATTACAAGCAGAGGGGTTAAAAATAAACCCAACTTAAACCCACAGTGGCTTCTTTAAAGTTTGTATACAAAGACTATTGTCATGTATTTACTCATTTAAGAAACATACAGTAATTTAAAGCATCTGGTCATTCCCTTACATGTGAAAACACACTTCTGTCAATGTTGCTCATCCTTTTTGTTTGTCCTGGTTTTTTTTAAAAGAACCTATGAAAGAGAATTTTGATGGTTGAAGCATCTTCTTACAGGTAACAGTTACACTATTAGTAATTACAGGGAAAGTGTTTGATGTATCTTTATATCTCTGTGACACGAAAACCTCACACAGCTGCATCTAAAAATCCATAATTTTGGGTGTAGAAAACTCAGTGCCTGATAATAAGAGACCTACGACAACCATAAAGCTGATAATTTTAACTTCCTTCACTTGAGTGTGAAACATCAAATCCAAAAGTGCTTAAAAGTTTATGTATGTTGCTGAAAGACAGCAGTTTTCTGTGTATGTGTGCTTGGGAGTGTGTGTGATTAAAGACCACGCTGCGAGCCTGAAGCCTTGTACAGTACATCTAAGTTTAGGCCTCATTAACATTCAATGGAGCTGTCATGGATGGGTAGACAGAAATTCTATACAGTCAATGGGAGATGTTTCCTCAGGCGGTGACCACACTGGGAGCTAATTTGGTTCTGCACAGATCACATCCGTTGTTTTTTTTTGTTGTTTTTTTTTTTCTTTTCAACTTTACTATCACTGGGTGTTCCCTCTTTGGTGGCTGTGTGGGAATTAATGTAATTTCAGGTGGATTTAAAGGCCCTATTCTGACAATTTTCACAGCATCTGTAACATTAAAAATGTACCAATACCAAAAGATGTATCCAGGTTTTTGGAAAATACTTAAGTTATGATTCCAAAGTCTCCTAGTGAACCCCGTCTCCCTAAAAACTGGCTGCACACCAAAAAACTAGCCACTCAGAGGCTGGTCATTGGCTTCATGGTGAAGAGAATCCAAGCTTCACTACCAGATTACACCTCAAGATTCAGTTGAAAGCTCCAAATTATGAACAAGCAGATCTTTGAGCTTAGATTCTCCTCAACGTATTCTGTTCCCAAAGATCAAGGGTCAACCTCCATGTACAGATAAGTTTTATGTACAGTATTTATACCTTAGGTTACTAATAACAACTTTTTAAGCCAATCAAAGAAAACCAAACTTTCCTACAGCACAATCACTGCTGCTTTGGAATGCTGAGCCCAGTAGTCAGTTGAGGACACTGAGGTTATGTTTCCAGTATTACCCTTATGAAATAACAAATACTCGATTTTCATTTGGCTGATTCCAGTATTTCAGACTCCAAATTTAAATTCATTTAAATTCCTTCAACAAAATTGATAAAGACTATAATTAGTCCTTAGCACTTAGTCCTTAATGTAGTGAAATAATATGGGAAAGGTGAGTCACATTGGACTGTTTCATGCCAACCAAGCCCAGTCAACCACATCATGATCATGAAATCATCATGAATTTACTAATGTTATTAATAACATTAATAACATTTTCAGTACAGCCCATGCTTTTGCAGCCAGGGCCTGTTGTATATAAAAACTACTCGCACAGTCAACACTGAGATCAGTCAAAGGAGTCCTTGTAGAGCCCAGAGTCTGATCACCACCAGACACCAGAACAGGCTGACAAAAAAAACACACATTCACAAAGACAGCTAAGGAAGTCTTTAACACGGCTAATTGTCAGTGAAATCAGCCTTAAGTGCTCCAGGTTCACCTCACTGTGGCTTGAGAAAGATGTAATGGCTTCACTCTATTGACTTCTTGTGCTAGAGTTGAACTGAAACCTTGTTAGACCTGCAATGACCTGTGGTCTATTTATATTTGGACTCCTCCAAGGTAAATGTCAGCAAATACTGGAGAAAAACTATCATATGTACCCAAAATACTTCAAATAAGTGAGGCCAAAATACTTGATGTGTTTGCTGCAGCGATTCATAACTGGCCAGTTATGAATCAGGTCAAAGCAAGTTAGATTCATGGCAAACATCTTGCATCTGATACCATATGATTTCCAGAACATGAAAAGCGTGAGATAGAGAAGGAGATATCAGTGTGCGTAAAAAATATTTAGGGGTTTAAATGTCACATCCAACATGTTTGGAAGTGTCACATAATTAAATCAATGTCTTTAATAACGCGCTTGGACACATGAACCCAGTATTCACCAACAACACTGTGCCCTTTCAACCCCTAGATACACTCAATAAGTGTTAGTCCTAAGAGCACACATTGCTGTGTTCTGATAACGTCAGACTGTTTTCTGTTAATCATTAACACGCTCAATGTTCCCTGACATTGTTGCAGGAGGAAAGTCAGGCTGTTTGTTGGTCTTGCGGCATCTGTGAAGCAACTTAGGTCTAGTCAACACCAGCTTGTTCCAGGAATCTGTGATAAGTTAACCATCTGATAAGTACCTGCCAGTCTTAACAGACGTTTGTGTTTTGATATGTGCTGAATCAGAAGACAATGTATTTATTAGAGAGGAAGCAAGACAGTGGCTGGAAACAACGGAGACATTTAACAAGTTATCAACATGGACAGATTACTGCTGTGGACAGCCTCTAATATCTATAGATATACCATTAGATAAGATGTAATTTGCAATATGCATCTTACAAAATACCCTCAAATGTTTCTTTTAACAAAGTGCACAATGATGCACACCTGAACAAATGAAAAATACTCTTTTACAATTAAAGGTCCATCATTTGGTTACTATCCATACTACTATTGTTGATGCAGTACCAAGTTGCATTTTAATGTTGCAGCTGAATTTACATGATGTACATGATGTACTGCTGGGTTTTATTTTCATTGATATTATTAAGATACTATAGTGGGGTAAAAAGTAGGTCTACAATATTTGCAACAGGAGTATTAAGTATCATGAAATGGAAATACTTCTGTAAATTGTACTGAAGTACTTGAGAAACTATTCTTTGTTACTTTCCACCACCAACTGGTTCCAATAGCAGTTGATGTTGGGAAACCAGGAGAAAAGCCGAGGTAAATGATAGCATCCACGGCAATTAGTAACCTCCATAAAGCCAACAATCTTCTTAATCCTTAAACTACTATCTAACAACCTGATTTCCAACAGCAATTTATGTACTTCCAGTGGTAACATACCACACTAGTGCAGGAAGTAGTGTGATTTTCATACAGCACAGGGAAGTCAGGGTGGGGAGGTTAGGGCAGAGGATGGGCGTACAAAGCACTTCAACATTGGTGGGTTGAGCTCATGTCCCATCTTATCCTTGATATCAGCTTTGATCAGCTTTGATTTATGAAGATCTTTCGTTTAGCCAGAGGCTTTCAGTTTGCAGTTTTAGTTTTGTAAAAGAGAACGTAAAACATGCAGAGTGAATATTCTGCACTCACATACAGTCTAAACATTCTGCAGACTCGTGTGAAATTAATGTAGCGTTGATAAACTGATTTCAGAAATAAAATTAGAGTTAGATGACATGAGGTATCACTCTCAACCTGTTAATCAGTGAGCTTTAGAGTTACTGGCAGGTAACACACACACATGTCCACACATGGACACCAACTGTGTGCTGTTTCAGCTTCCCGTGCACCACCACCCTCCAGTTGGTTTAGAACACTTCCAGATTCTTGGGGAAAGTAGTTTATTATGATAACAGGAAGAGTCCTAAATTACTGAGCAGTGTGGCTGCGAGTCAAACTGGTAGGGCACTCAAAGGAGTTCAGAGAAAGCTCAAAATAGCATCACAAACTTGTAGCTGGTGGGCGTGCTCGCCTGCTTGCAGATGGGAGCATGTGCTCTTTCATTTAGCCACTTTTTCTTTTCAAGTTACCACAGCGGGAACATCCCACTGTACGCACACGGCTGACGCTCCAGCAGAGGTGTTAATTTCATTAACTGACAGAAGCAGAAAGTGTTTTCAGATTTACTGTGTGACACTGTGTAACACTGATGCATGCAAGGCTGTATGCTGGTCTTCCTGATACTTCTTTGCCTAACACAGGAAAAGATTCTGCTTGTTTATATATCTTGTTATGAGACTCAATGTGCCACAGTTTGTGTTTGACGCCCACTGTGTGGCTACATTATGCAGTACAGTCAGGCAATGAAATTTGGTGTTTAAAGACAAGAACTTGATTTTGTGGCCTTTAATTATTTCATTATTCTGCATGCACTTGTTTAGATTCTTGCAAATATCTCATATGGCAAAAACCCACACCAAGGTTTTCACGTGTTGCAGTCCATTTACTTCAAATCATGTTTGCTTTTCATGTATTGCTCATAATTTGTTTATAACATAACAGGAGTTTAGAACTGCGATTGGCCATAATTCCAAACAGCCATTGGTTATACCTTCTTTCATAGAATGAAAATGAATTTCTAGCAAATAAAACTTTCTTTAATTAAATGGTAAGAAGTAAGTAATCATACCTGCTTTGAATTTTAAATTATTATTTTAGTGAGGACTCTTGAACACTGACTGCAAATCAGGCCCTGTCAAATACACCAAGGCTGGACCTCACTAATGCTCTTGTGGCTGAATGGGACCAAATCTCTGCAGCCAGGTTCAGAAATCTTGAGGAAAGCTTTCTCAGAAGAGTGGAGGCTGTTATAGCAGTGTATTAATGCCTGTGGTTTTGGCATGAGATGTTCAACAGTCAAGGAGTGTAATGTTTGCATGTCCACACTGACCTTTGGTCCTGGTGGACCAACCAGTCCACCGGTGCCTGGTAGTCCTGGCTCCCCCTGCAGGACAACAAACACACTCTGTGAGCCAAATCCAACACCATTACAGTATTTATCTGTTTCACCACAAACACTGCACTGCTAAGACTGCAGCTTACACACACGCTCTGAGCATTAGAATGCCAAACCACCAGAATAAGGGTTCTGTTCTCTTTACTTCTATTCATAGTAGAATTATTTACTGTACATCTGGCTTCGTGTGGTTAGGTTGTCCAGCATGCTGGGTAATTTTTATAAACTAACAGCTCAGATTTCAACCATTTATACCCTATAAATGTGAGTTAGCCAAGTGTAATAGATGTGACTGTTAAACAGAACAAGATCTTACCACTGATCCAGACTCTCCTGGAGGTCCCGGTTCACCTCTATCACCGGGGAGACCCTGTTTTTTAAAAAAAATTTAATTAATTAAAATTTCTTTATCATTGGATCCAGATTACTACTATGAATTCTTTGAATGTTGGTGGTAAAATTACTTAGCCATTAGAAATGGCATAAAATCAGTGGCACAATCCCTATGCACATTCACGAAACACCATAATGGGATTTTCAAGCATCTAGTAGTCGTGGTGGGGAGGACAGGCCAGTGTGGTAGCCAGGCATGGCTGCATTCTCACCATCCAAATATATAAGAATACATGCATGTGTATATCTATGCTTAAATTAAAACTGATAATATCCTGGTAAATAAAGGGTAAATAATATCCTGATGTCATCATCAAAAAACCATCAGAACAAATAACGATATGCGAGTGGCAAAGAATCAGGTCATATGGATGTGCAAGAGGAGCTCCAGGATGTAGTTACACTTTATGTTGGACTAAGAGACTTCCACTAATTTTCAGCTTCCATTTTAACTGTACACAAGAGCTAATTATGTACTATACTATATAAACTATACAGGATACACTTTACATGCTCTGTATAGATCTTTAATAACCACTTTTTTGAACATTTCAGCATGATCTGAAGACCTGAAGTTTACATCACACCCTCTCACAGCTGCGAAACTGATGGAAGTTTGAAAAAGAAAAAACAAAAACAAAGTTACTTTGGTTGTAACTTTGGTTCATACATGTACTCAACAGAATAATTTAAAATTACATTTAAAATTTTAAGTATTCAATGATTCACTCATTATTTGCAATTCATTTCAGTTGTTTAAGTTTTAGGCGCATGATCTAATTAATAAACAGAGCTTCGTAATTATGTGGGACAATAACAAATGTAAGACAAATGGTCAAAAAAAAAAAAAAAAAAGACAGTGAAGCTCACATTATTATTCATGGACCAGTAGCACTGATTGAGCTGTTTACTATGTTGCTTGATGCTGCATTGTACCATGAGGGCGGGAGTGTGGGAGGTCCCTAATGTGGCACCGTAACTATTAGACTACAATGGGGACCCCCAACAAATAACACACAACAGCTTTAGTTTGAAGTTGTTAGATCTTTGCCCGGTAGACGTCTTTATAGTGAGATGAATAGAAGTAGTCTCACCTTAGGTCCAGGGGGTCCTGGTTCTCCTGGTAAACCTGGTTCCCCTATGTCTCCCTGAGCAGCATCAGTACAATAAGGTAACTGTCAGTACCGGCAACAGATTAGAAAAGCCACATTACTGATCCAACTGCTGCTTTATGGACCTACCTTGCTTCCTTGTAGACCAGGCTCCCCTCTCAGTCCTGAGGGGCCACCTTCACCCTGCACAGCCAGGGGAAGACAATAGGTAAGAGCTCATAATCAAAGTCAGAAATACATTTACTAAACTGAACAAGCAGTGTCCCACATTAAAAATCCATTATGTAGTTTGTAAATCATGATAATGGAAATTTTGAAGCATTATTCCAGTACTGTCCAAATGGCTGAGCTGAGATGGCTTTATAGTTTATGATATTCCAATACTAAACAAACCACTCAGTGGGTATGATCATGCCCAGAATATCTACCCTGCTACAAGTACAGATGATGAAAATAATCAATATTTGAGAGGAGCACAACCAGGAAACCTCGCTCTAATGGCCTGAGAGGCCCGGTGGACAAGAGGATCAGAAACATACTGATATATTATGGAGCTGTTGAGTAAAGCCTTAAAACCACTTAAAAGATATTGATTTAATGAAGCTACATTTACCAGGCACCCAGTGTAATAGAAGCCATCTCTGGGGTAATATAGGAACCCTGTGAAGTCTCAGTAATGCAGCAGAATTTTTAACTAAATGCAATGATGCTACAGAAATTTGGCTTAAGCAGTGCATTTTAATAGTCAAGACACAAAGAGACAAAGCAACTGATGTTTGATTGTTCCTCAGTTAAAAATAGCAGAACTGAATAAATTACTTGATGGGAATCAAAAACCCTGGTCCTGGTTCTGCAGACCAGAGGTGAGGGGGTCTGCTCACACAGGCCGACTAAAGCTCATACCAATACTTCAACAGACTGAGGCAGGATTTGGAAAGATGAGATGTATCAACTAAGGTATGGACCCAAAACATGTCTTCATCTGATGAAGACACTACATCAAAGATTTTAGAAATGAAAGGGAATTCACAGCATGTATTCTTAGAGCCCTGGAAGTCTGCATCTGACATGAGTTTACTTCTCTTTAGTGTAGCTGTAATGCAGCTGTTCAAAGGTTAGTAATTTTTTTTTTTTTACCTTGATCCCTGGTAATCCAGGAGGGCCGGGTTGCCCGGAATTCCCATCTTTACCCTGGGGACAGAGACAACTGATTCCATCATGTGCAAACATCATGTATCCTTCATACTGGTGGCAACAGTATGAAGAAGTGAAAAAAGTTCAGTAGAAGGAACTGATCAGCACTTACAGGCTTACCATCAGGTCCTGGTGGGCCTTCCCTGCCTTTCTCCCCTCGGAAACCCTGCAGAATTCATGGAAACATATTATTTTGACATTCGTGGCTTGAACTGCTAGATAGTCTTTTTTTGATTGTTTTTTAAATACAAAGACTTCAATAAATACATCAGTGTGTGATCTTTTTAATCTTGTGAACATGTGAAAATGACATACCCAGAACTAAAGTGAGGGAGCTTTTGATGACCCATAAGCTATTTAACATCCTGAAGAACAACAACAGAGGTTTGGAATCCATATAAGGCAAAACTACTCTTGTGTTTTTTATTCTAAAAATCCATCAATGGCTTTGATCAGTGGGACCTTCTGAAAAACATGCCAAATCTGAAAAAGGCAGAAAAATGCATTAAAAATCTACCCATTTTTTTCAGAAGTTCTGTATGAACTGACTTTCAGGCAGCTCTCCAAGAAGAACACTACCCTTCCTGGGTAAACAAATGCTGCTTACTGTGACTCATTAAAAGTGAGTCACTACAACTAGAAGTCGTTAGAGGTCATTAGTAGAGAACCGAAGAAACATACATTTTTGGTAAACTGCACCAATTTCACATGAAATACCACAAAGTAGCAGCAATTGTGGATGTTGTGGTCTCTCCTCCCTTTCCATAAAGCACCACTGTGATAAACTGTGTGTACAGTGCATAAATAATGATGTGTGTAATAACCTCGGTCGGCTGAAATACAGAAGCAAACAAAAATGTTTATACATATATATATATATATTCCCATATATATATGGGACTAGGACATTATGTGTGTCTGCTACCATTCTTCCTGGTGGGCCACGCTGCCCTGGCGGTCCGACTACACAATTGCAGTCCTCCTCCTCCACTGTGGCTGTTCGATTCAGAGGGCACTGAGGAAACACACAAACTGATGTCAGTAATACAAAATGCACCCTTCGTTCTTCTGTTTCCTTCGTTACATAAAATTGTCTTATATTAAGGTGATAGCAGCCACAGTAAGGTTTAGGCATTCTGGTAGGCATTCTGGTTTAGCTTCTGAAGACGTCTTTGCATGAGTTATAAACATAGCCAGTGATAGGTGTGAGCTAAAAATGTGTGAGAAGCAGGTTAGAAATTCCACTCACCTGTTCGTCATCCTGTACACAATAAGAAAGACAAGGCAAAATAATGGTTATTATCAATGTAGCTTCATACATCCAGCAATATGAAGAATTTTAAGTTCCCAGGTTGGTGACAGTGGTGATCGTACCACGGAGATGATCTCACAAGCTGTTTCTCTCTCACTCTGATGAGGATCACAGTACAGACGCAGCTTCTGAATCTCCACCTGTATCAAAGGAATATGGAAAATGTCATGAGTTTTTACAAGCGGATGTTGTATTGCAAGAGCAAATATTGCCAGCAACAAATAAAAAAAGCCACCAGTGAACATTTTGCAGGTACATTCAGTACAGGCAGATGTTCATAAAAATGGTTCCCATTTTGTTTATAAAAATGTAATTCAGATGGTATAATGTTTATGCTCATGTTTATTGTACTATGTTCTTTATATGTTTTGCAGATTAGCATTTACAGTAATCTCTTGGTGACACCACTGTCCTTTCACATCAGCCTATTAAACATCAGCATATTACATTTGTCTACCAGTAAATTGTTTGGATATGAATGGGCTGTCACTGGAAATTATCACTTCATTCTGTATTCAGAGTATTGTGAGCTATTTGTCTTTAGCAACAGCATAGTCCCACTCTTCAAATATGTTACTGTGTGTTCAGCTCAAATATGTTCAGCTTTTTTGACTAGCTTTTAGTGCTTTACGCCTGACAATCACAGCTTGTGGCCATTACAACCCATTTAAATGTCCTCTCTCAAATTATCCATTATTTCAAGCAGGTAATCACCTGCACATGGTTTCTAAACAAATGCAGGCCATTTAGTGGTATGATTTGTACTCACAGGCACAGTGACGTCTGTTCCTCTCCTCTTAGCCACCTGTGTCTCACCATTGATGTAAATGGGCTCCACTGGTTCCAGCACGACTTCCCGGATGAGTTGATCATCAAGGAAACCAGTGATCTGGCGTGGCCTCACTAGAAGTTTGAGCTGATGCCATTTTCCATCATACAGAGTCTGAAAAAAAGGCACAAATGTGGTTGTGTCAAATGTAAAAATACAGAAACAGAGTTTGTTCATTTATGAGACTGAAACGTCTGTGTTCAAGCTTCCATTCGTGAGCTAAGTTGGATGTGAAAACATTTATTAACTTGTCAAATCTTCTTTCACTCAGCCTTCCATTACTGTTGGTAGTGTTGTGTAGCCATATGTTTCATCAAATCTAATTTTGTCTCTGGGGCCAAAAATGTATGTTCCCTAAATGCTCCACAAATAGTTATAACCAGTGAGTTATTATGGCCAAAAACTCCTTCCTTTTTCCATCACAATTTTTTTGTAAATGCTCAAACCACTCAGAGTGAGAGAGGAACAGAGCAGCTATTGTTTCATTGGGGACTGCTCCACAGCCATCATTTCCAAACGACAATTCACAGGCTTCTACCTTGTGCCACATCAAACCAAATCAAATCAAACGTGCAAACACAAATTGAACATAATTACAACTTTCTCTTCACTACAGTCTAGGTGTGTGTTAGGATGGAGGGTGGTGGGTGCCGTTTGGAAAAAACAACCTGACGTGTCCAACAGGATGTATTATTACCTTGTGCTGCCATGGAAACAGAGGCATGCTCTCCAAGAACTACACATCCACCAACTAGTTTCCACTGGGGAAATACAGTGGTTTAGAGCAGGAAACATTTTCTTTGAGCCTCCTCCTGGCTTCCATCACTTTACATCCTCACCAGTTTGGCTGTGTATTGAACTGAACAGGGGATGATGGTTGAACAACTGCTAGCGTGGTTCTCTGCAGTCAGCTTCACTCACAGTAGCCAACATGAAGGGAAACCCAAGATTGGAAGAGACACACTTACAACACAATACATTCTTTCAGTGGCACTGCAGGGAAATAATAAATGGTAGCACAGCACAGTGCACTCTTTATATTAACCAATGTGTCTACGCTGTAGTGATATTCATGTTTTCCTCATATTAATTTACCTAACAAACTAAGTATGAGGTGCCTTCCATTTCTAGGGATCTCATTAACAGTTTGAGTAGCTGCCTTTACTAAGTTTTTTAAAAGACACTGTGGAATGAAAAATGCTTTTTCGAAGTTCTAATCCAGCATCTCTGTGTAAACCGTTCATGTATGTCTTATTATATGCTAAATACTGTATTAGAAACTGTTACTGTTTTTTTTTTTTGTTTTTTTAACAAAGATTCATCTTGAACCATGTGGAGGTTACATTAATTTATCCAGTCAGATGTGATTTAGGTGCACTACCCATCAAATAAAACACTACTTCAGTGTTAGGTAGTGTGGGAATCTAGCACAGTAATATCATAGCAGTAGGTGTGTGTTTGGATTTCAGCTGGCAAAAATGTTATTGACATTTCCAGAGAAGAGTGTTAGAGGATTCATTTATTCATTTCAGCCTTATCTTCCTCCTCCTCCTGATCTAAACATACGGTAAAGGGAAACATTCTGTTTCCCTTGGAAAGATGCCACACCACTGATGCTAAAGCTGTCCTAACTTGCTGTCCTTCTCGCTTTGACTTCAAAGCTGCATTAAGCCATTTTTGACCACTAGAGGGCAGGACAAAAGGATTTTTAATGTATGTATGCTGGTTATAATGTCTATTAAGTTTCTGATAAGCTGAGACATGATACTGTAACATGTTAGCTAATATGTTAGCACACTTAGCTTTACTTACACATCCAATGGAAACATGACAACACTTATTAATTAGTGAGTTGTGCCTGGTCTCAGCTTGATATAAATAGGCTTGTTTTCTTTCTCCAAAATGAATTAATGAAGTTGTTATCACTGTGCCATACACACATCTATGCACAGCCTGCATGGGCTTAAAAGTATTATTAGACCAATACATTTATGAAAATGACTGAATCAGACTAATACTTTTGTTTAACATTAACTTATGTTGTTGTTTTAGTTCAGTCAAGTTGCTTTTACAGCATTAGGCTGATGATTTTTGTGGCTGTGTTCAAAGGCAAAGGTGCAGTCACGTTTCTTGAACTACTTTATACTGACCAACTGATGGAGAGACATGATGGACTGGAGCACACTGGAAAAAGAGTATTTTTCAGTACTTGGAAACCAAAGCCTTCTCACACTGATCTGGTACAGACATCAAAGTAAACCCTAACACAAACCTGAAAGCCGGCTTTAAAGGTAACTCTTTGCTCCTTGTCTGTCATACTAGTGGTGGTGAAGGTGACAGTTTTGTCCTTCCCACTTAGTGTCACTGCAGCCTGGATCTCCTTATCCTTTGACAGCACCCTCCAAAGGTCAAAGGTCAGCTTGCTAGAAGACTCCTTTAGACGCAGGGTGGCTACAAACACATAGGATGGAGGGAGGCCTTCCGGGAAAATCTGCCTAGCATAAGAATTAAGTAAGAAAATGTGAACAACAATTGATAAAATAAAATGCACAAAAAGCAAAAAAATTGACAGATTTTTAAAAACCTCATTACACTCTTTTGACAGTATGCTACCTGGTATTCTCAGTAATGTCTGTGGAGGCAGTAAGGGAATATGCTGTCTCAGAAACCAGAGAGCCAGGTATCTTCTTGGCCTTCATCTGAATGTTCATGCCCACCATCAGCTCAAAGCCTTTCTCATCACGAGATGCTACCGGGATTCGTGTGGGACATACGGACTCTAGAAAGAAAAGGGTCATTTTTTCAGACAGATGAGCACTAATTAAACATTCATTCATTCATTCATTCATCTTCTATACTGCTTGATCCGTCAGGGTCGCGGGGAGCTGGAGCCTATTCCAGCTGACTATGGACAAGAGACGGGGTGGTCGCCAGTCTAATTAAACATTCAAAAGAATAATTTAATTTCTGGCTCAACTGTTAAGTCTAATATTGTGTTCAAACGGAGCAACATAACGTTCCTTGGGAGTTGTGTTTCTGGTAACTAAGCTCCAACTGTTGCCATAGAACTGCTGGCAAACACCTTCCCTCCAGGAGAACTGAGGAAACCTGATAAACAAGACATGCAGATAACACTCAGTATTCTTACCTTCACACAGCTTCTGCTCCATAGAGTCTCGGATACGGTCAATGGTGGTGTAATCTTCAGCATACAGGACATAGGTAGATGATGGTTTATTGGCGATGGACACCAGCTCTGAGGTGGTGATCTCACTGCCAACTCCAACCGCAAACACTGTAATGCCCTGAGCTCGTGCCTCCATACTGGCATCCACCTAAAGAAACACAGGCTGTCTGTGGTGAAAATGAACCTACGATGACTAAGAAAAAGGCTTTTCATTTGGGGCAAACAGGTAGATTGACAGAAGGTCACAGTATCACAAAACACAATGCACATCATTTCAGCGAAGAGCTTTCATTTAGGATGTGACATGTACCACATCATCCTGAGATTTGCCATCAGTGACCACCACAGCAATGCGGTTCTTGACTTGGCTGGCCCGCTGGGATGAGGGGAACACGTGGTCCACAGCAAACTTGATGGCCCTTCCAGTCTGCAAAACAGTCAGTAAACAGTGAATGAAAAACACCATGATGCTGTGAGGGAACACATGTGTGAACTGGTCTGTTCACCAATTCTCAGCCACTGACCACTGACCACTGCGTCACAGAGCGCAAATTAAATTATACAAACACGTAAAAAGTTTTTTAAAATCTCCTCAGGAAAATTGAGTGCTACAGCAGCAGATTCAGCAGACAAGTTTTTGACCAAAATACAAAATATATAATTCAGAAAGAGGGACAAATCATTATATTTTTCAAAGAGCATGTGTTATAAAGCAAATTTAGCATGCCTGCATGTTTATTGACCTTTTTGTGCTTGTGGTGTTGCTGTGTGGTCATGTTGCTGCAGATGCACCTGTGGTGAGTAAATGCTGGCACTCGGGGACTATGCCTAAGTGTAGTCTGCCTCTCCATAACCAGCCACAGCCTGTTCCACTTTATTAGTTTCTTGTTTTTGGAAGGAGTACTGGAAGTAGTGAAGATTTTTATTGGCCATTTTATAGTAAAGTCTGTTTTATTCTTCCACCACCCTTCTGCATGCAGGTGCCCCAGTCAACCAGTAGGAGTCACAAGAGCAGCAACAAGGTCACGAGCCCTCATACTACAGGTTTCAGAACTGCTGTGCAACAACATTACAACCCTACAATCCAACATTCTCCAGTCAGTGGATCTGTTCAAATTAGCATCAAAAAATAATTTATTTATTGATGTATATGTAATGTATATGCATGTAAATGTATTCAGTGGGAACATACAGTATGATAAGAACACACAGTGGTGTTGGCACAGTGGTGATGGTATTCTCATATATACCTACCTGTGTGTTTCCTCCTAGATAGTTAATACCCCTTATGGCCTGGATGAGCTCTGCTCCGCTCTGGTGTCTCCCCAGATGAATCTCCAGACGAGGTGTGTCACTGTACTGGATCACAGCCACCTACAGTAACAACAACAGGAGAAAATGCAAGAATAAAATGATAACAATTACTGGATCAAATGCCATTGATTTAACTGGAGGAAAATTTTAGATGATAATCAAGAGACTAGCCATAATAGAGTTTGATGAAAACATGCAGAATCTGCCTTGGTAAAGGTAAAATGCGCTTCAGGTTTACAGGGAAAATGCAACTAAATGTGATTTGAAATGGAAAGTGCAGTCTCATGGGAAGGTAAATTGAAGTTTGAAGATGCATAAAAAACTGTGCACAGGAATAGTACATGCACTGAAGTTCATGCTCAGTACATAAAGTACACTACAGTTTACAATACCTGTGTATAATGGGAGCTGATGTCAAACTGGCTGGTGATGTTGATAAGCCACTGCTTGGCTGTGTCAAAGTCAGCGAACCCAACACTCCACGAGCCATCGACTATATACACCAGGTCATTTACAGCTGTGCTGCAGCCTATATACACATGGATACACAAACACAGAAACATGTACACTCACACAATGAACAAAGAGTGTCTTAAAAATTTAAACTGATACATATCTAAATTTGCCATATCATTTGAGACTCTGAAGTAAGTATTACAATGATGCTGTAATCTAATTTATGTAAATATTTCATCCATAATCAACTCGGGCATACATAATAATGTACATATTACATGACCACTTGTTTGTGTTTTCACAAGTTTCAGTTTGTTGGGTTTTAACTGTGTCATCCCCACCTGCCCGGACGTCATCGTCCTCCTCTGCAGCCTCCAGCGGCGTCAGTAGCAATATTGCACTCCATACCGACCAAAGCAACATGACTCTGTTGGAGAGCTGTCCAGCTCTGTCCACTCTGACCTGGCTAAATCAGAGATGAAAACAAAAACACAGTTCAAACGTGTAACACATGAAAAATACAGACTTGGCTCACATGCTTCGTGTGGTGCTGCTGCAGCCATTTTCAGACACAGTTTGAGAACTCATGAAGTAACAATGCGTTGACACTGAGGTAAAAAGTATAAAAAGAAGAGATATTTTTTGGCCCATTAGTCGTACTCAGTAGAACGTTAACAGAGGAAGGTGATGTGGTTCAGTCAGTCTGTTCAGCTCTTTAGTGCAGACATTTGAATAATTACACATTTTTTGTTCAGGCTCTGTGCTTCAGAACATTCGGATATAAACTAATTGATACTCAGTTTTAATATGAATAGTTTGACTTCAAGGGGGAAATTTAGTCCTATTAACACTTAGTGCCCAAAGTTTAGGGGTTCAAAAGTAATTGGACAGATAAACATGGCATCAAATGAAATCATATTTCATATTTAGTGGAAAATCCTTTGCAATCCGTGACTCATAGAAACCAAACGGTTTGTATCTTCCCTGATGATGCTCTCCCCGGCCTTCCTTGCAACCCCCTTGAATTTTGCTTGTTGTCGGGACTCCATTACTTTAGCCTGGTCTTCAGTAAATGGAACACAGCCCAGTCTGATTAAGATCAGGTGACTGACCCCAGCCAGGAGATGTTTATTCATCTCTTGACCCCGAAAACTTGAATTGTTGTCCTGCTAAAGAATGAAATATCATTCCGTGAGTTTTGCTTTTGCTGAATCTGAGCACAGAAGGCTCCTGTATACGTCTGCATTCATCCTGTGGCTTCCATCAGCAGTGAAGTCATCAATAAATGAGAGTGTGCCAACAGAACCACCATGTTTGACGGGTGAGGTGGTGGTGAGCTTTCTTCCAGAATTCTACTGGTTTCTTGTTGTATATTTTTGTGAACTGCAGCCTGGCCTCTCTGTTTTTGAGGCTTTCCAGGGATTAGCATCTTGTGGTGAGTCCTCTGAGGTTACGGACACGAAGCCTTCTCTTGATCGCTGACAAGGAAACTTGTACAGCTACATCCTGGAGAGCATTCTTGACTTGTTGTGCAGACATAAAGCTTTTTTTTTTCCCCATCACCATTCCAATGATTTTCCAGCCATCCTCAAAACTGCTCATCTGTCCACTATGTTATTTGCCATTTTTTTGTTTTCCTGTGCACATCTGCACTTTTTAGAAAGCACCCAACAGTTGATTTTGGCATATCAACTACCTTTGATATCTCTCTGATAAACTTTTGCTTTTTTTTGAGCCTCATTATCTTCTTAATTTGCATGGTCACTTCTTTCACCTCAATCCAAAAGGCAACTTCCAGCTCTAAATCAACTCTGAGCCAAGTGTGACACACAGCTACATTCAGTAGCCCAGTGTCCCTTGTCATTTTGGTGCTATGTGCTAAAATGGCTTTGATTACTCAATTTAAAGTTCAAACTTGGAACTTTAATGTAGTATCCATGTTTTTTCTTTTCAAGAGCAAAGTACCTGAAGAACAAAAAATGTGTAACTGTCCAAATACTTAATTTGGACTGTATTTTGGCAGCTATTGACCAGATTGCTGCAAATTGTGTAATTATGTATGTATATTCACCCTCCCCAGAGAATGGCCCCTGTTCTGATGACCCCCTGACTTTTTCTCCAATCACCATCAGGCTAAAGTTTACTCATAACTAACACTTGGTCATGTCATAACTGAAACTTGCTCTGGATATTCTTTGCAAGCAAAGGATCTGTCTCAGTGTGTTTGGTGACCTTTATTCAAGCACTGCTATCATCACAATCTGCACTTGTACGGTAGAAATGTCACAATGCAACCAGCAGATTGCTCTGAAATGTATAAAGTACATCTATGCTCCACACAGGATGAACTTTTGCTACTATACTTTTTTCCTTTTCGAGATAAGGAATGAGGGTCTCAAATCTAAATTCTTCTTATTTCCTCAGTCATAGTTTCTAAAATGTCCCTACTGTGGGGTCATTGTCTCCAATGACCCAGGAACTACTGGGGTGGAATTTGCAGTGTAGAACAATGCTGATTTATCAAACACAAACCTCACAGCTGTATGCATTTATACAACAATAAAGCAGTGTTTGCTATCAGAATCCATATTTTGACTGGTGTGAATATCTCTTACTGACATTAAAAAAAAATAAAAAATAAGCTGAATGTAGTTTTACTTTCCGACAAGTCTAAAAACAGTGACATAATAAAAGAGAGAAAGTGCCAGAACAAGAGCAAACGTGAGCCAACAAGTGAAAGGCAACCATTGTGAGAGCTATGGAGTGAACAAGAGAAACATTCAATGCTTTGATTCAATGTAGTTACATACTAAAGCTGAAATGAATACCTATAAATCACTCAGCCAAGTGTTGCTACACTGAAGACAAGGCCTCTGTTTTTGTCAGTCTCCTATCCACCTCTGTATGTCTGATTTACAAACTCACACATGAGAGTGTTGCAACAGTGAATACAAAGAACAACACAATGCCTCTCACCCTAACTGTGTTGTTGGTTCTTTGACTGTGAAAATAAAGTCTCAAACTTAAATGAGGGACTCTAAGAGGGACTTTAGACTTTTTAGCTCCTACAGTATAGTTCCTGAGTTTTTAGTTCCTGAGCTCTGTCGCTTCTGGAAGGTTTAAAATACCTTTAAAGAGTAACTTAACACCAAGCTGAGAATTATAGTTCCACTGACTTTCACCAGTTAATGTTTTAAGCGTGTTACACCTGATGATCTAAAATGTGCTCTCTTCTTCTGCATTTGCCTCTAACAGTAATGTCAGTGTGTAGCTGAGACAGAGCACTTCAACATAAGTGCAACAAGGTGGAGACCACAACAACCATGTGTCGGCCCAAACACAATTTTCCTCTGGTGTCAAGTGCATCTTTAAGTTAAGTTTTGTTGCAATAGAGACGTGTCTACTTTAGTGTGTACATTAAACCATATCACATCCAAATAATTAAATGCTTGTGCTAAAGCTTGTTTCAAAAAAAAAAAAAAAAGAATTGTCAGAGGTCTTGAGACTTTGTATTCTGTATTTTAAACATATACACATAAATATACACACTTCATAATACATACAGTACAATCGGGCATGTACGAATTAGAGGGACTTCAGTCCATAAAAATCAAATGAATAGACTGTATTGTAATGTTGAGTGGGCGCATATATGATATATGGCTTGAGAATGAGATTTGACTGCCTTGTGAAATCACCACATCTCTCTCTTTTCCTCTCCACTGTTCTTCTTTTGTCTTCCTCTTCCCTGTAAAATGCTTTTGCGAGTTTTCATGTTGTGCCATGCAACATATGGTCTAGTGTGTTTTCTGTGGAGCTCTCCCTGTGTTCATTTTGCAGAGCAAACACGGTTCCACCGACCACAAGCCTGGGCTGGAGAAAATAACAACGTGAGCACTATGCTGGGATGGGAAAACAGAAATATAAACATGGCAGAGAGGGCTACAGTGTGCTGGCACAGGCTTTAAAGACAGGGGAGGATCAGTGAGCTGAAGAGAGTACAGCCACCACAACCTTTCTTTTACAAAAACTCCTCCCAGCTCCCGTAATCCTCATTATTTTTCTGCGTTAGGCTTCTCGCTGTGGAATCATATTTTAACAATGTACTTCGGCCTGTGACTTTAATGGGGGGGTTTTCAGCCCCAAATAACTGGTTAACAGTACACAATAAACACTGCAATGTGCAAAGAGTAAGTTAAAAATGACTGGAAAACAAAGTAAAATCTGTTCAGCTCAGTTTCATGCTTTTAGAAAGTGTATTAACCAGTATTACAGAATGGACTTAGCTAATAGTTATTTTTCCATTACAAGCCCTCATAAAAGGAATTAATCGACAATGGTAACTAATTAAGTTACTGAATAAAGACATCACACTGTCTCAGTGCCCAGTCAACATGCACATGTGCACCCCATATGGATTAAATGTGGGCAACATGGGTAACAAGTGGGCCATGCACTTGAAATGGGTAAATTCTAAGGACCCCACAAGGGCTAAATGTGGACTGGGTATACGAGATCCACGTGTGTTCAATAACACGGACACATATGTGCCCATGGAACTGGTTTCCATGAGGGGAAAGTGAAAGTTTTCTAAAGGGTCCTTTTTAATAACAGCTGCCTTAAACTGGGCAAACAGTTGCTTTAACAGCAAAACTTTGTTTATCACTGGTGAGTTTATTCTGGTTAATGAATAAGGCCAATTGCACCAAGACACACACAAGATCAATTACTGCAATAGAGATCCAGAAGTTTTCCTTCTTCTCTCTCTCTTTTTCCTGTTATAGGCCCTGGCTTCACCCATACAGTTTTTTTCACTTATGATACCTGATTAGACATCTTCTGAGGACTGTGTGAGTGTGTGCAGATCGTGGTTTACAGATATATTTCCTATGAGTTTTGGTGAACTGTAATAGTGATGGAGCCACACTTTTGTCATTCTTATTATTTATAATAAGATAAGTGTGTTGACTTCACATAATTCCAACCTGAGCAGAGAAAACACCAGGGTGGGTGTGCAGGGCCTTTAATGTAACAAGTCGTCTAATTTTCTAACTGAATAAAAACAAGTGCTTTTAAACCTCTTCTTGTCCAATATTCGCAAATTGGCTCAGACTAAGTGAGAGCTAATGCTAATAGAGAAATGCTATTTAATCTGCAATAGGCACTAACTAACTTTAGGGAACATTGAGAAAGCTGTAAGTTGTCACAGTGCAGTTTAAGGTAGAATAAATGTGCTCTGGCAGCTACTGTATACAGGATGTCATCTAAGACAAGAGGAAAGTTAAGTGTTATCATTAATCAGATGATAAGAGATGATGTGCTATTTTAACAGGGAGAACAAACATAACATAGCAAAGCAAATACTTATAATTTGTTTTTGTTTTTTTTAACTAAAAGTAGGTAATAGTGGACACTGAGAATTAAACAATTTTTTTGTCACAGTAAACCTTTATCTTAGACACTTCAAATTATCAAACACAGGTGTAACTACTAACATTTTAATGGCTTCAAGGTTAATTTATTGTCTTCGTCTCTGTATTCTAAATGCAGCACACACAGTATGAAACTGCCTTCCTTCAGTGTACACAGTTTTTGGTTAGGCAGGTTCCACCACTGTCTATGACCGGCATGGTTAAATGACACCTGTGTTTTTCCTGCTATGACAAGTCAAAATGTCTGCTGTGAAAAAAAAGGTCTGTTAGAATCTCATACAGGCAGCACGTCACTGAAAATCACTGAAGTTTTACAGCAGCTGCCACACCCCCAACACAAGAGAAAAAAAAATCACAATGCAAAGAAATTGCCATTTATTTTAGCCTGTGGGAAAAATGGTTTATCCCTTCTGTATCAGTCACTGTTTAAATTCCTAAATATGACCTACATTTACGTTTAATGGACAAGAACCAAGTGTAATCTAGTGTGAACAAAACCCCATCAAGAGGAGGACGGGGGGGAAAATGGCTCAACAAAGTGTGACTTTGACGAGGGAGACTGTTGTTCATTTCCTGTTTCTTAGCAACAGACAGCTTTGGTTTCTTTTTTACCATGACCGTGTTCTTTCCCTAACCCTCAAAAGGTAGTTTTTGCATATAAACCTCACAGAACATTAACCGTAGTGGTGACAGATCAGGAAACGTTCGCATGATTGTGATTTGTAACAGTTTTGGAAACATTCCTGGTGTTGTCCTGCTTACAGGGATGCCAGATCAGATAAATAAAATGGGCTGTTTTTAAAAGGCAATTATGTGTTTAATTGTTTGGATTAGAGGACTTGTTGGAATAGAAGAGAACAAGCACAGCTTTAAGGAAGCTCTTTATTTTATAGCAGTTCTATTCTCGGAGGAGACCAGATAAGAAGACAAACTTATTCTGGACAGATATCTGTCTCCAGTGGTCAGTTTTACAACAGCTCCAAACATTGCAGCTTTCCATAAAATACTGTATACTGTATACTATACAGTGCAAACAGGTGCTTATTTAGGATAGATTTATCAGTCTCAGAAGATAAAACACAGGAGAACACTGGTGGGAATTTTCAACACAGGAAGAATCATGAGTTGAAAGTAATGGCTGTGAGGTTGCAGTGCACAACACAGAGACAGCATGTCACTGGAGAATGGTACATGTGTTTCACTATTTCAAAAAGTGTCTTTACAAGGATCCTCAAAAAACTGTATGGACACTTTGTTTTTTTTCCCCCCTCCTCAGATCCATCTATACGTCCTTTCCTCTCTGCCTCACTCTTTCATTTTAAAGCACATTAGTCATTACAGATACCGAGTGTGGATAGGTGGCTACTGAACCTGAATTCCTTCAAACCTCACTCTACATTTGGCAAACTGGAAGTGCAGTGTACCAACCACATCAACCGCCTCCACTGGCTTCAGCATCACAGAACATTCCTTGTGCACAGATGCTGGGATTGCTCAGCGCCTTTACTTGGTTTAAGAAACAAAGATGACTGTGGAGAGAAATTCCACTGCTGTCATTTATCCCTAACATGCTCATATCTGCTGCATTTCTGACCGATGGCCGTGAATATTATTTGGTCATTGCAATAACTTCTGAGATTCAGGGTCAGGAAATTTTTGCATGTTGAAGCCAGTTTACTGTTGTAAGGGATGCAGCTTAAGTAAAATCATGAAGTCAGAATTAACTTGGTAATGTCAGTTGCATGGCAAAATCTTTCTCAGATTTACTCATATTACCAAACATCAGCCAACAAGAAAAGTTTTTGCTGATGAAATGAACTTTCCCTTTGTGTCAGGAAGATTGTGCTATTTCTTCTTTCAAAACCTACAAACATGGTCTTGCTTTAAGTTACGTAATGAAGGGAATGAAGTTAAAGCAAAAATGACTACAGTAGCCAAAGTATTTTAGCTGTCATGTAAAGCCTTTTAAAGCCTCTGATATTCAGCGATGAAATGATCTGTTTCTACAAGACTACATGCCTCATCGTTTGCCCATCTTGAAAACCATCCCACACACCTTCTCCATCGTTTCCAATCCATTTTGTAGTTGCACATACAGTAATTAGAATGGAAGAAACTGTTATTTCAGGCTACAGACTCAGCTAACAGCATAACTTTGAAATGCCAAGAGACACAGAGAGACAGAGAGAGAGACTGGTGCCTTGCACTAAAGCAGAGGACCTCGCTGACCCATAATCACAGAGGTTGATGTTGTATGCAGTTATACTGTATATTTAGCTTGTCTTCTCATTGTCCTGATGGTTGGTCACTTGTGGCCAAACCAAACCCATGCCATGGCAACATCAAGTTTAGAAAATACTGCTAAAAACAGTGATAATACATGTATGCATGCATCCATACCATACATACAGCTGCAGATGAAGTAGTAAGTGAAACTACAACCACCAGACTAACAAACAACAACCACATGAACAGAGAGTCTAACTAATGAAACAAATGAATGCTTTTTTAATGCTGTCTACATTTAACTAACACTTGCTAATGATTAGTATAATATATACATCACAAAATATGATCTCAGCCTGACACCTGACACATCAAACACTGAGTCCTCAGATTAGGCAGGTTTACCCTCCACAAAATCCCTCCACATGACAACACATGCCATAAAGATGATGACAGGGCCTTACCTTTCTCTTTCAGCTGCAAGAAGCCAATGATGAGCCCCACTTTGAGAGGAGAGAAAGTGAAGAGAGTGAAGTCCTGACTTGGTAGTGACAGTCCTCCCTCTGGTTGGCAGAGGGAGTGGTGGGAGTGTCAGGGCAGGCTTTATAAATCGTGGCTAGCTTCACCACAGAATATGACACTACAAAGACTAATGTGGATCCGGCATAGATTTATAAACACACACACACACTCATTTTGAATGTGTGGACCAACCACAGTGTGAAAATGCATTAGTGTTTTGAGTGTTCAGGCATCTAAGTTTCAGTCTTTATTATATTAAGTCACGGCCAACATCTTCTGTTCATTCAGAATTAAACATGTAATGAAAAAGACACAGATTCAGACAGAACAGTTTCAGAGGATTTTCAATCATGTGATGGTCTATGAAGAGACAGTAATAGCCTAGGCTGGAGAACCAGGGTTACAACTTAAAGGCTGTCAACTTCAGCCTCCAGCTAATCCAGCTAATCCAACAGCATGCTCTTATTTTGAAATGAAGGCCTTGTGTGAAAAGTTGAAACGGTAATCTGTAGTTGTAACATAAATTGTGACAAAGCTGTGGTCAGCATGTTTTTACTGCAGCTGTGCAGGAGTTTAATTAAGTTGCAGGTTAAAGAAACACTGTGAGATGCAAGAGATGAAACAGCTCATGTTGAAACACTGTAATAAAATGATGGTTTAGCTATCGCTGACTTGAAAGCAATTAAAATCTACTCAACAGATTTACATGTTGTTGTGTATGTTTTACCATTTCGTTTACAGTGACATTATATCGTAAAAATAAAAATCATATGACTTTGCTGTCTGGATGAATTTTACTTACCTGAATTGTGGTGGTCTTAGATTCAAAGGATTATTATTTGGTTATTGTTCCTTCGAGAATCAGATTCATTCAACTTCAACGTGTGAGTCCAAGTTTAGTTCGGGTCTTTTTATGGGGTTTATGTGAGAACAGACAAAATATAGAATGACGGCACCCTTATCGTTTAGATAATCCTGTCAACAGCCCGATAAACACATTAAGCCAGATTTGAATATCAAAACAATTATGTCTCATGGTTTATAAGAGGCTTATATCTAATCATCAACAATCAAAACAAGCTAACTCAAATACACTTGCAGAAAGAGCTGAGGCCATGGACACTCAGCAGATTATGGTCAAAGAGCGCAGCTGCACTGAGATTCTCCTGTTGTGAATATGTGTAGCCATATGACCATGAAAAAAAGAAAAAAAAACTCAGAAATCAACAGAAATGTAACACTGATCTTTTAACCCAGGCACACTGAGACCAAGCAGCTGCTTTTAGCACTGTGTTTGTACAAGGACAAGGAACTCTGAACTGTCGTTGCCCCCTGTTGGAGCCACACAGTGATGTTGTTCCCAGAGACCCTTGTGATGAGGGTTTCTGCTCCCTCAGTAGAGCTTAGTGAAGAGCTTTACTGAGCTCAGATAATAAACAAACAAAAAAAAAAAAACATGTTTAAAAAAAGTTAAAATATGTGCCTTTACTTCCTGTCCAGCTAGACCACAAGGGGCTGAACAACACAGAGGACTATGATGAGTTCCAAGTCTCAGTTTGATGCAGAGGAAGGCATGAGGGGAGAGGAAGGAAGCACCAATTCAGTTCACATTCACATTCACTACTCTACTGAATATACCTGCTGTATGAATCTATTTTAAAAGAACAGGAAAGGGAGGCATTTCTGGGCTTCGTCTCTGCATGTTAAATATACTACAGTATCTTAAGGGTTAATAGAAGGCAACTGGACTTCTTGTTGAAACTTGAACTCCAGTTGCCTTCTATTAACCCTTTTGACATGATGACCTGGATGAATGGGAACCTACACAGATATACTACAGTAGCATGCAGGCTGATGTTCCCTATTTTCATTCTCAGTGTTAGGAATGTCACAGGAGGCCAAGGGCTGTGTCGGAAAAGTCTCTCAAGAACACTGGAGCATAAAAAAGGGAGCAGAATGTGGGGAAAATGGTGCAGAACCAACAAAACATTTCCTTTTAGCTCCATGATCTCATGCACTGGGCTTCTGTGATGTGTTCAAGAAAGTACGGGATTATAAAAGCATTAGATGAAAAGACAAGGTTAAAACTTTTTCTCAAACTCGTAGTGTTTGAAAATCTGCCTCCATCCCAGCAGAATCATTAAAATTCATGAAAGCCAAATAAGCAAATAACTTACCATATCTTAATAAAAAAGAACTTTTAGTGTATATTGTTCTGTTTTGACCACTGTGTATTTATTACACACAGGTTTGGTTCAGTGGGATCCTCTCATCATCCTTGCTGTCTTTTCCTGTCTCCCCGTGCATCTGACCTCCTGACCTAATCCTAAGAAAAACTGTGGGAAATCTAGTCCAAAAAAAGACAGTTGTTTTGACTATTCAGATTCAGTCCAGACAGATGCTTCAGAAGCTACTTTTACTGAATGACACATCTTCAAACACAAAGGAAGTCAGTAAAGGTGTGCCAAGCAACCACATTTACCCGTTCTGCACTTTTTATTTGTAATTATCACCTTTTATCTCTAGAGGGCAGTATTGTCTCAATGACAGTCAGTGAAACACCATCACCATTCACTTTAACCAAGCCAGTTTCATCCATTATTTCCCTCAAAACACATTTTCTGCATCAGTGGTGGAAAGTACATTTACTGAAGCACTTTACTTTAGTACAGTTTTACTTGATTTGCTTGCATTAATTCTAATCTTCTACATTTCTGAGACAAATGTTGCACTGTTTTACTCCACAACTTTATTTGATAACTTTAGTTACTTGTTATTTAGCTGATTCAGATTGCATCAGCGATTAGAATCCAGTGGTGTAATATACATTATTTTGAAATGGGACATTTTGCATCTCATTACTTTTACTTCCTTTAAAGCATACTTTCATGCTAATACTTGTACTTTTACTTGTAACAGAGGATTTCTATATTGTGGCGTCACTACTTTAAGTTCTTTAAGTTTTAAAATTGAATAGAAAATCAGAGTATCTCTTCGACCACTGTGCTATATTTCTTCTTAGCATGTATATATATATGTGTGTATATGAAATACCAGCATAAGCGTTTGTGACCTCAGCATGTATAATCGGAATTATGATTAAAGGTTATGATTAAAGGTTAGATTATGAGCCCTAAGTCCCCACTCCTCCATAGTTGTACATGGTTTTACTTTGGCTTTAACATCATCCTTAACTTTAACCAACAAGATCCTTTACACACTTATTTAATCTCATACATTCACGACCTCAGGGATGTTCAAAATGGGAATAAATTGCTATTTTTGTAAAATATTATTCAAAAACAGCAATATCTTAGCTGAGCAGCATCAGACATACACAACAAGAATATATGATAATTGATTTTTATGAATTTATTTGAGAACTTCTGAGAAATCATTAATTCTACATGTTCCAGTGTAAAGGCAGTTAAGGAAAAAGCTGATTTTAAAATTTTTCAAACAGAGATTATAACTGATGCAGCTCCTCCACCAAGTTGCTGTATGGAGACTGGAATTTAACTGTGAAACAGAGTTATTAATTAAAGAAATGTATCCATTTAACTGTGCAACCAAAATCCAGTCAAACGTGTTGAAGAGATTTACATTTTTAGCATGCTGAGCCAAAGATGGATTAGCAGCTGGGCAAAGTGTGCCCCATGTTCAGTAGTTAATTAGTTTTATTTATAAAACCAACTGTTGGTTGCAGAAAGTCAACCAACGTTCTCATGGTGGCAGCAGAGCGCTAACTGTGCATAGCTGCACTGCCGGAAATGAGGAGTAGAAGAAGAGTGTAACGTAGGAAAAAAAGCTACAGTACTATCGCCGCGTCAGATGATTAGCTAATAGTAAAAACATTGTTAAAAGATAGCTAGTTCGCCTCTATTTTCAGCATTACGGAAGGGTGTAAGTTGTCAATAATGTCTATTGGTCTGTTATTTACACTTTGAAGACTCTCTTGCAGCCCTGATAATGCTGAAAATGAAACTACCGATGAAGACGGGCGAGGAAGGAGGCGACGAAACGGCCGAGGACGATTCATTGGATCAGTCGGAGCACCAACATATTCCCAGGGCGGTATCTCCCTTCTCGGTGTCCGACAGGCTGGAGGAATCGCCCAGACCCCATGTGCATCCATCCCAGCTGGACAAGGAGACTGTTTTCGAGTGGTTCGGCCTACATCTAAACCCCGCTAAGCGGATCGAGTTCATGTGCGGGCTTCTACATATGTGCCAACCGCTGGAGCTCCGCTTTTTGGGATCTTATTTAGAGGACCTCGCTAGGAAAGACTATCATGTTTTACGGGACTTCGAATTTCGGGCAAATAGTCCGAGCGATTTGGGCGTTTTAACGGACGTGATTGACCCGGTGGTTAGGTCCAAACTCCTAGTCTGCCTGTCCCTCCTCGGGTCTGACAGCAGGGAATGTGCTGGAATACTCTTTCGGATACTGAGCCATGTAGACCCGGCCTTGTTCTACAAAAATTATGACTACCCCCTTCTCCCATTCAGGGGTCCTCACCACCACCCGTACCATCCACCGTGTCATGATGGGAATGTGTACGGGCGACCAGAGCAGACCTGCGGCTTCTCCATTAACGAAACAGCGGCGGGACCTCTGGAGCAGTTGGCGCTGCTTTTTACGATGGCCTCTCTACACCCAGCTTTCCATTTCCACCAACGGGAGACAGTCCGAGGGCAGCTTGACAAAATAGAGCTTGCTATAGAGGAGAGACGTCAAAGTCAGCTTAGAATAAACGCCCAGACTACGGTAACGTAATAGTCAATAAGCCAACATTGTACTTTTAAACACTAAGCTAGCTCTTCGGGGGGGAGTTTAAGTTTCTTGCATAGCTGGTTATAAGTAAAATTATGAGTAAATATACATGTATAGCTAATTAAACAATAATATTTCATGTTACACTACATAGTGTAGTCTGCAAAGTACAGTGGAAGGAAACGTCATTTTCCTAGCATGAGCTAACCTCCATGCTAACCGAGTTAGCTAACGTGTAACCTAGTTGGTGAACCTGCTAAGCTGCCATATATCTTCACATGTATGGAAAATTGCCAGGACTTGCGGTAGACCCAATATGTGCCCTCTTATTTGTCAGGGCCATGGATCTATACTGGCTGCCGTTATCTGTCTAAATGCCCTATATCGCGAAAGTCATTAACAAGCTTACAGGATGCTAAGCGGTGCCCTTATTAAAGCTATATCCAGATGAAATGCCAAGCGCTGTTCTGATAATATTGTCCAATTATCCAACACCCTTGTAGTCCAGGCTGCCTATACCAGCTGGTCTGTGCTGTAACTGTGCAGCAGCAGGTGTTTTACAAAATACTGTTTCACTTGTAGCTTTTTTCACTCTATCCAAACAGGGCAGCAGCTGATTTCAATGAGTTTGTCCTCATTTAGGTAGAAGTTTTGTCGAACGAATTAGCTGGTTTGGTGTTTGGAAAACTGCAGTAACTTGCACTTGTTACTTTTAAGTTTCGTTTTCGACGCACAGTAATAGAGTTAGCTACCAAGGTTATCTGAGATTGAGCTGTTGCCTACTTTTTACATAGCAGTTTCCCATTTTATCACTTAATGTACAGGGTACAGTTACTCTGAAAAGACCAGACAGCATAATGAAAGACATGTCTGAGCCCTGTAGCATATGTGTGATTTTATTTATACAAGAGGGTTAGTTGTGCTTTTGATATTTGGCTTTCATCACCTTGCAGTTCAGCTACCTAGTTCAGTTCAAATCAGTTTGGACTGAGTGGAGAGAAATGAGAGAGAGAGAGAAGAGAAGAAAAGAGAAGAGAAGAGAGAGACCAGGAACATCTCTATATACTGTTTTATTCAAGCATTGTCAGACTTATCACTATAATCATAATAATAATAGTGATAGGTATAGGTGTAGTAATATTTTTAATAATAACAACGGCAACGATAGCAGCACCAATTATTATTATTAACAATAATAATAGGAACAAACAATTTAGACAGCTGATTAGACCTGTTTTCTCCCCACAGTCAGGGTTATTTAACTGTGGAAAGAACCGCAGCTTAAAATCAAACCCTCCAGGCTGATGAAACATACAGTAGGGTGAAATCATAAAGCCAAAGTTACTGTATGTCTTGGAGACAAGAATGGATTATTGACTGAGCCTCTGACCACAGAGAGCCATGGGTTCTTCCAGAAAACTGTTTAACAACGGTGGTAAGAGTTTTGTATTGGTTGATGGGTTGTTTCAGCAATAGTGAAATGTACAGTGATGGGGAAAAAATGAGTACACCCAATGGAAACTGTTTAATTTTTCAGTATATTTGAACAAGCAAACATTTGATCCTCTTTGAAAAGGTGCCTACAAATGACACGTCAAATTGACATTTTGTTGTCATTTTCATAATAAAAAACCAGATCAGTTATATGGAAAAATTAAGTACGCCTTTACAGTTATCACACCTTCAGATCCATAAAATTAGAATCAGGTGTTCCAGAGAAGCTATCAATGATTCGAACCTCCTTTAGGGAGTGAAGGTAGAACCTGGCTTACTTAGATATCTGTGTATTGTCATGATGCCTAAAAAGCTCTCTAAGGCCTTCAGAAAAAAGGTTGAAGAATACCTGTAAATCTGGTATGGGCTTTTAAAAGATCACCAAATTATTTGAAATAAACCATTCCACTGTAAGGAAGATCATCTATTCAATTCAGTTCAGTTTTTTTTATATAGTGCCTTCCACAATCAAAATTGTCTCAAAGTGCTTTACAGAGACCCTGCCCCTGGGTTAGGCATAGGCATAGATTTAAATTGACTACCAGTTTGTCAAAGATTGGCCGCTCTGGCAAATTCAGCCCTACGGCAGACTGGTTGAGGCGAAAAGAAGTCTCCAAGAACTAGCTAATTCTTGCATCTGTTGGGTGTCAGAGTGCATGTGTCTACAATCAGAAAGAGATTGCACAAATTTGACCTGCATAGAAGATGTGCCAGGAAAAAGTCTTTGCTGTCCAAAAAGAACATTAGAGTAAGGCTGCAGTTTGCCAGTGAATATACAGGCAAAGACCAGGCCTTTTGGAATAATGTGGTCTGGACAGACAAATCAGAGACAGAGGTGTTTGGCCAAAGTAACAGTAAACACGTTTGGCTCAAACCAAAGACATGCAGCTTTTCAGGGGAAGAACCTCATACCAAATGTGAAGCATGGTGATGGAAAAGTTATGGTTTGGGGTTGCTTCACTTCCTCAAGGGCTAGGCAGCTTGCAGTTACTGATTCAGCTATGGATTCTGCATCACTTAAAGTGCTTGAAGATAATGTTTGTTCAAAAGTTGACGTTGGACCTTTAAACAGGGCAATGATCCTAATCACTCTAGTAAATCCACCAAGGAATGGCTCAAAAATAAGAATTGGTGATTTATGGAACAGCCTAGTCAAATCCCAGATTTGTATCCCATTGAAATGTTGGTGGGGGGATTTGAAACGGGCAGTACATGTGAGGAAACCATCAAATATCTGGCAGTGGAAGGAATTGAGAGTGGTCAAAATTTCACTAAGCCAATGTCAGACACTGGTGGACAATTGTGCAAAATGCCAACAAGAAATTATTTCTGCAAATAATTGTTGAATAAATGTTTGTAAAAGCTAATTTTCCTTGTGATTTTTATTCCAGTATAACACTTTTATCTGTAGGCACTGTATCAAAGAGGATCAAATATTTGCTTGTTCGATTGTGTTGAAGAAGTCAATATTTTCCATGGAATGTCCATATTTTTTTCAAATGATTGTATGTATATGTGTTAATGAAATCACTTCCCTGTTGTGAAGTCATGTTAGGAATGCAAAACTGTTCTACGCCTGAATCCCAGGTGTCAGTTTCCCCATCAGTACATGAAAAAGTCCTCACCACTGTGGGTCCAGTGCTGTAAATGAATCTCAGCTGGTGTGAGTGTCTTTCTGCCTAATTCACATGTGGTACATGTGGCAGTTTACATTAGGGAAGCTCTCATCGGTTAAGTAATGACTGGAAATCAGTTGCCAGACCAACTACTTTTACCTTTTTGTTTAGTGTGACTTGCAGGGAAACCCCACCAGTCTGTTTTCAGGCGTTGGGGAGTGCTACTGCATATGCTGTTGCTGAAGACATGAAGTTCTACATATGCACTGCTAACACACCAGAATCTCTGACCAAACTGTCTGCCGTTGAGTTGCACTGTGGGTAATGGTGGGTAATGCAGGACTGGAATGAAAAAGGCTTCATTGATTTTTATGTTTTTTATTTTTTTAACTGTCCATCAGTGGTCCATCCATGTTACAGGAGTGCAGTGCTAAACCTGAGGAGTGCTCTTTTAACCCAGTGAGCGTACCTCTAAACAACTCTGTGACACTGTGGGGACGGTCTGTGTTCTAGACATATCCATGAGGTTGACATTGTTGTGAGTCAGGGCCTGGCCTGGTGAAGATGCGCATCTCTTAATAAAATCACACTTTCCATTTTTAGAGTGCTGTGTACTGTGTCTGGACTGTGGCACTGTCAGATTTCATAAAAGACAGGGGGGGAGAGAGGGACAGTGAATGAGAGGAAGGTTAGAAACAAACAGTGGTAACGGGTGTTTCTATGTGCTTACGTAATGTCTGCCTCTTCCCTTTTGATTGTCAGACAGTTATGCTTTAGTAGCCTTTTTGAAATCCCACAGGCTGTGTTTACATGGATGGTGTATCTTGGCTGTTATCACTTCTGAATATTTCCTCTGGTATTTGCATTACACACTTGTATTTGCTGTTCACTGTCTGGCTGTTCAACATTTAAACTAGGTTTGTGTAGATATAATTATAAATTTTTCTGCTGGATTGGAATTTGGCAGAGATTAGTGGGCTTACTTTAGTTTAGGCTGTTCAGTCCTAGTCACTGGATTTCCTCAAAACAGATTCTGGGAAAACCAAACAAGCTACTGCTTGTAGAATATAAATTATAATGATCTTATAATAGTTGTGCTATAACAAAATATGAAGATCTGAACAAACCAGTATGAGGCAGTAACTAACTTTGTGTGTTTTTTTTTTTTTTTTTTTTTTTTTTTTTAATTTCTAGGAGATAACAGGTCAGAAGGTGGATTACCTGCCTTCCCCAGCGCTGGGTTTGGGAGAGTGTACAGCTTCCCATCCCCCTTGCCAGAACCGACGCTGCAGCCGCTGGGCTACACAAAGAGAAGGTGAATGGAAATACTCCATATATTGTACATAATCATTTAATTTTTACAACAGCTAAAAATCTTTTTTTCTGTGTATCCTCAGTGACAGTAGAGCCCCATCACATTTTTCTGTATTTCCCCTAATAGGTTTTTAAGCGGTAAATTGTGGTGACACATACAGTAGAAGGTACTGATTGATTCATAGAAGGTGCTGTGATAACCCAGATAATTTATGGGCCTTAATATTTGAATAGGCTTTCAGTAGATTCATACTAGTGTTTGTGAAGTCAATATTTGTCTAGTCCGAGTAGCTATGCTGCTCTCTTGCTACAAAATGTGTCACAGTCATAATACCGGTAGTTAATTACTGGTGTCTGTTGCAGCGGTGCATATAGAGGGAATTGTGCTCAGGGGCATCTCTCGGACCAGAATAGACAAGGAGTATAACTTTGAGGTAGGTAACAGCACCACAAACACACACATATACACACACTGCTCTGCTTCAGGTTAAAATGTCTGGTCTAAGTGTGATTTGGCATGTTTATCCATGTAATCTCGAGTTCAGTAAGACAGCTAAAACTGAGTCCCGATTATTGTAGTTATGTTTAGTGTTTCCTGTTGTGTACCTGCGGGACACCACACGCACACACACGGTCCTGCTTTCCGCTCTGCTGCTAACACCCTGCTGCATGTGTGCTCTCAGCTTTGGTAGATGGCCAAGTCACTGCATTCAAAAGATGCAACAAACAGTTAGCTTTATAGTGGAGTGTAACAATAGCTAGACAAAAAACCACACTATTAAATCTAATGAAATTTAATAGAATGAACTTGTGACGTGTCTTAGGGCTACATCAATGGCTGTCTTTCTGTAGGGTTCTCTGGTCTAGACACACAGGGAGACAGTTCTATTTATATACGGTGTCTTCCAGTCCAAAAGCATGTTCAGCCTTACAAAATGTATGTACAAATACATTTCTTTACAACAAACATTCAAGTAGATGAACAGTGTGCTAAATATCCAAGTACCATACTTTCTCCTGCTCATGCCATATTTTAGAATTAGTGATAGTGGTTAGTTTTTGCAGTCTGAGCAGAGTATGTGGAGATTCGTTATTTGTTAGGTAACAGCTTGTGCTGCTGCTGTTGTTTCTTTACTGAATCACAATCAAGTCCAAAGACATCATGGAGTTACCTATTCACTATCCACAGCCGTCATTTAACAGGCTTCATAAGCTAGTTTGTGCATGAGGTGTCTTTCTGACTGCTGTCTGCTACTCTCATTCTTTGGCATCACTTTCTCTTTCCTTTGGTGTATTATGCTGGTTACACCATTGCCAGCCTGGTAGTAAGGCTTTTCTCCAATGTAGTAACATTTTTGGCCAGGTCCAGCAGGATTTGAACAAGGTGGCTGCTCTGTGTGTTTTAGCAGCCGAATTACAATGGACCACGCAGGAAAAATGCACACATCCATGCTGTTACAGGCCTAATTTTAGTCTGAGAGTTACTTGTGGTGGGCAAATCTGGGGCCATTTTTCTTTATTTCCTTTATTCATTTTAACCCCAGTTGGCCATTTCACTCAGCTAATCCAAGCTTCCAGTTTCACAGTCAGTGCAGTGCCAAGCTAGTGGCAGGTCATCACTACTAATGACCTTGTCCCTTCAAAAATTAATGTTATCCCAGCACAGATTCTCAGTGACAAACAGGAGTATTTAGTGCTCGTTTATAGAACGAAAAATTCAGCAAGACAGATGGAGAGGAGACACTAACAGTCCTGTTGGCTTGACTGAGCTTTGCTAGTGAAGCCAGCAGCACTCACAACAGTTAGCCGCTCTCACTCTCCATCTGTTTATACTGGACACATACCACTGATGCACATACGCAATGACTCAACACACATTCTTACATGTGTTCATACTGCACCCATGAGCTAAACAGTTGTGTGACGTTTCATCATG
Source organism: Toxotes lorentzi (assembly GCA_037833715.1). Taxonomy (NCBI): domain Eukaryota; kingdom Metazoa; phylum Chordata; class Actinopteri; family Toxotidae; genus Toxotes; species Toxotes lorentzi. The sequence goes on from JBBMJY010000013.1 coordinate 15,140,029, forward strand.
TAGAATAATGTTCATGTCTGGATGTTCTTGTTCATGTCCTTTTTGGGACAGGCCAGTCTGACACCGACTATTTTCTGTTCTTTAACATTCTTTAAAAGCTTCTGTAAGAGAGACACTGTAAAAGCTATCTCTTTTGCTTCATGTCAGTGTGTTACCCATATTTTCCAATTTGGGAATTCAACTCAGAATTATTAAACTTTCCTCTATAGTCTACTGGGAACACTGGTTATCAGAATCTGCCAAGAGACAGTTTTCTGTCTCTGAGCCCCACAGAACCAAATCTGTAGACTTAGTCTATTACCATACTGTACCAAACCAAACTGCCACTGACTGTGGTTGTGTGGTCATTAAAATGAACTGAATTAGGTGGCCCACATAAAAATAAGCAGAGCCAGTCCAGTTCAGAAGAGATATTCTTATAAAAGCCTAATTTGCTATAAGAAAATATAGTTAGCTGGCATTAAGGCATACACCCCCTTAGTTGTTGCATGCTAAGTCATACAGCGCTGAATAAGATGCTGTTTAATAACATGTGACTATTTACACAACTTATTTTAATGCTATGGCATCTACTGTAGGCATATAAGAATTTAAATACAACACTGCACAAAAAAACACACACCAATAATCTATAGCTACAATTGCACACATTTTTTTCTAGGTACTTAGGATAGGTAGGCAGATTGAGGTTGTTTCAAGGGTCAGCTGTATTTGCTGAGTTGTTGTCATGCTGAAGAATAAAATTGGGAAGTAATAGATGCCTCCCTGATGGTGTGGCATGACTGATGAGAATCTAGACATTTGGAAAACTTTCACACAGTACTGTATATCAAAAAACCATTTGTTGTAAAGCTTTTTGTCATTCAGGGTAAACTTACTGTTTAGAAATACAAACAAACAGACTGGCACAGACAACTGTGCGGTGGAGACTGCCACAGTGGATCAGTCAGTGACAATCACTTAATTTACAATTGGGTTTTTGGTCTGGGAGAGTAAATGAACACTGATCGGGTAATTTTGTCTTATATGTCTGTCTCTTTATCTGTTTGGATGTGTACTTGGGTGTGTGTGTGTGTTTCCTTTTTACTGTGACATTACGCCTTAGCGTAGCTGCATTCCCTTTTTAATGTTGCTGTTGTGAACTTTCTCATCAGAGTCCATGTAGTGATGGATGTTGTCCTCTGCTGTGTTTCAGGTGAAGTGGTCAGACTCTTCTTCTAGCAGTGTGACCAAAACCCATCTGGAACTGGAGAACTTCCTTCTTAAGGTAGCCACCTTTGTTGAAGATATTATTGATTTTTCACACATCCAGCACTGACAAAATTGCCTAAATTATGGGTCCTCCAACCGTCACACAGGCAAGAAAAATCACAGTTCCTTGCCAGCCACACCGCTCCATCTAGGATTTTTGTTGCAATTCTACAGTTTCTTGACATGTTTGGAGATATTATATATTATATATTAGAAATTTCCAATATCTACAACTCAGAATTACAACTCATGTATTACTGCAGGAAAAAATTTAAAACCTTAGTCAAATCAAAATGTAGTTTATGGTCTGGTGTCGTGAGGTGAGTGTCAGCACCATGGACAGTGTCAGAAAGCGACAGACCTATTGGGCCTTTTTCTCATAAGTTTTTTTGTCACAGTAGTGAAAGCATAAGCATAAATAGTAAAATGAATAATGGCTGAATTCCATTTAGCTGCGTCAGTTTCAGGGTCCTGGTATTGTGCAAGCAGGCACACAGTCACGGCCTTACTGAGACGCTTGAATAGAATGGAGCCACCATTAATGTTGAAGTGTTGCCAATCTTGATTTTCCAAGTCAATATCTGTGTGAAAAGCCCATTTGGATTTTTTTACTGTTTTACTAAGACCAAATAATAGAGTCAGAAGACTTTTAAATGAAAAATATCAACCTGTTTCTTTCTTTCCCTGTGGTGTGATTGCTAAGAAATGGTGGGTGATGTCAACATTTAAAATGTCTTGGCAGCAAATAAGATAAAAGACTTAAATAAATTCCATACTCAAGGGGTTTCTCAGCTTTATTCCTCCCTCTGCCGTGTAGTGATATATGTACAACACCCTTTTACTATACTGTCTTTTTAAAAAGGTCTTGTTTTAGTAATGGTTTTCTCTTATAATCCAACCACACAAGAGTCAAAAGAAGTGTTTTCAGTCATCACCTCAGGGATTTTGAGGTACAGTGTGCAAGTCAGTGTAAAAAGTTAATGTACAAACTCCAATAATAAAGTGTTTGGCTAAGTCTGGAAGACAGTTTCTCAGCTGTATACACTTTATTTGCACAAACCTGTTTCTCAGTGAATCCTGCCTTTTGTTTACTTATCCTCTTTTTCTGTACAGCTTCCTAAGGATCAGTGTGCTGAATCTTTTGAGAAGAGCATTCTGAGGCTTCTGAACCAGGGGGACCAGAATGAGAGCAGGGAGATGGAGAGGAACCTCAGGTACATAACATTCATCCCAGATATACAGCAGTTGTGTTAAATAACAGGGGTATTGTGAGAATTATATCACAGTAATTTTCCATTACTGATCAATATTTGCATAATTTGCTTTAGTGTTTGAGTGGCCAGTCATCCTGCTATGTTGGAAATTTGCATGGCTAGATAGAGTTAATATAAAATTTCACTTCTGTCAGCTAAACATGATAGACTTGTCTGGGCACGATGCTGTTGTTTTCTGTTCTCTGGCGTTCACACCATATAAGATAATATGAAAACATTACAAACTGCGGCCTTGACCGAGGACAAACCGCTGGCCAGACTGTGGTTGTGTCATTCTGTTATTCTGAGTCTTCCCAGGAGAAGAGGTCAGCGTCTTTCTTGGGGTCATTTCCTGTATGTAATAAATCTGGAGTACATTTTTACTCCTTACAGCTCCATAGTACACTAACTAACACCCATGCTTTCAGTAGAATTTGAATGGCATCATTCTCACCTAGAGAAATCCAAATTAAAGCAGTTAAATCCCCATAGGTATTTAATAACCCACTCATGTGAATGAGCTATTGTTGTCACACAACATAACTTATTGTAACTGCAGAAGATCTATAGCCAGTGAGTATTATTCACACTAATGTAATAAAGCAGTGCCAAAAAAACACTAGATGAGAATCAAAGCAGAATCAAGACAGCTGTGCCCCCCACCTCACATAACCCAGATTCCCATCCTCCCCGGCTGCAATTTTTCATTAGTTTATTTGCTTGTCAACAGATTTTTGACACAAGGGAAATATCTGTACATGAATGGATAGGGGGCACGTTAGTGTTCCAGGAATGTAGGAGCCATTACTGACGATTCAGTATTTTGAGCCTTAGTCACAGTGTCAAATAATTTATTGAGTGCATCATGCAGAAATGTTAATAGTAATGGGTTTTGTCATGCCTTTTATAATTTTTTTGTCTTACTTCTGTTTAGAGAATATTAATGCACAGAGTTTGGAAACTACAGTTCCCATAACACTTTTGTGGATATAAACAGAAAATATAATTTTGGCGTGGGTTCAGGGATTTAGCTGCTGCCTACAACTTGAGTCCTGTTTTTTAAGCCTATATTTGTTTACATTTCGGCAAACTGGCGCTGTTAAAAGCCGAACAGCCAAATTGCCTGTTTGCATTTCCTGTTTGCACTGCACCCACGGATGTAAGTACAAGTACAACTTTTGACACAAATTGCAGCAGTCGGGTGCTAATGGTTTTGAAGTACCTTTATTTCCTCAATAGGCTGTGTGCCACTGCTGCAGCTCCAGCTGCTGACAGTGTTTAAGTGGGCCAAGTCACTAGAACAAACTGCAGTCGCTAACTTCAAGTTGCATTCAGAACATAGGCGTGCCCTTTTCCCTTTCATCTCTTGCAGTATCATCACCTCACATCTCTCCTACTGCTCCTCGGCTCTCTCTCCTCAGCCCCCCTGGGGATGCGCCCCTCAAATTTAGAAAACCTTTGATATAGAGAGTATAGCTTCACTGAGGTTACATGCCTATCTTTTTCCAACAAGTCCCAAATGTTACACGCAGCTTTTTGCAGTTGTCCCACACAGCCAGGCATGTTACAGAGGGGACCTTATATTTTGTGTATGTATCATGGTTTGATGGGTAGTCAACCACCAAGAAGAGGTGAGGCTGATTTTCAGAGCCAGCTACGGCCCTTTTCTGAGCTGCTCTCACACACACACACACACACACACACACACACAAACAAACACCATAGTGTCCCACAGTTTCTCTTTGTGGAAAATGAAACTTATCTCCCTGCGCTCAAGCTTTTCATCAGTAGTCCATCCCACAACCCAGCTGCATTGCAATCATCGTTGCTGTTTTCATTTGCAAGTCTCTAGCCTTTTATGGGTCTTGGCTTTACTGGTGTCAGGGGAAGTTTTTTTTTTTAAATATAATTTTAATTGCAGTATGTTAGTATGAGTACAGTATCTTGACATTACAAGAGGGTCCTACAGATGGTTGCAAAATTAGTTGTTTGAATAATTAACCCCTGATTTGCATGTTCAGGACCAGTGTGTTATGGTTTGATCATAGTCACTCAAAGCCTAGTACTGTGAAAAACATGTTTGGGTCCATTGTCCTACTGGTATGATTGAAGAGGGGTTTGTGTGTGTATGTGTTTGTGTAACTGCTCAATCCAGGAAGCAGCTAGGGGCACAAGATTTTGGAGGAACCTGTTTCTTAATGAGGCCTTTCAAACAACAACAAGTTTTCCGGGTTCAGTTGTTCTTGGTTCCGGTTTGGTTGTTCCCGGTCTAGTAGTAAATAAATGTCATCATAAATGTAGACATCTGTAACTTCCTTCTTATAGATATGTGAACAAATACATACGTAAAAGAAAGTAACTCTACATGTGTTTTCAGGGAAAGGTTCCTGTCTGCTCCTCCGGTCTTCAGACAGACCAGAAAGGTCTGCAGCTTCTTCAATTGTGACTCCAGTTACTCTGCTAAACCAGCGTCTTGCAGATGTGAGTATCACATTAAGAATGAACATCCATGAAGTCCTGTTAGCTTCTGTAGAAGTTTTAGTGATAGCACATACTCGTGTCCTCTGTTTCAGAATGTACTCCCTGTTCTCTTCTTCTAGAGCAGGCCAGGAAATAACTTTTCTGTGATCCTTGTTTGTTTTCAGCATCTCAATCTCTTTTTTTAATCTGCTTGTTTCTTTTCAGTGTAGTGAACAAATATACTGTAAAGTTGCACTTTTAATTGTCTTAGAAGGAGCACAAGTGTTAGTTCAGTATTTTGTCATTTATGACCGTCAGACGTGGACTAAAGGCACTATTCAAATCTTAAAATTGCAGTGTCATTGCATTTTCTCTCCATAATCATTAAACTGGCTTTCATCGTGATCTTTCGTGATCTGACAACAGGTAAAACGAAAATGTTGACATATTGTTTTTATTTGTTTTTTGGTGGTAGTGAAGAAAAATATCAGCCAACTGCTCTGTTTTTTAATATCAAAGTTTTTAGGATATTGTACTTTGAAGAAATTGATGCTTTTATACCTTTACCAAAATCTATACTAATCAGAGGGCAGACAACATGGTTCCTCATTATTCACTATTTATCCTTATACAAAGTTGTTGCAACTCATAATCTAACATAAGCATACCTCTAGATATCAAACTACATGTCAGTTAATGAAGCAGTAACCCACAAACCGGGCATGGGCCACCTCTACTGTCATAAATCTAAAGCAACAATTGTCACTGAGATGTGTGACCACAATCTGATTACTGTCCTTTCAGAAACCAAGTGATCTTTATCTTTACAGGCAACTGCCAGCTTGGAAAGGCCTATCAAGACTGCTCCGATGCCTCCAGTCAGGAGGAAGGTGAGAAGAGGAGAAATTCTTTTACAGCTAATTTTCTCTGTGTTTTCCTGTGTGTAGAGTAGTAGTGGCAGGGAGAGAGCAACAAAGAGGAAAAAGGAAATGCACGGGAGCATGTATAATCAGTGAATGAGGCCTGACTGTGTGAACAGACAAAGCAAAGGAACAGCCCAGTGACTAGGGCTGCAGTCATAGCTTAAGCTACGTAGTTAACGTGAAAAGCTAACTAGTGTTTATTTTTGGAGGTCGTGTGGAAAGGCTGAGTGTGTTTCAAATCCTCATGTTTCAGGGCTATATTTGCCCGGTCATGTGCTGGACAGAGTTCAGCTCGAGCAGCAGAAACCACAGCCCTGGCCTGGCTCATACTTTACGTCAGAATATTTACTTATTTAATGTTATGAAATGGATTAATGATATACTCATTACCCATAGCTCTAATTTAATAAGGAAATTTCATGTTACATATAGCTTAAGGTATTTCCTTAAACTTTTAATTTACCTTCAACAGTGAAATGGCATTTTATGTGTGCAGTACTGTGTAATGTACAGTGTGATATAAAGAATGACAGCTTAAACAGGACAAGATAAAATCCTTTAATGAGTGGCGCCTAACGAATTCAGTGACCTTAGAGAAAACAGTGAAAGATTTTAAAGGCCTGAAGCATTGACTGTGTCTTTAGCTGGATGTATTATTCATAGTCATAGGTGGGGAATTTCAGACTTAATGGTTTCATGTCATGGCCCTTTAAAAGTAATTAAATAGACCTTTCAACAGCACCGAATTGTTACTGTATATGTAATCATCTGTACTAGTGTCTGGCTTTAGGCTGTTTCAGCTATGCTTTACATGTACACACACTGGTGAAAAGACTTTTTCCCCCCCAATAACTGTCGGAATAAAAGTAGGAGCAGCAATATCAGTAAATTGCTGTTGTGATGGTTACAAACTGTTTTACATTAAATTTGAGTGTTCTTTTATATTTTTCTCCCACATTTAGAGTCGTATATTCAGGGACACAAGAAAAAGCATGGGACCAAGAGTCCATGTCAAAGGTGAGTAGACTGCCTATGGTCTGATCTGTGCCTCCAAAATGCTTTCATCCCCCATTATAAGCCTATATTTTCACTGACTTTTTTATGATCTAATACACATTTAAAAAGGACAACACTTCTTCCTCACTTCTCCATCAGTCTCTCTAGTGCCAAAGTCTCCCAGGGGGACAGTTGGAGGGGGGGCCATGCTGCAGAGATCAATGGTCCAGCAGAGAGGAGGAAGAAGAGCTGTACACTCAGGACCAGTCAGGAGGCCGAACAGGTGAAGGTCTGCTGCTACTTGCTTTCCTCATTCTGAAGTTTTCTTGTTGTCTGCAGTACTGTAGCTGCAGTCCACTTGTTTTTTGCACGAGGTGAGCTTCAGTCAGGCTTTTCTTTCAGTGTAAGAAGTAATCTACAGTACAAGCCACGAACAAAAGCAGCTTAATGAGTCTAGCAATAATCTGGTGTTGTTTTGAGATGACTACTTAAAGTAAGTGGTTGTTGGTGGTTTGCAAGTTGAAAACAATTTCAGATCAATTAAAATGATTGATTGGAGAACCTGTAGGTCTCCTGTCCAGGGGTTTTCTGATGACTGTCTTGAAAGTAAGAAAAGGAATATTGTCTTTTCCTGAGGATGGGAATTGTTGTCCCTCACAGATCAGTGTTCATCTGTGATCTGTGTCTTGTACAAATAGAAATGCCAGTCCTAAGAAAAAGAAATGAAATACATTTTAGCTTTCTTTAAGGGATGAGTGTTGCTGAATCTCTTGGGTTGAAGGCACATGCTGCTTCTCTCATGTGTAACAGCAGCAGAGCTATGTAGCAGCATTGTTGTAATGATTAACTCAACTGTAAAGTTCAGAAGCTCGGTTCACTGTTAAGGACAATTCCATGAACGCTAGTTAATGATTATAGGTTGTAGGTACATGAAGGCCAGTAAGACTTAGTCAAGATAGGTCCTCCTTTATACCCGTGACAGGTGTGTGTGTGTGTGTGTGTTTGATTGGATGTGTCACACGCTCACACAATGCCACGTGAATGGGAGTACTCACGGCTAATCTCACTGATATAGGTCAAGACTACATGCATGTGTGTGTGGGGGAGAGAAGGCACTTTGCTGACCAAGCACATCCTCTCTCTCCCTCTCTCTCTGGCTCTCTCACTCTCTCTCTCTCTCTCTGTGGCTCTCTCACACTCTCTCTCTCTCTCTCTCTCTCTGGCTCTCTCACTCTCTCTCTGCCTGTCACATAGTAGATAAATGTACGCCTTTCTGTGCTGTTGGGCAGTGCTGTCTCATTTCCATGGGTTTTTCTTTTATTGCAAATGTTGCAAATTGTTTCTCCCCATAAGATGTTGAAAAATGTGACTTTGGACTTTAGACTATTTGGAATGAAATAAAATATACAATCTCTTTTAATTTAGTAAATACAAGTAAAATATATATATATATACCACTTAACTCCAAAAATACCAAACACTAGGACCGTTGAAGAATAATATAGATCACCTCTACCTCTTTACATTTAATTGAAAAATAACTTTTCAAGTTACATAGATTAAAGAGTTATGTAGGTTTTGATTATCTTATTTTATTGGTAAACACTTTAATATGACATCAGCTGGAACTGGAAAGAATGTGCCTGTACTATTTTTACAACATTATCTTCCGCTCTGTGAGAAACAGAGCACAGTGTCCTTTGTTTGCAATAGTAGTGCTTGTAGTGGCTGTAATGCCAAAAAAATCCTAATTTGTGGTTTTGACCACACATTAAACAGAGATACTAAGCAAACAATATCACATCAAAAATAAAATGCAGTAATGGTTGCACTTAAACCACCATTGTTGCATTTAAATGCTGAAGTTCTTTGAAAATTTGCTGTTGTAAATGTTTTAGGTGAAAACTGAAACTGCCCTGAAGTGTTCTGACTCATTATTTTCCTCCCCGCACCAGGACACTGAGAAGAGAAGCCACCCAGTCAGTAAAACCAAGAGCAGAGTCCTACCCACAGACAGGTAGGTCAGCAACGGCTTGTCAGAATTCTATGATGGTGGTTGGTAACTTTGCAGCTGTTGATGTTGAATATTTCATTGCTTGGGGAGACAAAGTCATGGTTACTCTGAGTGTCACATGAAAGCCTTTAGCAGTGGATTTTTTTAATGCAACAGTCACACACATCTTTGCATTTCAGAAAGATTAAGTGTGTGATCTGTATGGACATGAGAGAGTGTAGTAACACTGATACTAAAGCTACTTCTTTCATTGGCCCGTGGCAGAGCACTGCACTGCTCTGTCGAAGGTCTATAATCTGTCTTACTCTACTCATCACTTACCACTTTTGTATCTCTCATCGTTACTGTGTCCTCTTATCTCCCACCTCTATCTGCTCTCAGGGACAAGGGGAAGGGGAAAGGAGCTTCCTTTGTGACCAATGGTACTTCGGTGCCAGCTCTGTCTTCTAAGAGGAAAGGTGAGTGTCTGGGGGGCTGTTGTGATGGCTGGTTGTAATAGACCAGCAGAGAGAGGGAACATGTAGTTCCAGGATGATTGTGAAACGAAACTGTCTCCTTTAATAGAGGGATGTAGGGAAAGAACCTGTGAGGTAAAAGAGACAGGGGCACTCCACCAATCTAAAAACAGTTAGTGTAGTTTGGCCACTAGTTTGACTCACTGAAGTAGGAGCTGCAGCAGTGGCTGTTACCCACAGCTCATGGAGGATATTAAAGTACTTTACAGCTCCTTCTTATAGCTCAGTCAAATCGGAATAAACAGATACGATACACATTTTTTAGATTCAGTGTAAGTTACTCTTAATCTAATCAAACACCTCGTACACAGACATAATCAGACCAAATAAACAGATTTTTTTAATTTTTTGTAGCCTGATGTTTGGTAGCTTGTCTGAAGTGTAATCCAGATGTTGTTGCAGAGGGGGGTTCCGGTCCAGATACTTTTGGTGAAACATCATCAGAAAGCTACAGCTCTCCATCCAGCCCTCAACACAGAGGAGCAGAGAGCCTGGATAGTGAGGATGACAACAACAAAGGTAAAGCACACACACGCTGTATAAAATACACTTCAAGCTTTGATAATGAAGGATGTACCCGCAGTGTGCTGCATGCTTGTCTTATCGTTCTCTGTCGCAAGGACTGAATCTGCTCTTACCCGATCTTGTATCTTTGTTAGATACAGACAGCCACTCTGATGACTCAAGTAAAGGTCCCGGCCCTGACATGTTCTTCGCACATCAGACAGATCCAGCTGTGGTGGGGGAGGTTTCCTCTGTTCATCCTCTGTCTTCCAGCAACCACCAGACCCAGATGGAGCCCCTCTGCCCAGAGGCCAGTACAGAGTTCCCCCCTCTGTCCTTCATGCATTCTCTGCCCTATGTGCTCCCCAACGGGGCCACTGACTCTCCGCTTCCACCGGTCCCTCTTCCCCACCAAAGCATCATCCCTGATGGGAAGCCCTCATCTGGGACAATGATGATGCAGATGCCCCTAGTGCCCCCAGTCATCCCAGGCCCTGGAATTGTGGGAGACCCAGAGAAGAGGGACATGCTCACAACCTTTGGGATGACACCTATGGGTCCCAACCCTCCAGGTCTTGCTGTGCAGAGGTTCAAAACAGTTCTGTCACACAGCCAGGGTGGCACTGATGGAGCCTCAGGGAGTGGTTGTACTCCTGCTTCACACCAGCCCCTCTCCTCTCCTCTTCAGCAGTCTCTGCCCTGTCAAGACCCAGCCAGTGTCGGCTCAGGTCTGGCCTCCTCTCTGCCACATGTGGAGACTTCACATGCCAAGCACCCTAGCTTAACTTTACCATCTGGCCTGCCTTCTCTGTACACCCTGCCCACTGTCCCCACATCAGTCATGCCTACTGTAGGAGCACCTGCAGCCACTGGAATAGCCCCATCTCCTGGACATGTACAAGCAGCTGTTCCTCCAGCTGTGCCCACCCACACCCCTGGACCGGCCCCAAGCCCCAGCCCAGCACTTACTCACAGCACAGCACACAGTGACTGTACATCCTACAGCAACAGCAGCACCACGGGAAGCGCCCATGTTGCCCCTGGCAACCCTATTACTCTTCAGCAAACCCAGCAGCCGACACCACCACCACCACCACAACAACAGCAGCAACAGCAACCAGTGGGTTGTGGGACTTGTGGCTGTCACAACAACTGTGGCGGGCGAGGCAGCGGCAGCAGCAACAGCAGCGTCAGCGGTGCCCCCAGCTGCCAAGCCCCCTTATTCTTCCCTGCCCACCAAATGGCAGCAGCAGCACGGCAGGTGTTCAGCGTTCCTCCACCACTCTTCCAGATAACAAACCTGTGCAGTAACAGCTACCTCACCCAGGCCCAGCCTCCTCACCAGGCCAATGGGGCTGCCACTCTGCCCCCCTTCTTCACCGCCGCGCCGCCTCCTACACACCCGTCCCCCTACGGCCCCCTCCACTCTCACCCTCACAGCCATGCAGACGTGCCATCGCACATGCTGGGCACCCAAGCCACAGCAGTGGCAGTCGCTGCAGCCGCAACCTACAACCTCCAGCAGCAGATGGCGCCGGCAGCATCATTCTGTCAGCGTGTTTACCAGCATGTGTACCCAAATCCTCTGGGGATGCTTCCTGCTGCGACACTGGGCGGAGGCGGAGTCAATAAGAAGAACGGCAATCTGTCCTGTTATAACTGTGGTGTCAGTGGCCACTACTCTCAGGACTGCAACCAGCCCTCCATAGACTCCACACAGCAAGGTAATGCAGCTACGCGGAACAGGGGGAAACCGAGGACCACTTAGTTTTTCTTTCCCAGAACCCCAAACAGTCAGAGTTTTAAGTCGGTAAATTGCAGCTTTGGCGGGTTTCCCCCATCAGATCAATTTATTTGGCCAGAACAAGCTGTACCACTGGAACACTCAGATTGTACCAAACAGCAGCAGTATGAGGCCAAGTCTTGGTTATTTGTCAGGATACCTGTATTGTATTGTGGTGGGAGTCAGACTGGGAGTGTTCTTACCTGGAATAAATCCTGGAGAGGAAAAATTATGGCAAAAAACAGCAGACAAGTTTGTCAGACACTTAGATAGCTATCATAGACAGTTTGTTTGCTTTGACTACACCTCTCCGACTAGATTCCATTTTGACTGGTTAGACCATGAGAGAATGTTGTAGCAGCTCCTGGTTTGTGTGTTTATAGGTGCACAGCAAGAAAAACTTACCTCACCAATCTAAAAGCAACAAGCAGAAGGTGGGAACCACAGGTTTAATGTTTGTTTGGCTGTAGCAGCAGCAGTTTAGACCTATAGATGATGTATGTTTTACAGTGCTTTTGTAAAGAAAAATAAAACCGTAGCTGTTGACATGCTATCCCCGCAGATGGCACATACGTTAATTACCAAGCCCTGTTTGGGTCCGTCTCATCCACTCTGCTCATGGTTCCCATAGGAAAGCTCAGGAAGGCGTACAGTTGCCAAACCAGTTAGTCCTCAAATTTGAAGTCTTTGAAAATTCTTCAAAGGAAAAGTGTATGTCTCCTTTGTGTGGCTTTCAAAGTTTGTTTCAAGTATAGTTGCACATTGTAGCCAGTGACAGACATAAAATGGCCTCTACAACTACAGCTCTTACCAACAACAGTGAGTCCCATGTTCCTGCAGTAGAGGAAGCTTCAGGACAGCGGTACTGAAATTGCAGCCTGAGGGAACATTAAAGCGATCATTATCAATGTGGTGCGCCAGAATGAGGTGAAAAAGATAAACTGGAAAACATACCTGGACAAATGCTACAAAGATGTATTATTATAAGTGTTTTCAATCTGTACCTTAGTTTTATGTGAGAAAAGACTTGAAGGATGAAAGTGAACTAGTTGGTCTGGTGAAAGCACATCTGGTTAACCCTTCCACCTCTGATAAGGAGCAGCACTTCTGCCTCTTGGGAAAGTAGGTGGGCCTACCAGGGTTAGGTACCTGCAAAGTGTTAACAGCAGTGTTTTGTCCTTAGTAAAGCACTGTAAAACCTCAAACGTGTTGTCTGTAGATGGCAAAGTCTACAGGTTTAAACTGATAAAAAAAAAAAATATATATATATATATATATATATATATATATCACTTTGCAGACTTGTAGTATTTCACAACATTGAACACGTAAGGTTTAAGTTTTTCTAATCAAGATATCCTGACAGCATCACTGACCTTACGTCATTTCTTTTGAAGATTATTATTTCCTCCACTGTCCACTGACTGTATATCCTCTGTGTGTTTGGATACATCTGTGTGTCCATGTGGCTGCTTGTGTGTGTTGGTGTTTTCATTGCAGGTGGTTTCCGGTTAAAGTACGCAGCCTCCCACATTTCAGAAGCTTTTGACAATGCGGACTGAAGAAGAAGAAGAAGGAGAAAAAGAAGAAGGAGAAAGGACTAAGAGTTCCTCTGGTCTCGTTTCCATAGTAACGGTCCTCTGTTCTTCCCCAGGCAATGTGTGAGCAGTGCACTAAAGCTTCTGTGTACTTCAGGAAAGAAAAAAAAAAAAAAAAAAACTTTAAAAGAAAGAGCGACCTGCCAAGGGCTCAGTGGACAAAGCCTAAGTACTTGTGCCTGAGAAAATCTCGTTCCCATGGAGATGATACACTGTCTCGCGCACACCAACGGTCCACGTGACTCCCGGTCCCTTCCCTTTCAGTTTGTTTTTGATATTTTTGCACTGAGGGTTGGAAACATTTAACTTATTACTTAATTATTAGGACGTTGACAGATTTTGGGGGAATTTTTTGTTGTTACATTTAAAGTGGAGAATAGTCTCGACTCAAAAAAAAGGTTCTTATACACTTATTTCTAAAATAGCATATTTATGCGTTTTCCGCATTATTACTGTTCACCTGGGATTTTACTGTCTGACAGAATTGTATAGCAGTTTTCAAAGATTTAAGACGAGAATCAAAACAGTAATGTCAGCAAAATGGATTTTATGTTTGTGTTCATTTTCAGTTTTGCTGTAAGTCTTGTGAATGTACACCTTCTCATTTAAGGAATCTGACTGTAACTAAATGTATGGATCTCATGCATTTTTTGCCACTTGATATATATTTGGTTGGAAGGTAATTGCTGCTTTGGAATTTTTTTTTTTTTTATTCTTTTACTTGGTGAAATGCACTATAGTGAACCAGGAACTTGAGTGCACTAAAACAGTCCTCACCATAACCACGTGTAAAGATATGTAAAGATTCGTTCATTTTCATTAGCAACAGGAAATAGCAGACTAATCAGCAAATAAATCACTTTGACTGTTTTAGTATACTTTAGAACTACATGTGTGAAATAGCTGTTTATGGCTAACATTTTAGAGTGAGTGAGATCTAAATTAAAAACAACAGATACTTTAGAAATCCAACAAGAAGTCAAAAATCTTTCTACCCTGATCCCAGTAGAGTAAAGTAAAGTAAGAGTAAAGTCCATGGTCTCTGAAGAAGTAATCTTTTTTTTTTTTTTTTTTTTTTCTTAACCCTGACCCCTAAACCTTTAGTTTAAGGCCAATTGTAAATTCTCCTCTTATACACAGAGAATACTAAAATCTATTTGGTGGATTCATACTCTCCTGAAGATGAAGCTATTGTAGTTTGGACACTCATAAGCTTTGGTCTGACTCAAAACAGGACTAAAGGTTTTTAACCACTACTGGGAGGACTCTAAAAGGCCTCAGTTTGCTTCAAACAAACAGGAATGTGTTGTTCAGTCACGTCTTTCAACAAAACCGACCTGACCTCGTTCGAAGATAAGGTGAAAACCCTGTGGTCAAAGCCTCCTTTGATATCACACCACATATTTGAGTGTTGTTTGAGTAAGTCGACTTACGATAGCTGTACAGCTCCATCAGTCTCATCCACACTCAACGCCATTTTTCTGTCACAACTTTGTATGGATGTTGCAGGGCAGCTCGCGCTGTTCATAAAGCAGGACGATAATGTTTCCTAAACTGTGGCGAGAAGAGATTTTACAGGATGTTACATGTTAGGGAAAAGTTTTCTTACACTAGCCACAAATATGCTGCTCATACCAGACCAAGTCAGGCGGTAGCAGCAGCAGCAGTCCCTGAACGTACTGAAAATTTGCATGAGTGAATTTTATTGCTCATGATTTTAGCATTTTAGCTCTGCTTTAATGCCACCTACTAAATGGAAACCGTCACGAATGAAGGCTCAACATCAGGCCTGTCTGAATCGGAGTAAATCCCAGATGTGGGCAGTGAGTCACAGGTCAAGGTTAGGTCCTGGTAGCCATAACAACACACTCTCAGACAGTGTTGTCTTAAAAGCATTCTCGCTGTTGTACTTGGTTGTAGCCACGAAAAATGGCAGAGGTCAGGAAAGAAAAAAAAAAGATCTAGACACTAACTCCACACATGGAACCAGTCACTGTGTGAAGCTGCTGTGAGAGTTAAGTAAAGTTTAAAAAAAAAAAAAAAAAAAGTTGTACACAGACCAAGGAGCTGCCTGTTTGAAGCATACTGACACTTTAAGAACACAGCAGTTTGGTATTGCTGGGCACAGCTTCTTTAGGTCAGACTGACAACCTTATATTTTTATACAATTTTTGAATGTAGTACAAATATTTCAGCTGTTGCCTTCGCGAGTGTACGAGGTGGAGCGTGGGTCCAGCTTTAAATGACTTGGGTTGACATGTAAAGCCTGATAGTCACTGAATTTTCATTCTGTTTCCACTTGACCTACAGATTTGTAAACAACACACAGGTATTTCTTAAAGAGTTAACAGCTGGTTCCATTTTAAGCCTAAAGAACACTGAACACTAAGGAAGGCAATATCTGACGTTTTCTGTACTTCTTAATTGAATGAAACAGTTTAGTTTTAATTGCTGAACCGATATTTGATTTGTAGGAAGGAGCCCTTTAACGTTCTGAGTGTTTTCTTTAAAAGCTATTCTGGGAAACGTTTGAAATAATGAATGGGACACAGTGTGTGAGAATATGGAGCCCCAAAGTGTTCAAGTAGTATAAAATACATGAAACAATAGTTGGTGAAATAATTTCTGAGATGTTATGTCATTGTTCAAAATAAGAGTTGTAATTTCAGAACAAAATCTGTGAGTCCCCTTTAAGCCAAACACATGGCCCCTGTCCTTAAAGCAAGCTCCACACCTGCTGCCAGATTAGCCTGTTAGCATGTGTTAGCTGTGCATGCTAAATAACGAGCTGTGAGCTTGGTTTATTATGAATAATAATCGAAGCTCACAAGCCAGCCTAGCTGGTTAGCCAGCTGGGCAGATAGCATGGCTGGTGAAGCAATGATTTAAAAGCTGTAGAGGTTTAGTTAGTGTCTGTTTTTTTACAGTAGCTCATTCAGAATTTGGCATTGATGCTTTAGCTAACAGGTACTAATTGGCTAAGTCTGGTAGCAGCTGTTGAGCCTTAGACTTTTTAATAAAGGTGTGTATTTATATATGATAACATAAAAATGATGTCCAATAAAACTAAGCTAATATTAGAATAAGAATAATGAGATAAACATTTTATACGTTTGGTTTTAATGTTTTCTTCAGTTATTTAGTTCAGTTATTTTTGTTTAAATATTTTACACAATTTATTCATTTGAGTTTTTATTTCAAACTGTTTTTTTTTAAATCATTATTATTATTTATTTCATAATGGACACTTTGGGGCTTCATAAATAATTAACAGTTCTCATGACAAAATAAGTAAAAGGCAACAAGATAACATTGAACATCTCATAGCCTGTTGGAAGTGAAGTGAGCATCTGGGTGTTTCCTGTCCTGTCTTATCTACACAACATTTTTTCTAAGCAGCCATTTCTTCTCAGTGGTGTTCTCAAGTGTTTAAAGTTACTATAGTTTATCTTAATTATGTGTGTGTGTGTGAGAGAGACTCTCAGGCTGCTCTTGTGTGGACACTCTGCTTGTTTTTGAAGACCATTACTGCTCAAACTACTGTCAGTGCATGAGTTAAATAGAAATCTATGCATACACAGTTTTTTTTCCCCTGAATGCTTAAAGTGACTGCCAGGAGATACCAGAGGTGGAGACTATGAGATATTTAATGTACATCTGTAAAGGATGAACTCCTGCTGAGTTCTGGATCCAGAGATCATAAGCAGTGACCACATGTGGACCAGTCAGACCTTTGTGTGGACGAAGAGTGAAGTCCAGTGTATATACTGAGGATGCACCAAACAACCCAAGTGTAGTTTCGTTGACCGTTTGATGGTTAGAGAAAAAAAAAAAAAAAAAAAGATGTACTGTACATTTGTAAGGGGTCACTCTGCTGCCACCCTCAGTTGTAATGTTTACTCTACTCTTTGATATCTATGTACTGGAAAGGTCAAATATATTTCTAGAGCGGAATTTGGATTTTATGCAAATTGTTGATCTGTTTTTTTTTTCCTGTAATTAAAAGCAATAAATATAAAAATGGAAAGTGAATTTGTCCTGACTCCCTTCTCTAATACGGGACACGAATAATTTACTTTTGGTTCAACACAAGTGTTGGAAAGGAAAATCAAAAACCAAAAGAAACATGGACCAGTTACATACCTTAAGCTGTTGATTGTTCACTGTGCACTAAATGAATGTAAATTATTGGCAGCCTGAAAGGCACAAAAAAAAGAATCCTGAACATTACAGTTTAATTGGTGAATATTGCCAATAAATTGGCTATATTGATGGATGTGTAATTCATTACACCGGTGAATATGATCCACCACCAGTGACTGTACCACACAGCAGACATTCTTTCAGAACAACAGAGTGAACCTCATGACTTTGTGACTGTAATTTGAGCCAATAGGACTATTTGAGTTCTGTCAAAAAACGGCTGTAAATCACATTCAGAAATAGACTTTTATGTTTCTTGCAGCTGGCATCACACTGGCTAACAGATGCAACTTACAACATTCAATTAGAACTTTTTCAAAACCTCTTTATTCAAATTATCAGAGCACTTTGAAGCTACATTCACAGGAACCTTCAGTAGTGACAAAGAATCTCCTGTATTTTTAAATAGAAAATATAGTAGATAAATACCTACAAACTTTGACTAAACAGACGTATGAAAAATATTTCTCAGGATCATCCAGCAGCTACACGTGACAAATGAAAGCCACTTTCACAAACTGAAATATAAACTGGATTTTTGAAATGACTGGTGCCAAAATATCTCTGATAAATGTGTGAGGGTTACTAGAAACAAACTGATACATAGGCACATTATTAAACATCAATGCTTCGATAAACCATAAATATTACACTTATCTTATGAGCTAAACAATCTGACTGAAATGGGTGGTGATAACTAACCACTGTGAGTTAACTAAAAGCTTTTCAAGTGTGTTCAGCTCCTGTTGTTCTGTAGTGAGTCTATGAGACACTTGTTGTACTCAGCCACTTGATGAGAGACGTTCTCGGCAACTGAGGCGTAGTCACTCTCCTGGGATTTTGAGGCGATGACTAATGCTGCAGTTAAGGATCGACCACTGTGAAACCGATGAATAGCTTTTAAAGAGACCACTCACACGTCTCACTGAGCTGTTATCACTGGAGATGCTGAGCAGCGTCGCTCAGCTAACAAACAGATAAAGACACGGAAGGATACACTCTTTCATTACAAAGTTGTTCTGCTCCAAGTGTTGCCACTTCCTCTCCAGGTTAACCAGCTAAAGGAACACAAAACACAAGATTAGCATGTGCAGAAAATCACAAGTTTGTAACAACATGACATGTTGAAGTGCCCTGCTCAAGAGCACTTCAACACACCATGCATCGCATAATAAGCTCAGAGTAAATGTAAAGTGTGAAATGCTCTGACCTGAGTATGAGTCTCGTTCTCTTTCAGTTTGGTCTTCAGAGCTTCAGATTTCTGGTTCATCTCCTCCAACAGCTGCTTGAAAGAATCCCGACGCTGAGTCAGCGATACGCGGTCCTCCTGCAGTCTCTGCAACACAGGGAGAAACACATGGTTGGACTTTAGTTTAGTCGCCTTGGCAAAACAGAAATGGATTGTTTATACTGCTGTTTCTGATTAATCTGATGGGACTGATACCTCCGACTAAAAACAAATAAACCTATAAATATAAAATACAGTCCATAGCTGCAGCTGTATATAACACAACACATCTGTACTACTTTGCTTCTCAGTGTGCACTTTCGAAGTTTAGCATCGTCCATGTCTCCAGCACGGCCTGTGTCACCTTCTTCTTCTCCTCGGCCGTGTGTCTCAGGGTGTCCAGGTCTCGGTAGGTGAGCAGCTCAGACTCCATGGTGCGGACCCGCTCCTTCAGGCTGCTCAGCTCTCCTGTGATCTTCCCCTCCAGTTGCTCCATCTTCTCCAGGTTCTGCTGCAGACGCTGGGAATCTGGATGGTTAAAGGGAAAGTTAACAAGTAAGCGTTTACTTGTTTCGCATGTTTTTCAAGGTAAGTTTCCTTTACTGGAGCTGTAGAAGTGTGTGTGTGTGTGGTACTGACCTGTTGTCAGTCCCTTGGCAGTGTTCTCTGATCGGACCACCGCAGTCTCTTTGCTGACGAGCACTTCCTGCATGTTCCTCAGTTCGCTGACTGTCACTGTATCCACCTGATGTAGCCGCAACATGTTCTATACACACACACAGATACACACACACTGAGTCTTCTCTACCACCCTGGTATTTTTTTTGTCTGTCTCCACCTAATTCATCGCTTCTTTATGGCTTCCTTACTCTAATAGTTACATTCCTTCCCTCTGTTTTACTCTCTGCTTTTCCACCTCTCCCCCTCCTCCTCACCCTGCTGCAGTGTTCCAGGAGGGAGACGATGTTCTCCTGGCTCTGTGTCATCTTCTCCTGCTCCTGAGCCCTGGACTCCTCAAATGACTCCAGGAACCCTGAAGCAAAGGAAGGAAGTCGCTGCCACTTAGTACCAGCTGCATGTTATTACATCTACACCAACGTCTGGTCACGCAGACACATTAAAGCTTTTCTGTGCTGGACTGAAAAATATTCTGACTCTGGTGACTCCTGGTGGCTGCATCCAAAAAGGCACCGTGCAGTGCATGTTTCCATAATACAGTATCTGTATCACCCTTCATGTTCCCTATTAGTTCAACCATTTTTAAAACAATTTCTTTTAATAATGTTTATATTGATAATTGTGTTTGGAGACAAAACAGAAAAATTTCAACTTACGGTCAATTTCCTCCTCTTTCCTCTTCAGCTCCTTGTATTTCTGTTGACACTGCCCTAATGGACAAAAAAATAATAATCTGAAGAAACTCGAAGTCTTTGATATAGTTTAGGAAATTAAAAAAAAAATTCCTGTTAGTGAAACCTCATCCTCCATAGTGCAAGGGGAAGTTTATGTACTGGGGAAAGAAAATCACATATTTAGAAACAAGTCGGACCCCTGTAACATCCCTGTGAATGCAAAAGGTAATTTAACCATAATGTACTTAAAACTGGATAAATGTCAAAGCAGCTGGAAATGCTAAAGTTAAAACATAAATTCAAAAAGCAAAACAAACTAAATTTAGGCTGAGAGCCGTCCTGCAGCGTGTTACCCTGAGCTTCCTCTGAGTCCTGCTCCAGCTGCCGGATCTCCTCTGTGATTTGCCTGGTCCGGTCTCTGATCTCCGTCAGCCTGAACACACACACACACACACACACACACACACACACACACACACACACACACACACACACACACACACACACA
>JBBMJY010000013.1:15176828-15201621 GCA_037833715.1 Toxotes lorentzi
TCCAAAAAAAAACGCGTCCCCCTGGGGGGGATCTTGGGGTGGGGGTTCAGGTGTGTTTTTTCGGTCTCGGTTTGTTTCTCAAAAAAAAAAAAAAAAAAAAAAAAAAAAAAGCTCAAATAAAGTCATTGTACACTGTCTGTGCAGAACCAAACAGCAGAAAAGCTGAGGAGCCAGCTGGTGAACATGTTTTAGGAGACGAAAACAAAGCTAAAAGGGCAGTGAATATCAGACTTACATTTGACAGGTGGCGAGAAACGTAACTCCAAATTAATGCTAATGTGACTGCATTATGTGACTGCAAGATGTCTAAATAGGCAACTCTTTGCTAACACGTTTGCTATATCAACTTTAAGGTTATATGTCATTGTTGTGTTTATAGTTTGTTGTGCTGCTCCATATCAGACAAAAAAAATCAATGAATGCAGGTCTAAGGTATTGACATATTGTTTTGGTATCAGTAATGGCTCTAGAATTGCAAACGATACCCAGCCCTTGTTATATCACTATCAAAACCGAGTGAGGATGTGAAGCAGTAATAGCTGGCACGTGGATAATGAGCAGACTGCAACTGATGCATCACTGAGATAACTGAACAAATAACATCAGAAAATCAGAAAGTTTGTTTAAAAAAAAACATCCCATGACTAGTCCCTCTCTGTACGTTTGAGCCATGGAGTCAATTGTCTACAAATCTACGCCCGCGCTTGGAGCAGTGGAATTACATCATGATACTAAACGGTGAAACTGCAACTGTCATAATCTGGTTCTCCCTGCTCATCGCCATTAAAAATCATCATTTGAGTGACACATCAACTGTCTAGGATTGCCCCAGAGATAATACAAATGGTACCAAACCACAACACTTTGAGTTATAATGCACATAGGCTTTCAGCTCTGGGTGTGATATTATATAATCTGGCCATGCATTATAAAGGCAATTGGAGGCAACAGTTGAATACATTGCTACACGAGAGGAGGATAAAGCTACATCATGTTCCACTGCCAATACTTCCACCAAGGAAAATGCTGAACACATACTATTAGAGATGTTTTGTATTCAGCTGAAGAAAGTCAACTGCCTAACAACATGCTACCATTACCCTCATAGAAACACCGGGACTTGTGGCTACACACAACTAACCAGGACATCATTTACAGAGTTTCCTTAAAACAGCAATACCAGGCTGCCCCTAGTGTTTTATATCTGTTTTGTCAACTGTGATATTCCCTCCTCTGAGCAGTTATAGGCATGAGCCGGCGTCATCCTCGTTAACTTTTCAGTTTTCAGGTAAGAAGGACAGGAGGCACATTCGAGACACACAGCTCCTTTGACTTCAGAGACATTTCCTAGCTAACAGCATCTCCCTCTGGACTGCTTGCTGAGTTACACCTTCTCTACGTTAGCAAACTTCCTTTGTTGCAATTCAAAAACTTTCAGGTTTCAGTATGTCATTTGTTATTTTTTGCCATAAATGTAAAACACACCTCAAACACTTCTTCGTCACCCTTCTAGCAACACCTCCTTCCTCACTTTCTTCCACCCTCTGAATGTCATCTTTTTCATCACTGTGTGTCTTAGTTTACAAAAAATTCCTGTGCGTGTTTCCAAGATTTTCTGAGTGCTATCAGGAAAAAGAAGACCACCCGCTGTATTGCTTATACAGGAAGAAACATACAATAAATAAATGAAAACTTGCTTTAAAAACAAAAACTAGGAGGAAAGAAGAAGAAAACTCAAGAAAGATGGAAAATAGGATTCGAACAGAACACTAAAGCTCATTTTTACACAGTTATGTCACTCAAACACATCATCACAAACACAGAGAATAAAGAGTTAAACAGCCTAAAGTGGTTCAAACAGCCTATTTGTTGTCTAACTTTTTTTTTGTTTGTCAGCTTGTTTATGGTAAGTGATGGTGATGAGACAGAGGAAGTGGTGAACAATGAATTACTATGATGTTATTGAAGCGGAGAGTAAGGGGTTACTGGGAACAAACAGCCCCTATAGAGTCACAAGGAAAAGAGAAGCCATGTGTGTGACAGAAGCCATTGGAGAGTCTGAAAGGGTGTCCATGCTGCTCAGGTGACAAATAAACTGATTGCTGTTGTTGTTTGGGATGTGGAGGAGGGGCGATACAGGGTCAGAGAGAGAGCAAAGTCCACCACCAGGCTGTGGGTAAAAAGGATCCAAGTGAAACCCAATGATTCCGGGTCAGCCGGCTTGAAGAAGATGCAAGCAAATATGTGAGGAAACCTTGCCGTCCCCTCCTCTCCCTTCATTTAGATTCCCAAAGGCCCAAGCTTAGTCTATACAGTCACTTCAGCCAAATATAGGAGGGTGGGGGGGTGGCAACATTGAGGGTGATGGCGCATGATGATGAGCTCAGATGTGACAGAAGAGGCATGAAGATCATACTAGAGTGGCAGAACTATTAGATAAGTCAAAACTTTGCAATAACAGATTTAAGAGGGGTTTTCAGAGCTTGATGAGGGCAAAGAAAAAGGCCAAGATCCCTTTAAGGAGCTGCTGTTGTCCCCCTGGACCTCCACCTGAAGATGCACCGAGGAGGGGGCAGAGGGGGAGCTGTCGCAGCCGGCAGAAGCCAACGATTCAAAGAGGGAGACACTGCGAGGAGCTGGGTGGTGGTTTTGGTGGTGGTGTAGAGAGTAGGAGGAGTTGGAGGAACCGAGTGGGTGGGGTCTGTTGTTGTCCGGGGGGACTGGCCAGGTGATGATGTCAGCGCCATGGTCCGTGCGAGAGCGAGCATTCTCGCGGAAGTTGAGCTTGAAAGACTCAATCTGCAGCAGAAAGGTTGGAAAGAAGTAGGGGGGGAGAGGAAGGGGGGAGGAGATCAGGGATAAAGAAAAAAGAGACAGGAGAAGGTGGGGACGGGGAGGAGGTGATGTTGTGGGGAGTTTGAGATGAGGAGGGCAGAGGGATAGCAGAATTAGATGCCTGCAAGATAAGAAGTCAAAAGACGATGGTGTAATCAGGAACTTTGGACTGTAGACATGATGAAAACAGTACAAACAGAGAGAGGTTTACACTGCAGCCACAAAGACATCATGATGAACACTTTTAGCTCAGTTAAGGAGAAAATAGTAAACTTCCACACGTTATTAGTACATTTATTATGCAGTATGCTATACTTCTGATGTTTCCCGGTGAGAGGATATCGCTGGGCATCAATGGCTTTTCCTTGTGCATCTCCTCCTGGGAATCACTCCCTAAACTGACAGTAGATGACGCTGGCACACACACAAACTTACTTGTCTCTGGGATGCTTGAGTCCAGAGCCTGGGGCTCCCGGAGGCTCTCACTATCACAGGGAGCCCCGTCCTTCAGCCCATTCTCCTGGGCAGGGGGGCTCCCAGCATGCCCTGGCTCGGAGCCTGGGGCTGGGGCCGGGGTGCCACTCAGGGGAGTCCCATTCCCCTCTGTTGTCTCCTGGGCCCCCTCAGCCTAGAAACACATAGCAGGGTGTGTCAATTGGTGGAGATGGGGATGGAACAACCTGGCTCCAAATCTGTATAACTGCATTTATACTGTCTTTTGTTTGAAAGTCTGGATGTAGATCAACAATTTACACAATTTAGGAACTGTTTAGTTTGTGCTTCCAAGGCACATGTCTGCCAAATCCCTAAAAGACCTGGAGCCAGACTTGGGTGGGGAAAGATGGAAATATATATATATATAAAAAAAAAGCAATAATAACTGATAACTGAACTAATAACTGAACATGCATGAATGCAATGATAGAAAAGAAATTGCAAAGTCAAGCACATCACATAGGAAAAAGGCAGATGAACAGTGCAAAATGTGTAGAAATGGTTTTCCTGAACTCCTCTGAATGATCTGATATAGCAACAAAAATGCTTGATTTTCATTATACTACACTGGAGGAATGAAATATAAAATGAAACCAAGCTACTTCTAGTAACAGAAAAACAGCAAATATCAAAACATATCAGAACAAAACCCAAGTGAAACCAGGTAAATACACAGTCAACGAGGCCTGAAGGGCTTTACACTTCACGCACAGTTCAACAAACTATAGAAGCACTCCTGCAGAGTTATGGCTGTGCCTGAAACACCCTAAATACGTCTCGTCACTTCTAATCACTTTATGAATTTTCAATCAGTGGATTCATCAGGCAGGCCTAGAGGACAAGGCTGGTGAAATTCAGTATTATATATATATATATATATACACATATATTTTACTGTCAACAAATCCCATGAAAATAGACACAAACCAAGAATGTGTTTGTCCATGTCTTAGTCCTTTCCACCTTCCCTGGGTTACTCAGCCACAAACCCACAGGTTACTACTGAAGGAAGGAAGAAATGGGCTTGACTAAAAATAAATTCTAAGTAATTTTCTTTAAAAAAAGAAAAAAAAAGCTTAGTCAGTTCCTAAAACAGCTGGCCACTATAGTTTTGTTGTGCATTATTTGCACTGACAGATTTATCTACATTTGGTGATATAGTATTTCTAGTAGCTGTGTAACCTTGGTTATGAATGAACATGTCACCCGGTGCTACAGTGTGGCTCAGTGTTGTGTTTTTAAATAGTTTTGGGACAACAGTTGGGAATATGGCGCTGAGGATACACACACAGACACACAATACTTGGTGTTAAGATACATTCATTGTTGGTTTTAGTCTTTTCGTGGCATTTGTTGACCAGAAGAGATAGAGAATATTGCCAGCCTTATCATTTTAAAAGAAAAAAAGAACCACTGCTGTACAAATATGGATACTGTCTTTCTTTAAGTCTTCACAGTTGAAGAAAAAGTATTATATTGTACATTGTATGATAACACTCTCCAACAAAAACACATAAAAGCAAGAGTGGAAAAAATAACTGTTTTTATTGTCGGTATAAAGAGGACACGCTTCGAAGTTCTGCAAATCATTTTTAAAAATAGACTTCAGTTAACACATCAAAAAGCTATTTGGAAAAAAATCGCTCTCTCAGACAGGTTGTTATTATGTGAAAGCTATTTTTAGTTGTCCCTATGATTATGCATCTTTACTAAGTTGGAGGGTGCAGATGATGACTGGGCGTGCGAAACAGTGTGTGAAGATGAGGATGTGAGTGAAGGATGCGATCATGAAACACAGATGGACTGCCGTAGGCTGAGGGGACAGGTGACATCGTATCGGATCGATCAGCAAATTTGCCAAAATTGATTTTCGCAAGTTCGTGAAGTCCATTCCACAGAATAACCCTGCCCAGAATTAAGGAGCTTAAATCTCTAAATGTGTTGGATAGAGCTGAGCTGCAGGGGAGCTTCCAGACTATTTCACGCCAGAAGGACAAAAGGTTAGGAGAAAGGAAGTCGGTTGCAGGTGTGGAGGGTTTGAGATGTTTCAGGTTGCTGCAGATGGCTTATGATAGGCTGTCAGCATCATCAGTGACTGTAGCTCGAAGCCACTCAGGATCTTTTTGATGTCGTTATGAACACAGAGGTGGAACGAGACAAGCATGAAAAACCTGGATCTATTTTCTCCTCACACTGCTCAAAAATATCTCCCCAACACATTTTTTGATCTTAACATGCAGACACACAGGGAATGAAGGAACTGAGTCAGCAGCAGTGTCCTTCAGACACAAAGAAGGTTCCACGGTTTAATGATAAGCATCAAAGGCATCTCTGGTAATTCAATCTAAGAGGAGGCTTTTTTTTGGCAGTTTAGATCCATTCCCGAGGAAGGTGTTTGGGTGCTGCATTACACTCTTGACTCTAGGATTTGCAGACAGTACATTAAAGATGGTGAAGGTGTAACAGCACAACATGAGCCATTTTCAAAAACCTGATTAAGTTTTGCACAGATTATTAGTAACTTTTCACAAGCTGGAAAGCACTGCCCACTCCAGCTTGAACGTTCAAGTCTGATAAACCTGAAAACCTGTAACCACACCCAGCAGCGATCACTGTGGCAGAACTTTGATTTATCCTTGAGTCATTCTTTGCTATTTTATTTGATTTTACTGATTCTTACAATGACTTGCTCCCATATGAAAACACGACTTTCTGCCAAAGTCTTCTGTGTTTGTGTTTTTTCTGTGATCCTCTCTCTGCTTTGAAGATGGGCTTTTTTAATCAGTCAGATCTGATTAAAACACACCCACACAGTCCTCAGATTAACTGAGTCTTTGAGCATTAAACTCTTCATGAATAAAACCTTAAGATGTTTTTTTTTTAACTTATTATTAGCTCATTTAGTCATAAATGTTTAATGTTATAGAGAAGACCTTAATATTTGAAACCACGTTTTCAGGGGCTTTCCTTTGCCTTTCAAAAAGCTCAGCTGTTACATTACTAAAGGCTTGAGTTCCTTAAAATGTTTTCAGGCTTAGGGTCCATGAACACAGGATTGCAAAACCACTGGAGAAGTATTGTATGTAACCACAATGATAAACTGGATTAACTATGAGTAGATGTGCAGCCGTGCATGTTATATATTCACAGGAGGGACTAAATAACGCTGTGGTAGACTGCTTTCATCTGGGCACTCTAGGTCAGCTGCAGTTTATGCATATAATAATGAAGGTGAGGCATGCAATTCACACTTTGTTTCCATCATAACTAATTTAAGTAGGTGCCACTGTCAGTAAACTGCAGTTTACACAACTCTTGTAATGACCATTTCCAGGAAGTGAACTCACAGTTTACAGACAGTAACAGTGTGCACCCAGAATAAAGGATGTCTTCAAGTGTGATGATCTCACCTTGATGTTTCCTCCACCAGGTGAATGGCTCACATTGTCCATGGAGCCCACTTTGGACTGAGCCTTTTCCCTAAAGTTCACTTTGTGGGACTCGATCTTCACCACCCCTCCACCTGCAGCACACATGGGTAATCAGTTTGATGGTCCGAAGGTTTTTAAGACCCTGTCTGAGTTCTGTTTAACGTATTCAGACGAAAAAAAGTCTGATTTAGTAGTTCTGAATTCCAATGTGGCTACTGATACATGTCACTACAAACTTTTGAGGAGGGTTGTACGCATCTTATATGTATTATACATATGGCCACATACACACACTCAATTGTCAGTTAAACTAAAAGACTTGGGTAAAACTAATGTGGTCTCACACAACATTCATTATTAATATTAATGACATGAATAACATATTAAAAACAACTTTAAGTATAACACAACACACTTCAACAACACAACAAATGCAGCTTCCAAAATAACCATAAAGTTAAATCAACACGCCTCTCAAACAGTTTCAGGTCAGCCTTCAGTTTCAGCCTTCATGAATGAATTAGATTTACTTAGCTGTATCTAATAAACTGGCAACTGAGTGTATATAGAGATATGAACAACTAATACAGTGACGTCATAACAACATTTCCCTGCTCACCGGGCTTGTGCTTGATGTTGTCCTTGGAGCCGCACTTTGACGTCACCTTACTCAAGTCCACCTTCTTGTTGAGTATCTGCACCTGTCAAATGTCACACAAGCTGCTTTGATCAACAGCGTTAAAAAAGGCAGGATCGGGGGTTAAAGAAGTACAGGTATCAGCGTCCCTTGATAGTTTTACTGAATTTCATTTTGAAATATATATATTTGAAGTCCTCTTTAAACCTTCAGTTATCATCATCACAGGATGAGCAGTGATCACCAAAAGACAAGGAGCCCTATCTTGCCACTTCCTCCATACTGTGGCAGTGAACCACTGACAAAGACAAGCACGACAAATTCAACTTGCAGCTTCAAAGATCATGTTGCTTCCATTGCGATGAACTGCAGAGCTGAGTGAATTCAGACATAGCGCAAAAATCTGGACATCAGGGAACACATGCTACGATTATTGATCTCATCGAAATCATATACCAGTACCTTAGAGCAGTGAAATACTTTGCTACACGTGCTGTAAAGATGGCAGAGTAAAAAACTGAGACACTGAAAGAAGAAGCTCAGGACAGGACAGCGTCATTTCAGAAAACCAGAAACCACAAATGCACCTCTGTGCGATGTTACTGTCCTCACAGAACCAGACAATCTTAGCAGAGACTGAGCCAATCACAGGCCAGTGATGCTTGTTTGCTCGACTGGTGTTTAGTAAGTTAGTAACAGGGCAGGACAACACAGGAAGAGTTTGAGGAAGCAAGGGACTGTGAAGCAGGTTGTGGGTAAAGGGCTGGTGCATCAGGCTTGCAAGCATGCTGTCCCACAACTCGCAATGCCGTCGAAGTCCAAGAGCAGCGCTTTGTGTTGGTGACTGAGTCACTTGACCTAAATCTTTTAAAGGTTGACACGTGTCCTGTATAGCTTACTCCAGCTGGCACTTATAAGGACTATGGACCCTTTTTAGGAGCAAAGAAGAGACGAAAATACAATTTTTCATCTTGGCTCTGTTGCTTTTTCTAATTGTTTAACTGAGTCGAATCGTTTGACTAACTGGCCGTTGCATATGAACTCTGGTCGTGGGCCAGACAGTACTTACATTCCCTCCACCAGGAACATGCTTCATATTGTCCTTGGAGCCCAAGCGTGAGGTGACGTGGCTGAAGTCCAGCTTTTTGGTGACTATCTGAACCTAAATGGACACAGCATAGCAGCAAGAAGGGAGAGCAGAGCAGGGCAGGGGAGGGGAGGAGATGAGAGGAAGTGAGAGGAAAGAAGAGAAGAAAAAAGAACAAAAGAGAGGAGGATAAAAAGAAGAGAGTAGAGGAGAAGTAACCATCACAGGTAGGGTTAGAAAAGAAAGGACAGAGGGGAGCAAGGTTCACCTGGGCAAAATGGCTACAAATATTTTGACTATTTAGGGTCTGCTCGCTATCGACTGGAAGATATCCAAATATTGTTTTACCCAAGTCCGGAAGAAAAGGAAGACAAGGCCTCACACAACCTATTCTAAGAAGCACACACATGCACAACATGTAACGCAACATCTAAACATCTGTCCCTGGTCAGGGGAACACAGTAGAGTCTCAGAAAGTGTTTAATGGAGACACAGTACATGTTTATTAGCACACTTAAACGAAGCACAGACTGACGACTAGCAAAGCCCACATTATCTGGATTATGACGGGTTAGACTACTAGTGCTATGAGACCAAGCCTAACACACAACATGTTGTACACACCTGCTGAGAAAAAGAAAAAACTCATTGAATGTTTCCAACTTCAAGTCACATCCTCACACACTCTCACAGATTTGTCAGCAGTGGGCCACAGCACATTTCACACAGGAAAATCAACCAGCAGGAGCCATTATGGCAGGGACGAGAACATTTCCCATCAGTATCACTGCTGGGGACTGAACCCGAGTCTCTGCAGTCGTGCGACGGTGCTTTTGTGGTTGCACAAACCAGTGTGTCCCCATGCAAGTGACGTGAATGGGGGTACATTACAGGATAGTCATTACAGTAAAACACAGTTTATTACCTCATCATATATTTTGTAATATTGTTAATGTGCAATGTTTATCATGTCAACTGCAGTGACTAGGCTGTGTGCTGTAAATACAGAGATGGCCTGTGGGTAACAACACCATGAGACGACACCACAGATATTTCTAGTATATGAAGAAGGATTCTACACATTTCATTTGCTCACTGCTGCTTCTTGGTTTTTTTTCCACCCCACTTACACTGCTTTCATAGAGAGTGTTCATGCAACCTGTTTGAAGAACCACCTTGTAGTAGACATTCAAAACAGCTTGCATATCAGAGAAACGGAAATGATCATTTATCATTTGTGTAATTATGACTTTAACTTCTCCAGAGACATTTGTGTATTTCCATCTGAATTCATGCTGAGAATCAGGGAGACTAATAGAAGAGAGAATAAATATGGCTCAAACTGGTCGTAAAAAGAAAATTGCAAAATATGTATCAACAGAAAAGACAGAGAAAAAGATAATGTGGTGATGGTGCAGGGGGTGGGGAGGGAACTCACTTTGCCCTGGCTCGTTTCTTTGGAGGCGACACCCCTGCTCTGAGAGGCAGATGACACCTGGGGAGACAAGCCCACCCTGGGTCATCAACAACACCTCGTAACACCACACAAGGAGAAGAGGAAGAGGTGAAAGTGCAAAGATTTGTGTATTAGGGAGGAGGATAAAAATTATCAAAGAGAAAAATGTGGTTAAAGTAAGAGAAAAGGGTGGAAGCATACGGTAGAAGATGACAGAGAGGACAGAATATTAGTGGGAAGTGCAGAATGGAGAAAAAAAAGACAGAAAGAGAAGTTATAAAAATAGAAGATGGAGGTGAGAGAGATAAGTAGGGAGGAGAAGGGCAGGTGAGAAGAAAGGGATGATTTGACAAAAGAGAAGGACTTAAACGATAATTCCAGTTGCTTGAAACATTGAGTAAAGCAGGCAACTGCCCCCAAAAATTGCAAGGTTAAGTGCAAGGCCGAGGGTTTTGGTCGGTTTTGGTCGAATTTGCACCACTGAAGTATAATGTCAACTAAAGTGGTTGGATATTATTACCTAAATCTGTGGCCCCGCCCTGTTTGAATAACTGCCCGATCACCAATCTGGTTTTGTGTTCGCGGACACTGTCAAAACTTTATAGGAGGGATTAAATGGGGAAATAAGGATTGTATCATCAGAGAAATAATGACTCTAAATTAGCTACAAAAATGGCAAGAGTGGATGAGATTATTGCAGCTGTGCAGATCGTTGCTATCTTAACTTGATGTTAAAATGTTAACTGCTCCACTACTACGGCTCCCATGTCTACTGAAAATTTCAGGCAACAGGGTACAGGGACAATGCACAGGAGTTAGTAGAGGTGGTGGGTCAGTAAGGGCCTGATTCTGTTAATAGTTTTATATCTGAAACAAATGATGGCCATTATTGTGAAAATACGACCAAAGTTGTAATAAATTGGAATTATCCTTTAAAGAGCTGAAAGAGTGAAGGAGCAGGGAACAGGCTTCCTCTGCTATTTTTTCCACATGCATCCTTCTAATGCTTCAATAAAGGTTCTATGAAGGTTCTAAATATGAAGAACGGGTGAAATGGTAGTAAACGACCAAGCAAAACAACAGAACTAAAAATAGAAGATTCAAGACGGTGAGAACTGCATGCTACTGTGAATGTAGTAATAAAGTTGTGTTTTATGCCAACACGTTGACAGCTGGTTTGACTCACACTAAAGATGCAGGAGGAATTTGAGAGGAAAAGAGTGAGTGAAGAACCACAGGAAGCCAGAGTAACAGGTCAGGCCTCCCAGACAGTGCATGTTAGTCGAGCAGCAGCTGCTCAGAAAGTACAAGCCATTCTGAATCCTGCAGATGATGCCAGAGTGCGACCTACCTTCCCTCCTCCAGGCTGGTGCTTCATGTTGTCTGTGGAGCCAATCTTAGAGCGGGCGTTGCGGATGTCGGGTGTTATTGCTGTGCCGGGGCGAGATGTGGTCCTCGAGGTGGCGGTTGTGGCGGTAGTTGTGGTTGAGGAAGCAGCCCGGGGGGCACGGGGCACCGGGGGCTTCTTCTCTGGTACTGTGCCAGATGTGGAGGATGGTGTGGCCGGTTTGGGTGCTGAAGTTCGAGTGCGAGAGGCCGTGGTGGTGGAACCAGTGCTGCGAGCGGTGGTGGTGGTGGTCTTGGGCTTGGTAGAGTCGGCTGGGAGAGAGAGAGGGAGAATTATTCAGTTTTGTAGAGGTAAAAAACTAACCTGCCTCTAAATAAAACTGTTATGCGTAGGAATACCTCTACAGCTCAGTAAACAATTTGTGGTCAAGGGAGAAAAACGCCTGTGTGTTCACCAAGTAATAGAGCACGTAACTTCCCATAAAACCACACTCTGTCATTTTTACATCTCTGTTTGTGTATGAAATATTAAATGTGATACAACATGTTAATTACTGAGCTTTACAGGTGTTGGCAGGCATATTTCTGAGCTTTGGAGAGAGTCAGAGCAGCTGTTCTTTCAGCTTTCAGTCTGTATCCTAAGCTATTCACCTCTTGGCTCCAGATACATCCTTAATGCACAAATATTATATCAGCCTTCTTATCTTCTAAGTCTTTTAAAGGCAGAAAATAAGTATAATTCCCAAAATGTCTAACTATTACTGTAACATCTTAAAGCTGTAGCCTGTATATGTGGACAGACTGAACAGCTAACGTGTACAAGCAGCAGTCAAATCTGTGTGAGGAACTTTGACTTCTCTTTGTGTTCAGTCTGAACACACCATAATACTTTAACTTTCAGCAAGTTAAGGACGACATAGACTGAACCACGATATGAAAGTCGGGGTGTTGGGACACTTCATTGATTGTGGACTGGCAGTTTGAAGCAACCCAAAATCATACAGAAATCAAGAAATCCACACTCTACAAATCCAAAGCCAAACCACAAAGGATGTTGGGCACTGACTATCAATCCTGACAGATAAATGACATGAGTGGCAGAAAACTCGTGAAGTAAAACAGAGCTATACATCAGGAAAGCAAGTCAGACAGACAGCTCTGCTCTGCTTTTGTAATCCAATGACAGTATCTCGCTGAACAAGACTTACATGTCTCTAAGTTTTGCGTACTTTTTGCAGCTGACAGAAGAAAATTGGGAATTCCTCATTTCACAATTTGCAAATGGACAACTGGCTTTTGTTTCTGTAATCAACAGTCAATACAGAATAACACCACCCTTATTTTTTTGACTTGGTAAAAGCATAATTTTTAAGGGAACATTTTTGAGTGCAGCAAAAGCTTATATTTAAATCTCCTCCTGTGCGAGTGAATAGATTTTAGCATCCTTGGCTTCAGCACTGAGGCGGTGCAACACTTGCATCTATTAAAATCTGCCAATTCACATACATTTTGCGATATGACAGCTCTTTCTTTAGAGTGCTGAAGCGTGCTGAACCATGTGTCCGGCTGCCAATCCTCCCTGAGAGCCTTTGGAATATCTCCAGCTCCTGTTAAGACATGTTTAATTGAAGAAATCCTCCCGCTCGCCTCCATGTTTCTAAAGAGTAATTTGACTTGCCACATGAACCCTGGCAGATTAGACAACCCGAAGCTGTATCAGCAGGAGCTGCAAACTCCTGTCAACAGCAAGGGGACAGTAATCCACACACTGCTGTGGTAAAGGTTTTTAACTCTCCCGGGCCTTTCAGCAATAAAGCCTCACTCTCTATCCAAGCCTTTGCAGCATTGTCATGGATGGACGGTGTGTGTTGCAGTGTCAAACCCCTGCTGACAGCTCTCCTGTTGCCAAAATGTAAACTAATCTGCCGACAGGAAGAGGAAAGCTGGAACTGTGTAGGAAGAGAAAGAGGGGAGGAAAACTAAGGGAAGGATTACTGGAGGGGAAAGTGGAGAAGAAAGAAGACAGATATGCACAGAGAAAGGGAGTGCAGTGCAGTGCAGGGTCAGAAAGTGGCTGGAAGTGATGGCACCTGTAGGCTAGAGTTGTCAACACTGGTATTTTATTAAATACCAAATTCTATTCTCTACTGACATCATTTCCCTGATGTCCCTCGTAAAATAATTCCGTAAAACCTAGAAATAAAAATCTCATAGTATCCACACAGGGCTGGGCAATAATTCAGTATTATCAAATATCAACTTTCACTTGTATGGTATCATAACAATATGGACATATTTTGATTATACGGTTAATTTACAAAATCAGTTTAAGTTTGGGATCAAACTGTAATTAAAAATGAACAGAAGCAACATGTTTTACACAATTTGGGAGTTTTGGCTGATTTAATGCAATGAGCACAGGACAGTGGATGATAAATTTTTGGTTCCAAATTCAATTTTTATTTGACTCTTCCTACAGGTATGTGCTCAAACTACAAACACGCTGACAGCGTTTCTCCTCAGAGTCTTCTGTTTCTGACATAATAACAAGCGAAGGGACTGATGTAATACCTGCAGAAGTCTTCGGAGTGCTGGGCTTCTTCTCCTCTCCTGGTTTACTATCTGTCTTAGAAGCTGAAACACAGATGGTGAGTTTATAGCTGCTGTTAAGGACAAAGTGTGTGAATAAAGCTTAGTGAAATACTGTAACTTCTCTGTTATTTGCAACACTAGTGTTTAAATTCATCAGAAAATAAACTGAATGCATCTGTTTGATTTAGAAATGATACACATCGATCCAAGACTACTCTCTTCATAAAAATATTGAAAATCGAAAAAACATGCGTGCGTACAGGTATATCTGTGTGTGAGCATGTGTGACATACCCAGAGGCTTTTTGGCTGCAGTGGTGGTAGCGGTGCGAGCAGATGGTGTTGTGCGCGCCGATGTAGTGGTTTTACTGGCTGCATTGGTAGCAGTTCCATTTTTGGTGGCAGCGGTGGAGCCTGTTTGATTTGAGGTGGCAGTGCTCGCCTTTGGCACAGGGGGACGCTTCTCTGTGGTCGTCTAAGAAAAGGGAGAAGCATAAAAACAAGGGAGATGTCAACTGAGAGGGAAAGGACATGAATAAGGGGTAATGGTCAATGGAAAACAGAGCACTTCATATCATCAACAAAGCAAATGCTGGCAGCACTATAGTGGGTCTCAATACGACTTCCGGATGTCTGGCTGCTGTCATCAGCTGAGACAAATGTTCCGTGCCTTCACTGAGAAATTCTGGTCAAAGATTTCGCCCCGATGCATGTAACATGAAGATTGAGTCCGAGGCGCTCCTCGAGCATCGCACACTTCATTCAGCAGCATATTTCCCCCCAAAACCCTCAGGATGGTGCCACGCTCCACATACAGCTGAGCCATCCTGCAACAAGCTGGCCACACTGACCTGAGTCACGCTGCACCCATGGGCGCTGAGAGGCTTATTTAGTGGCTGCTAATTTATCAGCTGTGGTGTCGCACTAGTTCCAGTTATGGAGGCTACTGAAAGAGGGGGAGAGGAGGCTGATGGGTCTTTCTTAGGGCACAAAGCGTGAAGGTGTGGCATGGGGACAATCAATGAATCAATGGAACATAATTACTCAAATGTCCAGTTTTAGAAATTTGTCCTTGAAGCAGGCAAGACCTGAAGTGACACTGATCTCATCAGGCAGGGTTTTGTATCATTTGAAATAAATCACTGGTTTTAAAGATCCATTTCTTTCTATTTTTTACCTTGTGTAGATACAGACAGGAAACGTAGGGAGAGAGGGAGCGGCTCGACCTCCAGCGGGGTCAGAACTGGGAACACTGCACTTATATCATAAAGGGCAAAAATGAACAAATGTGCTTTAGAATATTTCTGGGTACCACTTTATTATAAGGCACTCTTTAGGCTGCAAGAGCTTTTAAGGACTACTAATCCATATTGCTTTAAAAGTCTCAAGAAGTTCATTCTTGGCCTTGAAATCAGTAGGTGACAAAACAATCTTACCATAAACCCCATTTAGTCGCTGTCCTGGAGCTTTCAATCCTGATTTCTTAATAATATGAACTTCTAAACCAACATGGAAGAAGATTATGTGATACTTTTTAAACTTTATTAACTATTAATAAAAACTAGTACTAGGAACTTAAAATTCTACAGGATACTTTATGAATAAGTGGTACCCATTCTTTCTTTCTGTGTTGAGCGTAGTCAGCATATGAGAGCAAACACAACTCGTGTTGTGTTGATCTTCATCAGAGGAATTGCACTGCTGTATGTCTCTGACTCCCCATGCGTGCTAACCTCACCGGGGACAACAGCTTTTGTTTTCTCACATCTCCAGCTTGGACTCTCTTCATATACAGCTTGTGCACTTGCCGACCCTAAAAGTGCACTCGTCAGAGTGTTAACACACAACTGTGAGCCAGTGCATGTTAACCAGATGGCCAAATTCTCTGACCAAGGGGGAAACAGATTTTTGTGAACAGGGAGCCAAACAGAGCTTGGCATTTTAGATTCTGAATACCTTTAAACTAAACTCTGACTCTTTAACGCACACATGTAGTAAGCTTTTTGATCCAAACCCATCAGGTGTGTTCTCTTAAATGTCCAGCTGCAGTTTGAGTGGAAATGACATTATCACTTCTGTTTGAAGCTAAAATAATAAAATATAAACAGCACTTCCAGGAGACTTGTAGAGACCTTTCACTGTGCTGTTGGCGACGATGGTGGACCGTCCATTAAATCCTGTGTGCATCCAGGTGCGTTGTTCCATGTAACTGAGCATTCTGCCTCTGACAGATGTTCTCACAGCTGACACTTACCTTGGGTTTGACATCACGCGCAGTGCCTGTGGTTGATGACGAGGGGCGGCTGGTAGAAGTGGTGGAGGGCCGCTTTGAGCCAGCAGTGGTTGTGGCTGCTGCCTTTGCTGTGGTTGTTTTTTTGTCTGTGGTGGTGGAGGGTGTGGGGCGCTTAGTAAGGGCTGCGGGCGAACCACCACTAACAGGCGCAGAGCTTGGCCGCATTTTGGCGGCGGTGCTCGGTTTGGTCGCCCCGGCCACAGGCTACGATGCAGGAACAACACGCACAGGATGGATGGAGGGCGAAATAAGGAGGGAAAGCAAAGGAAATGAAAAAAAAAAGAAAAATAAGGACAATGGATGATAACGACAGCAGGGTTAAGCAGCACGAGCAGCAATTTAATCGTAAATTATATAATAAAAAAAATGATGAGGTAAAAATAATTAGAATCAGGTCTGTTGCAAACATAAGAGTATGACTTTGGCTCTGGGAAAGGTGTTTTGTACGGTACATATACAGGAGGCATAAACAAAGCACTGGCTGTAGCGTTAGCAGCATGCATGATGAATCACTTTCTTTTGCTAAAACTCTACGTCAAAATTAAACATTATATTTATACAGCTCTGCTGTAGTATGTACACCTTATTTCCATCTCGCCTTCATCAACATTACAAGAGAAATGTAAATTACAAGAACTGTAAGAATTCAAGGGCCTTTTAACCATTAGAACCACCTTTTTATGTGAACTAAAAATAAATACAGTTCAAATGAAATGTTTTTCTAACCAGGAAGTAAAAACTGGCAGACAAGCTATGTATGTAGGAGCATATAATGATGCTATGTGTTTACATTTGTGTATTTCTATATGAACTGCTGGATGACTGTAAGGTGTTCAATCTGCAGTCTGACAGCCTGGAGGAAGACGACAATAACCGGTCTTAACCCATCAGTTTAAGGTGAGATGTGTTGAGGTGTAGATTTGCTTAGACATTTTTTAGGACTATTTATAGATGTTCTGATATGGAAGAGATTTCTTTACTGTGTCTTGAAAAATGAAGGTTAATAGAATTTAACCAATTTTTCTCTTATGTACTGAAAAATGGAAATTTAACCATTTTTATCCATTTATGTTTAAAGACTACATATTTTATTTTGTAAAATACTTTGAATAGATGGCTGTTTTGTATTCTTGTGTTTACAGAAATTTATTAGTATTAGGAATCATCGCATTACTACACAAATTATATTAAATCAATCCTAGTAATATTTCAATACTTTGTTTGTGGGGGAACGAACAAAAGTTAGAAGGACGGTTAATATTAATTTTGTCTCTCACAATGAATGAGCAGGTGGTGTTCAGAGTAAAGCTTAGTTAAGTGAGCTGCTTATGGTCAGTAATAAATGTATTGTAATATCTACTGTAAAAAATAATGCCTTTCACAAATTACCAAGAGCTGTAACTTCTGTTTCAGTCAATAATATGAAAATGACTAATTAATTAAATGTCCAGTACTGTAGTTTACATCTCTCTTGTAAAATTAAATGACTTATTGATTGGACTTTACTGTATTTTAACAAAACTGGAAACAATCTCCACCCAAATACCACCATGAAAAAAATAATACAGTAAAAAAAAAAAAAAAAAAGAGTTGTGTGAGATGTTAGAACTTCATTGTGAATGAAGCTCACACTGGTGTGGACCTTGCAGAGGAGTCTCTCTTAAAATTAAAGATCAAAACTCATTCGAACCATTGTGCTTGTAACAACAAAAACAGAAACCTTGAACTTACCTTGGTTTTCATGCTGGAAACGGGTCTGTGGTGTAATGACTTACGTTCTAACACCGTGATCTGGTTTCTAGTCTGATTTTAATGAAACAGGCTTTGACCTGTGACTGGTTTCAGTTTAGATTCCATGGATTCTTCGAGTATATTGTTATTTACTGTAAGAAGAAACATCACATCCTTACACCTTTTAATAAATCCTACCTTGGTCTTCTTGTCTGCAGTTGCCAGGTCCTTGCTGGGTGTTGCGCTGCTTCCATTAGCTGCAGGTTTAGCCTTTTTGGCCTTCTCTCCTCCCTCAGCTTTCGCTGCCTTGTCCTTCTTGTCGTCCTTCTTCTCAACAGTCTTTTTTTCAGCTGGCATTTTGTCCTGCTTCTCTTCCTTTTCGCTCTTCTGCGCTGCTTTTTCCGCAGGCTTCTCAGACGGTTTCTCCACCTCGTCCTCTTTCTCAGCCTTCTTGGCTTTGTCCGATTCAGCCTTTTCTTCCTTGGTTTCTTCCACCTCTGCTGTCGCCTTTGTCTCTGTGACGGCCTTCTTCTCGGGTTGGTCATAACTGGTATCGAGCTTGACGAGTGTCGGCTGTTGCTCTGGGGTCTTCTCCACTTTCTCGATGTGCTGCTCTTTGGCATTTTTCATCTCTGCTGTCTCAGGTTTCTCAGTATTTTTGTTCTCTGTTTTTTCTTCCACTTTGGACTTTTCATTTTTGTCCATCTTTTCCACATCCTCTGCTTTCTCAGCCTTGCTCTCGATTTTGTCTGTCACCCCCATGTTTTCTAATTTCTCTGTCTTGTCCACTTTTTCCGTCTTCACCAGTTTCTCTGGTGATTCTTCTGCTTTGTTCATTTTATCCTCTGTTTCTGTCTTCTGTTGTACTGGCTCCACTTTCTCTGCCTCTTTTTCTTTCTCCTTTTCTGTCTCCTTCTTTATCTCTTCCACCTTTTCTGCTTGTTTTTCTATCTCCTTCGCCTTTTCTGTCACTTTCTCCTCTTTGACTTTTTCTGCCTCTTTCGCCTCTTTGACTTTTTCTGCCTCTTTCGCCTCTTTCTCTTTCACCTTTTCTGCCTCTTTCTCTTTCTCTGCCTCTTTCTGCTTTTCCTTCTCCGTTTCCTTCTCCATCTTAGCTGGAGTCGCGCTGCTTGCGTATTCAACCTTCACGCTCTTCTGCTCAACTTTTTCCAGAGGATCAAACGCGTCCACCTTCTTTAAATTTTCCTCCAGCTCCTTCTTGTCTGACTTTACTGGAAAGAAAAGTAGAAAATAAAGGTTTTAATTCATTATATTAACTCCACGTCACCAAAACAGCTCAGCTCAGGAGACTGTTCTTTCTCAGGCTACTAAAGAAATTCAAAGTGAAGACACTCCTACTACAGCTTTCTACAGCCATCACTGAAACTATATTCAGTCCATGGATGAATTATGAGAGAGTGGGCCCCTGGGCATAGACACATAAAAGGTCCCCTCACCAGCGCTTTGCTTTTTCAGAAACATCGTGCAGCTTAACCAAAACTGTAAATTCCTGCTGTTGGTTCTTGCTTTACTATTCCTGTCAACCTCTTTGTCCACCTCAGACCTCCTGGTGCCTCAAGGTGCTGCTGACAATGCATACTGAGCTATTGTATGCACTAAAAGACCAAGGAGAGACAAAAGGTCAGACGTGTGCCTGGGTAGAAACAAGCTAAACAGAAACACAGATAAGGTGAAGATATAAATCTGCTCTCATTGGTTAGGATCATTCAACCACACATGCTTGTACAGCTTCCAGGACCTACAAACCTAATCCAAATAAACTGCACCTGTCGTCTAAAACCAACGTAAAGAACATTTTTGTTTCGGTTATCAATAGTTATTCACTTGCTGAGATTTTCCCACAGTAAAATCATAGTCTGAGGGACCTTGGGACTCGTACTGGGATGAATCAGATACTGAGCAAAGTTAATACATGATGCTAACTTTGTAAATTTGAAATACTTCACAACAAGTCTACTGATGTGAAATAAAGACCTGGGTGATGTTATATAAAAACAAGCCAAAAGAAGACATTTCTCTCATGTTGACTCACTGAATGAAACATATGCATCATCTGACCTCAGGTGATGATATTCTTACAGTGGGGTGAGCCGAACACAGACACAGCTACTGACTCAGGCTTATTCAGGATGTGCTGAATTAGCCATCAGCAGGTCCTGTTTGCAGTGTACTCATGGATGAACAGAGCACTATCA
The DNA here is from genome assembly GCA_037833715.1 of Toxotes lorentzi. Classification (NCBI taxonomy): domain Eukaryota; kingdom Metazoa; phylum Chordata; class Actinopteri; family Toxotidae; genus Toxotes; species Toxotes lorentzi. The sequence continues at coordinate 15,196,948 of JBBMJY010000013.1, forward strand.
CTGGATTACTGGATAAAAACAAATCAGATTATTCTCAAGCAAAGTTCTGGAGTTATAAGGAGCTTCTACTTTAGATGATTTCATAGATCTCAATCTAAATCCAAAAATATAAGCTTAATGTCTCTGTGTATGACTGGACAGGAGTTTGACAGGAGGGTGATTTGTGGCACTAATGGTTTTAAAGTACCTTATTTGTCTCTGTATGTTGTGGAGCACATCCTCTACTGCAGCTCCAACTAATGACTGTGCCAAATCAGTGGCCAAATGATAATTAACTTCCTGTTGTTTTTTTAGAACACTGACATGCACCTGGACCTTTCACTTCACACAGCATCTCTGCCTCACATCTCTCCCTCTGCGTCCCTCGTAGGGGGGCCAGGCCCACAGTTTGAGAACCTCAGCCTTGTAAAGTACAGTACAGCTTATTTTCAGTGGTTTTGTCCATCTCTCCTTCTGTTATTGATAACACTGTGCGGACCAAAGTAAGTGCTCAGATTTGGTAACACAACCACAGATAAATAATCATTCATCAGTTTATCCAGATTATCTAAATTACTTTATTTGGAGGTAAAACCAAAAGTGAGCTGTAACGATCCCTCACTGCACAAGAAAAACCACGTGTGGTCGAGCTGACTCGTAGGCCAGGTTCTCCAGGGAGAAAGAAAGTAAAGGAGGGAACAAGACGAGGGAACTGATGAGTAAGGCTTTGACAAGAATGCAAAGACATTCGCTTATATAAACTACAGAGACCCAGGACCTGGAACAGTGACAGACATCAGCCCAAACAGAGTGAACACAAATAGGTGACTAAATACGAGGAAAACAAACACTGACCTAAATAACACAAGACAACGGTGACGAGATAAAGGAAAGGGTACAAAAGAAGAGATGGAAGAGGAATGGGAGCAAAAAAAAACAACATGAACAAACAAGGCCTTCATTTTCTACACTGTAAACAAAGAGAGACTCAAGAGATCAGCTTGATCCTCTAATTAGGGCAGAAATCTGATATGTGTCACAGCTGTGGAGAGCCTGGTGAAAATGGCTTCATTTAAGCCAACAGCAGGAGGTGACACCCACCACACACACTCTCACACCCTTTCCTGTGTGACTCTTTTACACAATGGGCTTCCATTGTCCTAAAGGACCAGCATGTAGGATTTAGTGGCATCTATTGCTGAGGCTGCAGATTGCTACCCCACACCCCACCCTTTCCAAGCGCGTAGGAGCACCTACATTGGCCTTCAGGTGATGTGAAAATGCGAAAGGCCCTCTATAGAACCAGTGTTTGGTTTGTCTGGTTCTGGGATACTGTGGAAACATGGCGGTGCAATATGGTGGGCTCCGTGGAAGAGGACTCAGGGCTCATTCCAAGCTAAAAAAAACACAACAACTTTTAGTTTCAGGTGATGATACACTAATAAGAATTTTAATTATGAATATAAAATTCTATTTCTGCCAATGGATCCTCCTAAATCCTACACACTGGTCCTTTAATCCTTTTTGCACTGCTCCTCTATTCATTATCTGTTTTTTTTTTTTTTTATCTCATTCATCCTGCTATTAAAAAACCCTGTGGAGCATCACTGGCTGTCCTCAGTGAATCTGTTTTTACTCTACAAAGATGTCATCACAGCAGACACAAACATCATTAGGTACAAACTGCAAAAAACAGACAGAAGTGTCGCTAACGTAAAAAACATGTCACCATGACCTGTCTGTTGTTGGACAATCCAGCATCAAGAAGAAGATCGTCTTCCCTAGAGAAAGACATTAATTATTGACAGAGCTTCTGATTGGAGGCATCAGTCATGGACAAAGCGTGTGCCTTGAGGGTGGATGAAGGGTGACTGGGAGCATTAGGGAAATATTTCATGAGAGCTCGGTGGCAGGGTGGAGGTTAGGCATGACGTCAGTCATAACTCCTGGAGCACAGCCAAGATTCAGCATGAGTTCATTTTGGTGATTCATGTTAAATATTTAATGTTTTTATGTTAATAAAGTCACTGCTGTTCACAAAGTAATGGCAATCATGTAAGAGCTACTCATTTGAAGAGCGTCATTCTCAAGTGGCACGTGAAATTGATTTAAAGGCCCTGCACACCATGGTAAACCCACACAGGTCATCATGTTCTGAGAGAGACTCATGACTCTCGTATTGTTGTTTTGTAGTTTTGCTGTACCTGTGTGAGTGTGTGGGTCTACACATAAGTCTCTATAAGAGAATCTGTCACATTCACTAATATTTCTCCAGAAATTTTCTCTTAGGCATGGACAAAATGCATGCGTTTCTTGCATTTCTTTGCAGAACATTATTGCTCTAAATGGTTCACGGAGCCAAATGAAGACCCTGCTATGCTGTTTTTTTTTAGCAGGATCAACCTGCTGCATTAGCAGAGCTGCTGAGGCTCCAAGATGCCCTGAGGTTGCTTCATTCTTGTATAATACATGGTTCAGAACAGCAGAGAACAATGAGCATCGGTGTGCAGTAGCCAGTTCATTTGAAGGTTTCATTAACATAATGATAACACTTAGAACTCATTTAGGGCAGTTAATCCCAGACTCTACTGAAGAGCACTGCTGCATTTTTTTTCTTTTCTTATTAATATGGAAAAATATTCTGTCTCTACTCTCCCATTAAAATAGCTCTTTAAGTTGTCTCATTTTTAAAAAAAAAGGAGTTTTAAAAATGCATGTTTGACATTTGTAGAGAAATAATTGAAATGCATTCATTTGCATGACATGCATATGCACTTGTTTAGTAATGTCTGCTTCTTTATCTAGGAAAATTTACACTGATCTCCTCTGACTTTTTGCATGTCACTGCTGTAGTATATTATCACTGTATAGTATGTGAAGATGTTTTTCTTATTCAAGCTGCTTAAGTTAAAGTTGAAAAGCCACTGAAAAAGTTAATTATCTTTATCTTCATCCAAAGTAAAATTCTGATCGACCAGTGTTTCAATCAATAATCAACTATTCAGTCTCATTTCTAAAGCCTTCCTTTGGCTCCCAGAGTGGATTATGAAAATGAGCTCTTACAGACGCTGTCTCATTAAAACCCTGTCACTCTTTGTTCCACAACACTTGAAGCTCTCTGATAAAGCACAGTTTGTCAGTCTTGACAACAGAACTCTCAGTGAAGTGAGAGCTACTCTCCATCACTGCCCTTTGGTGGCACATCAAACACGCTGGACACTTTAAAGTGGTTGTGAAGTGGTAACAGAGTGAAGAGTGGACTGTGAGTTATTGTCCTATCTGAAGTGTTGCACCTTCTTGATTGGCTGTCTTAGTAACATTAGAACCTCCCTGGCAGCTTCGTTATGATACGGTCTGTAGCAGAGTCTGTAGCAAATCATTTGACCATTTGAACAGTTTTTACTTGGTTTCAACTCCCTTTCTTTAAAGGCTTTTACACTAAAAGCCTTAGCTATACATACTGTTATTTTCAATGAGTTAGGCTCCTCTGAAAAGCCATCAGTGGTAATGTGAGCGTCACTCTAAGTCTTCAAGAACACTGTATGGATATGGTTTTTGTTTGTATGCCCACAGGTTGCCAACACACTGCACATACATTTACATGAATGGACAGAAAAGACTGAGTCAGTGTCACATTCTATGCTGCAAAACAAAATGTTACTGCTTAGGCTTTATGTGTCTGTGTTCTCCCTTTTTGATATCTTCTTATTTGAATTTTGGCACTGCAGCTCCCATTATGCTTTGGATGAGGATGACAGTATAATGTTGCCTTTGAGTCAATGAATTAGCTGTGGCCTTTAACTGAGCCCTATTTATTTAGTTGTATATTACATAATATAAATACTAAAATCTGGCAAATCTGTATGTTAGAAATTCATTCTGCTTCCTGTTAATTCTGTAACATTGATGACCGACAACCTTTGAAACTGAACTCTTGGTCATCCCAGCCAATCAGTCTCTCTATCACAATATCAACATCAAAATCTCCTCCTCCATCACCCCAACCAAGGTTGCACAAAACCTGGGTCTTATGATTGATGACCAGCTATCTTCTCCGACCACGTGTGACACCCAGTCGTGCCGCTATGTGTTTACAAATCAAATCAAATCCAAGTCACTAACGCATGCCTAAAGGCTCTGCACCTTGATCTACTTGAACTCAATCATACAGGCTTAGGCTTGTTCTCGGCCACTGCATTCCTCCAAGGAACGTCGCCTGGCATTACCATCCCTGCAGACAAGGCAATCACAGTCCAGACTGTTCATGTTTGTGGTTCCCTGATGGTGGAACGAACTACCAAATGTTATTAGAGCTGGGGCGCCACTCTGTCTTCATCAGTCTCTTGAGGGCTCATCTCTTCTGAGAGCACCTCCCCTCCTAACACTGACACCCTAATGTGCCTAATTCACACTCACAGTGTGCACATCTTTACCTGAGCTCCCTGTGCTCTGTCTTAGTGAACAGATTTAGTGCCTGGTGCTTATAAAATCTCCAACTGTAATGAAACAGACAAAAACATCTGCCAAATATAGGAGTCACGATAAGAAGAAAGGGTGGGTTTTTTTTGTTTTTGTTTTTTTGCACCAGAGATTCAAAATCTCCCTGAAACCGGGAAATATAATAATAATAATAATAATAATAATAATAATAATTATTATTATTATTATTATTATTATTATTATTATTATTATTAT
>JBBMJY010000013.1:15201721-15211721 GCA_037833715.1 Toxotes lorentzi
ATAATAATAATAATAATAATAATAATAATAATTATTATTATTATTATTATTATTATTATTATTATTATTATTATTATTATATTTCCCTGAAACCGGGAAATATAATAATAATTTGAGAGTAGATCTACACACTGTTGAAATACAAGATGATGCACTTAACTCTAACCTCTTTTGGTTTAACTTTAGTTAAATCCTTTCTTCGGAGGGAACTCTGATTTTAGATTTTACCTTTTTTTCCTGTTCTTCTTAAACTTTTTTATTCGTAATGCCCACCCCCTCTATACTAACATGGTTCACCAAATCCTGTGCTTCCTGTTTCCCTCATTATACATTCATCTACATCTCTCCCTCCATTGCTTTTTTCTCTTTATTTCCTGTTTTCTCTTTCTGCTCCACCCAATCCACTTTCTTCTTTGTGTCTGTTTCAGATCTGCTTATCATCATTTCCCACATCCCCTCCATAGAGAGGGAGTTAAAACCAAACCATAGTATACTGCACATTTGTAGCTCATACATTAGAGACGTATGCATTGCCTACACTGTATCACAAGAAAACATCCAAAACATCTTTTTTTTTTCAAGGAAGCAAGAAAATGGTTATCTATTTTTGAGCTTTATCCACTGTGAGTATAACAGGTTTTCACACAACAACAAGAGCTACATAAATCCTTTCATGACCTTGGCAAGAAAGCAAACAGATGCATAAACACAACACACAGCCTGTGGCTAGATGACTCTGCCATGCTCCTATTTAGACTTCAGGGGGCAGAAAATAAAGATCGCTGCCCCTTTAATAGACCAGTGGCCAGGCTGGCAGCCTCTGCCACACTCGGCTTTGTGGCAAGCGACGAAAAACAACCACAGCGAGTGAGCAGAGAGGAAAAAAAAAAGAGACAAAGAGACAGACAAAGTAAAGAGAGAAAAAAGTCTGAGACGGAGACAAAGTGAAAGAAAGATGGTCATTATAGATAGCACCACCATACTGGCCCGCATGTCCCAGTCAGTGACCCCATTCTGGCTCAGAGGCTATCAACATTCGACGTGACTCTGACCCGCTTTCAGCCATTTTGGCTCTGCCTGTCTTCACCAAGAATCTAATGAGCATTCAGAGTAACAGGAAGACAGAAGAAAGGAGACAGCGTTGTAGACAAACAGAAAACGAAGGGAGGCTGGAGTATGAGAGAAAATGAGGCTGGACAAAGACAGAGTCTCTGCCAGCTATAATGAGCTGTGTATTCCTGACCCTGTATCCCAGTGTCAGCTGGGGAGTCAGCTTCTATACAACCTCATGCTTCAAGCTTATAGAGCTGCATCAAACCATTATCATACACATGAAGAGACACACTGAGTCACACATGAAGACAGCCACCTGTGTCCAATAATGTAAAGTCTAAGACACTATACAAAATCTTTGATTCTAATACTCAGACCCTATTAAATAACTCACACTCCATACAGTCTGTGGCAGATCTGCATCTAAAATTGCCACTGTGTGTTAGATCAACACAATGAGACAGATACTACCAACACAGAATGTCAAGTAGCCGGCAGGGGGGCTGTTCCGTTGTTGTCGACTTCTCTCAGCTTTTCATTCTTTCTCTTTCACACTCTGTTTCTCGCGTCGTCTGACTCTCCTCCTTTCAGTCTGCCCCCACAGCTGTTCTCAAGCCATTTACAGGCTTAGACCAGGAAACCAAATTCAAAGCAAATACTGAATGGAGTCAATATATAAAGCACTCAAATCACTGTCTTTATCAACAGACCGAAACACCCACACTCTTCATTATATATTATATATTATATATATACCCTACGTTCATCACCATGCAGTAGCCCTCAATGATAAGGGCAGTGCTATTGTCGGCAGCAAGCCTTCCCTTCTCCATGTGCTTCATCGTAGCCCACAGAACACAAAAACCACTGTGTCCAAAAACAAAAAAAAAAAAAACACTTGATCGAGACATAATCTTTGCCTGCTTGCGTACTGCAACCACTGCCCTATAACACAATGCTGGTCGTCTGCACCTGCAAAACTGAGACAGCATATTTTAAAAGTTGCATTCTCTCCCACTCTATTTGGAAAGGACCAAAAAGACAAAAGTCCTATCTGTCTATATATGACATGTTCATATTCATGAAAGTTTTCATAATACTCATAGCTGGTTAAATGTCTACACAATGCTAACATCCCGCTGACAGAAGAGAGGGTAGTAAGAGGTTGACCCACATACTGACATGTTTGGCACAAAAAGTAACTAAAAAAGTGTCGACTGCAAACATGGGCTCCACCTACCATCCACTGTGATGAAGGGGTTAGTGCTGGAGTTCAATCCAAGGTTGCCATCAGTGGCGAGGTCACCTTCAGCACTCCATGCCACAGTCAAACTGTTGCCAGCTCCAAAATCTACACCTGCACCAGTGTTGAGATCAGTATCCACTTCATTTCTGTCAAACTCAGCATCTTTAACCATGTCAGATTTGGTACCAGCTTCCCCTTCAGTGTGAGCGCCTGCAGTCAGAGCAGAGCTGGCGTCAGCACCACTGAACCCCTTGGGGCTGAGGGGCACTGGAAGCACAATACCACCAGGCTCCTTCTCCACCCCAAAGCCCTCCATCGAGGCCTCTAGGGGTGAGAGAGGGAAGCCAGCATTGCCATCCCTCAACAGTGGGAACGGCGAGAGGCAGAGGCGAGGTTCAGGCGGCGCTTGCCGCAGGTCAATGTGTGTGGCGCCTGCTGCAGAGAGGGTGGGTGGAGGGGTTGGGGGCTGATCTTCTGCAACTGTCAGTGAACGCTTCATGGAGTGTGGTGAGCGACGTGGACCACCCATGGGTGATGCCAGCTGGTCCAGCCCTGCCCCATCTCCACCTGGATATTTATCAGGCAGCTCTAGACTGGTGGGTACCAACAGGTGGGAACATTCAGACATCGCTCTCCGCATAGCCTTCCTCTGCTGCTGAGCCCGCCCCATGAAACAGGGCTCCAACTCCTCCTCTTCTTCTATCTCTTCCTCATCGCTGTTGTCCCCTGAAGAGCCCTCGGATAACTGACGAGCCCCCAGGGCTGCCCCGGCTCCAGCCACAACCTCTTCGCCCCTCTCCAAATGGTTGTCATTGACAACTCCTATAACACAGTAGTTAGGGGCCACCTGGGGCATGGCAACCTTTGGGCTGGATTCAGCAAAACTGGAGCTGTTCCATGGTTCGGTTGGAGAGTCTCCATCTACTGGAGATGCTTCCATCACTGAGGCTCCCATTGAGTGTGGAGCCATTGCACTAGTCGGTGGCAACAGCTCCACACGCCTGACAGGGGATCCAGGAACCGGCGGCAGGGAAACTCTGTTGATACCACCACATCCCAGGGCAGAGGGCAGCCTGCCTGGGGAAGCTGGGGAAGGGGATGGGGAGGAGGAGAGAGGGCTGTCTGGGCTTTCCCCTGCACTGCCCAGGGAGGCGTTACCCAGTGAGGTGCTTCCTGTGATGACCCCAACGCTCCCTGGCACCTTAAGCTCTGCGTCCATGCTGCCCCTACCCGGATGATCGAAGAAGCACAGCTTGTCTTCATCTGTGAGTCCAGTTGGCGCCAGAGGTCCATCACCTACCACCAAGCCCCTCGGGGTCCCCATGTCCATGCCTGAGGGGTGCTGCCAATCCCAGCTCTGAGCCGGCACTGTGGCTGACAGGGACGGCACCTTACACAGCTCACTGTACTCTGAGAAAGGAGAGCCAGGCTGCTGATCGGAAAGAGAAGACATGCTGTCTCCCCTTTCTGGTCTCTTTCTCCCCCTTTCTTTGTTTCGCGGTGCGTCTTTGTCTCAGTCTCAGGTGTCTAAAGGTAATCGTCACCACTTCTCTTCCCTTCTCTCCCTCTTGCCTTTGTTGTCTTGAGCTGTTGTACCTTTTTTTCCAGTCACTCAGGTGGGCTGTGCGCTCTAGGTACGCATGTGGAGTCTCTTGTGCTGTGTCTCCGCTCTGAACTCCAACACACACTGAGGGTGAACTGGATGTTCAGCTCTCTCCCTTGTTCCATCCCTCTTTCTCTCTCTCTCTCTCTGGTTCTCTCACTGATTATTACAGTAGTCATGTGACCCAGTTGCGGCCAATTGGCTACTGCCAAATCCCAGATCCCACCCACTGTGGTGGAGTGAGTAAGCCCCCTCCCCTCTAGTTTTCTCTTTCACTCCACGTTTTTTCTTGCCTCAGCCCCTTTCTTTCTCCAGCTCTGTCTCACACACAGCTCTGTCTTCCCTGTGCTGAGGATTGAGCGAGGACTCGGGCAGGCGCTTTGGAATGGGGGGAGGCGGGGGGGGTTGGATTTGAACTCGAGACCTTTCCCGACTATATACACTATACACATCACATGCATACACACTCAATTTATCTCTATCTGACCTGTTACTACACCTTTTCTCTTCAATTCATACACCCTTCTCTCTACTTTACTAGCTCCTCTTTTTTGTCTGACCCAGTACTGTCTGTAATGTAAAAAATAAACCTTTGAGCACAGGGTCCAGGGTCCAGTCTATGGTCTCTCTGGGAGTGCTTTGTAACAAGCTTGTTCCAAACAACACATAGCCCTTGCTGTAAGGCTGCAGACACCCTCTGCTCCACCATGTGCAGGTGTGGGATAGCAAAAAAAAAAGAAAGAGAGAAGAGAGCAGAAGCTGTGAAGGCTAAAAAATAATGCCAGGTCCAAGTGTGAGTGTAAATGTGTGAGAATATGTTACTTTTTATGCATGCATGTGTCTTAGCAGGTCTACCTATATTATGAAGGAGCAGAAGAAGAATGGTCACGTGGAGGATCACACTCCACTGCCTCCCATACTCCTACCAGGCTCACATACACACACTTAGACCATCAAACTCTGAACCTCTGAAAATACATAAAAAAAAAAAAACCTGCACAGTCTCTCAGATTAACACCTATATGTAAACACACAGTGTATGCACCTGAGTCATCATTCTGCCACGTACCATGTCAGAAACATTCATGAATGACCGACATGCTTATACATGCACATATACAGTCACACACACAATTCACGCTAACTCAGACTGAGGTCAAGTCTGCAAGCATTAACAGGAGCTCAGCCTGACTTCTTGCACTTCTTCCTTTCTGGCTCATTCTGAACTGAAATCCTTGCAGCTTCTAAGTGACAATAATCTGCACAAAACATATAATATGAAAAAGATATACAGAATTGGGTAACTGATAAAATACATGTGATAAAACAAATGTGCTCAATTATTCAATTGCAAGGAGTGAAGAGACAATACCCATCTGAATACCCCAACACTGCATTACAAGCACAGCATTAAATGTATATGTATGTACACACGCACTACAGTCAATATTTCATTTTATGGTTGCACAGATAAACAAGGTGCATGGTCTCACAATATACATATGTAAAAAAAAAAAGGGGCTGTTATATCTACATGGATCATGTGAGGCTACCCAGCATGACCTGTAACATAATCTGTAACGTAATGGTCAGTATGTGACAGAAGGACAGAGATGAGCTTGTTGTCCTAGGCTGAGCTTTGCATGCATATGTGTGTGTGCGTGCGTGCACGTGAGTGTGTGTGTGTGTGTGTGTATGTGTGTCCAGTGTCAGTCAAAACAGCCGGCAGTTACAGGCGTTCCTGTGGCCGTCGCTTTGGACTGAAGGCTGAACGTTGGAAGAAAACAATGATTTATAACAGGCAGACGGGCAAACAGGGACAGAGCGAGGAATGGCGGGACTGAGGGTGAGGAGGATTCAGACAGATGAGGGCGGATAGAGGGATGAACAGAGAGGGAGAGTTTATGAGGACTGAGTGTGGAAGTAAGAATGACAGCAAGGCATCGTGGGGAGGAAAAGAGAAGGAGAGAGAAAAATGATCAGGGCACCCACATGAGGAAGGAGACAGAAGCAAGGATAATTGATAGAAGAAGAAAGTAGGCAAAAGATGGAAAGGCAGGAAGCAAAGGAAGGGCAGAGTGATAAAGGAGTGAGGAGAAAGAAAGTAAAGGACACAGGAAGTGAGAGTAAACAGGAACTTTGAACTGGGATGAGGCTTTGGATATTCTGTGTGGGTACAAACATCGTCTCCTGCCAGCACTACAGGGCCGGGCAGGACAGGACATCACACAGAGCCGAGGGGTACAATGCTTCTGTCTGGTTTTGTCCATTCTAACAAGTTCTAATTCTGGCCTTAGACCCAAGTGAACTGTAAAACCTGATGATCCAAGGGGGATCCAAAACAACCTCACTCTCTGAGTCCTATTTCCCAACTCTGCAGTTTCAACTTGAAGTGGGTCTTACAACAATAGAGGGGAATTACTGAAATGGGGGGAGTCCAAAAGGTTTACTAAACAAAAGCATAACTACAGATGGTCCATAATCCCCAGAAGAAGTGCTGCTTCATAAAACACTAAATGAACATGAGCTTTGTTTCCACGCCATGTTTTCCCACTGGAAAAAAAGAGTCATGCCAGACTGGCATTAGAAAAAGAGAGATGAGAATCCACTTAAAAGAAAAAGTAAACATTTGAACTGCACACAAAAAAGGCAAGGGGAAAGATAGAACCTCTTCCTGTCAGCTCACAGACAAAACAGAATTACTAGACAACAACACTATAGTGGACTACCATCAAGTCTTCAATGCAAAAAAGGAAGTCTGCATTTCTGCACCATGATTTCAAAATATAGTTTTTTATGTTCCTGTCGTTTTCACAAGGCCCCTAACTTAGCTCACACGTGCACGTGTAAATCGGAAAATTAACTTCCATGCAAATCTGAAATTTGACCTTTCAACCAAAGAAATCATTCATGAATAATGAACTGAATGATGAATAATGCTCCTGTTTAATAATGTTCGTGGCATCCCGAAACAAGACCCAGCTCTATGTAGATCACTTAAAAAAAAAAAAAAAAAACTCTATCGTCAACTGATGAAGTGTTGATTAATCTGTGAAGAGATCTTACTATCAGACTAGACTATGAGACTAAGCTTGTGTCATTTAATTTACAATGAGCAAAAGAGGACTTCTGCTGTTTACACATCACCATTCAGTTGTAATTACATGATATACTCCAGTGATCCTGTCCTCATGATTGTGTTCCAGGCAGCGTAAGTTGTTAAAGTCCGACCGGTTGTTTTGAAGTTTCTGACAGTTTTCAATCTGATTTATCGTGTTCACCAATGCAGAAACATCGCAATCAGAGCTCTGTTGTTCTTTTGACAGCACGCAGTGAACGGCGGGCCTTTGCTTCAGGGAAGTGGCATTTTCATCACGGTGCACGCAGGTTTGCTATTTTGGTGACCCATCATAAGTTTGACATCAATGGGATGAGTACCACGTCATATTTCAAAACTGAAAAACAAAAGCTTTGAAAGGCTGAAACTCAGTTTGAAAGCTTGAAATCAAGACTGAAACCAAGTTTTGAAGGCTTGCACAATGTTTGGAAAATTTCAAACCTCTGAAAACATTATTTTGTGTTTGAGTTTTCCTTTTTCAAAACTGCTGCCCTCCAACATATTTTAAGAGTTTGTCGCTGTTCTTCGGGTGTGTTTAATTTGTTTTCCAGGTTGGAAACCTTGTGAATGGTGACTTGAAAACTGGTGCGCATATGTTGGAAAAAAGTTCTGAAATGTTGAAACCTGAGTTTTGAATGGGCAATTTTTTATTTTGAAACTTTTGCTCATTTTAGTAGCAGGACAATCAGCTTCACAAGCTAAGCCATGAGCAGAATGTGGCATGCTGCTCACACCTCTGTGGTGTGAGCAGCATGGTACTGAGCAGAGACAGATGTCCAAACCCATGGCCCTGCAAAAACAATAGTAAAAACTCGGAAGTGACGAGTGAAAGGAATGACACCTTAAAACAGTCTGTTACTGCTCTGACGAAGAAAAAACAGGAAGTTATTACCACATTCTGATGACGGCTTAGACTCTATTTTGTTTGTGTAATAGGGTGATGTAGTCTTTTGTTTGCAAGGAAATCACCCTAAACCAAAAGTAAAGAAAGTTCATCCCTTTTTCTTTTGACGGCAGTATTTTCCGGGTCTACTGCTTGACATTAATTGCCATTGTTGCCATTCACATCTTCACAATCCAATCACATCTTGGCGCTCTTCCTCGCTCAAGAGGAAACTGTGCAGAATACATGCAGCTGTGATTACCACTGGGACTTTTTTGAGGTCTTCCACCAGCAGGTACTTCAGACGTCTCCACTTCCCCTTTAGAAGCCCAAACGCCCTTTCAACCACCAACTCTGGTTAAGCTGTGCAGTGTGTTGAATTTCCTTTTGCCTCTGGGATAAGTGCCCATTATCTCTGTATGGTGTGATGATGTGGGTATGCAGAATCTCCGAGGAGGTGGCAGTCACTTCCCATTACATCCCCGAGGTGGCCATGTAATGGGTAGTTCCGAAACACCCTGGCATCGTTTGCAGACATAAAAAACATAATGCAGGGTTCCTGTCGACATGTCAAACCGGTCTGGAACACCCCTGAAGCTCTCTTGGTTTGCTGGCAACCAAATGGAGCACAGCAATTTATTTGGGGGGTCCACGGTAGAGTTTACGGAGAAAGGACCAACTTTCTCACAGATGCCCATGGGAAAGTGTCGGCAGCATTAGTTTATAGTATAAGTTTCTACACCCCTATGACACTGGCTGTTGTATAAACACTGATGCAGTAATGATGGCTTAATACTCCTAACAAAATTCTTAGCTCACATAGATTGTAACACAGTTTTGAGGGAAAGCAGTGGATTCTCCTTCACCTGAAATGTTTACGTTGTCATCTTGAAATGCAAAGCAAATGTTGGATCACTATGATTATGAATCAAAGTTTCAGATTGGAGATGAGGGAAACGCCCCAGAAATCACGCGATCCGCAAGCTCGCAACTGTGCTGGTAGATCTTTGAAAAGTGGGTGCTGTAAACTCAGCTTACTTTAAATTTACATCTGCAAAACAAAACAAAAAAAACTAGCCCTAACTATCAACATTTCAACACTTTTCTCGATATATGTGCACCAGTTTGCAAATCTCCATTTACAAGGTTTTACACTAGGAAAATAAAAGTGCTGCAGTTGTGAGGAACGAAAACTCAAAAATACAAAATAATGTTTAAAGATATCTGATTTTTTTTTCACCCAATCAAAACATTATGCAAACCTTCAAAACTGTTTCAATTTTACAAAACCCTTTTGTATTAGAGTTTTCAAACTGAGTTTCAACCCTTCAAAGCTTTTTTTTCTACTTTCGAAATATGACACGGTATTTATCCCATAGACTTCGAGGAAGTGTGAGGAGATGCACAGCAGGGTGTGTGTCAGTAACAATCAGGCAACAGGGTGTAGTTTTAGTGGTTGTACTTGTGTAAAGCACCATTATGTTACATTATGCATGTACCGCATTACTCAAAAATCACTTTGGGAGCATTCATTCAGTGTGAGGGTGCCTTTTTCTTGATAATGCTGGCTTTCCAATTTGACTGACATTTTGAAATAAATCCTTAATTTAAAAAAGGTTTAAATTCTAAGTAAAGTTAATACACTTTTATTTCACTTTTATTTTATTTTACTATTTCTGTAACCAATAATAAATATTAATAAATACCCTCTTAGTGGGAGTCATGCCATTACAACGCCGAAATGTAAAACTCGTTGGGTGGCAGTAGACGTTTGAATCCAAAATAAAACAGTCAGAATAAATCAGAAATAATTAAATCAGAATGGTGGACACTTTCCTTTTGTCCTTATATAAGGTGTTAAACAGATCTTATTGCTAAGCTTATAACAAAACTGAACTTATGCTCCTAACAGCAGCTGTGTGATTTCATAGAACTCCATCATATCTAATTATCATCATCATTAAAACATATAAAAAGAGCCATAACTTTGCATTAGGAGACACATTCATTGCTCTAAACATGGCCAGTGTAGCCGTTTTTCTCTAAGCAGTATGAGTTGAATGACTTTAGTCAAATGACATGGTTATAACCCAACAA
>JBBMJY010000013.1:15214221-15216412 GCA_037833715.1 Toxotes lorentzi
ACAACAACAAATAACTTAAAGAAAACATTTGGGAAACACCAAATTGTTGTTACAAATGTGGATTTGAGAACAAAAGCAATAAAAACTGTGTGGATTTCACTTCAGTCATCTCACATCACACCATACCAATGTTCTGCCCTCAGTTTATCCATCTACTATTCACTGTCCTCAAATGCTGCAGTGCTTGATTAAAAATACATTTGCCTAAACATCACATAATGGAGAGAGGAGAGAGTGTTTCATTCATTTTTATTAATTAATGACATAATAGCCAGCAGCTCTACTATTCCCTGTGAAGCAGATGCAACTGCCTGATCTAAATTCATCATTCATAATGAATAAATCCGATGCCCTTAGCTAATTTAGCCTCGCCCACTGATGTCTCTGTCACAAACAAGAAAAATGCAAAACTTCACACCAGGTCTGTGTTTACATTTGCCACCACCATCATCAGATGTTTATAATGCATAAGCTGTAAACACATGAAAAGATATCCACATTCAAAAACAGTTTTCTACTCCTCCTACCATCACCCTCATTATCCCAGAGGGCATGCAGCGTGTTGGCCATGATGCACCGAGTGCTGAACCCGTCTCCTAAAACTAAAAGCTAATGGGACACAGATTCATGCTGAGCGAGGTGAAATTAATCTCCACAATAAAGAACGACAGGGAATATGGAAAGTGTGACATTCATATCTATTACAGCTACTATTAGATGGCATGTCTGTCACTTTATCCTCGGTTTATTCACACAGCCAATTTCAGGAATGTGATGAAAACTAATAAATCCGTTGAGCGTTTGTGGTATTTAAATAATGAAAAAAGCAGTCAGTTATGTGGATACAGGAAAGCAAAGCACAGAAAATATCTAAAATGGTGTCCTGGTATAAAAATATATCTAAAGCACATGCAGCAATCCAAAGGTTGAAAATGTCAACATGAAAAAAAAAAAAAGATGATTTTTCACGTTTTTGTCACATCATATAAGAACATGCTCCTGCATTCAAAGGTTTGCACTGGCACCGGTACATTACAAAATAAAGGTCAGCGAGTAACTTTGCTTACATTATTATTTCTTCAACAAGATTACATTCTGCAGCCATGCTAGCGGCTCTGTGTGAGGGTGTACGTAGGCAGAGTGACAGGCTCAGAGTGATGATGTTTATACACTAATACTAAGGTTATGTTTACCATTTCTTTATCTAATTATTATATATGAATTATATATAATTATATATATTATATAATATCTCATTATTATATAATAATTATATTATTTTCCCTTTTTGTGGGGTTAGATTAAAAATCAGAGAATCATCAGTGTCATTTGAAGGAGGCCACGACTGTCTGTGCTGAATTTTATGCCAATCCATCCAATATTTGCACTCTCGGCCAAAATTGTAACTGTGTGGCCAAAAAACGTTCTGTGAAAAACAAAAAAAAAAGTTTGGGTTTTTCACTGATTCTATGATGATATTTGCATCCAGATGCAGAAGTAGTAAATAACAAAATGGGAATCAGAAAGCATTTGCCTGGACTGCTAATCACTGAATAAAAATTATTTCATATCCATTGCATATTTATACCAAATTTGAAAGCTAAGATCCCAATTAAATGAAGACAAAAGAATATTCAATGGGGTTTTGTGTCAAAGGGGGGGAGGGGAATAGGTCACTGTTAGTCTGCGGTCCCTGCTGTTTGGTCCCTGCAAATGAAACAAAGTGGCCTCTGTATTAAGCCTCAGGTGGCATTTCATTTCCATTTCCAGTCTGAATAAGCCAATCTCTCACAGCCAAACACACATCAGGCAGTCGCAGGTTGAAAAAAAAAAACCCACTTCATCACCAGGCACTTTACCATCACTCCATCCTGCTCGCTCTTCTCCAGCTGCTGGAAGATTATTCTCATACTGCTGACAGCTCAGTCTCTGCCCCATCTACAGTATTTCACTCTCCTCCTCCACCTATTAAAATACAGCTTTCAATTTCTATTGAAAACTGTAAATGCTGAATGTCTCTTGATTCATTGCAATAAAAAAAAAAAAGATACACCCATGCCAGGAATTTGAACTTTGCATGGCAGTGTGGAGTGTTTGCAGCTCAGTTGTTTGGTACTTAGCTCATTCTGTTCTTTGATGGTCCTAAGTCTGAACATTTATCCCTCCTCTTTCTCCATCTCCGTCCCTTGCT
>JBBMJY010000013.1:15216512-15269068 GCA_037833715.1 Toxotes lorentzi
TTTAGAATATCTCTGTATTTCACAGACTGAAACAGGAATGCACCGGCGTCTGTCTTGTTTACTTATTTTGCATAATTAAGATGCTGAAAAGGGAAGCTTTGCTGTTATTGACTGCCTCCCACTGAGGTTTGTGCAGTGGAACCATTTACCACAACCATATCCAGCAAAATCCTAGACAGTCTCATGTCTGCTCTGCTCTCTTTCTACATTTTGTTATGCTACTATGCTACTAATTGCTGCACTGTTGTCATGACAACGACAAATGACAACAGTGCCCACTGCCTCAAAGTCATTACTGCTGCCAGGAAAAGTTACAAACACTATTTTACTCAACTTCATTTACGGAGCACCTTTAATGCAACAAAGATGATTCAAAATGCATCACAGTGCTGAGAGGAATAAAACTAAGGAATAGACGAGAAAAAGGACAAGGAGTAGAAATGTCTGTTGACTGCACCAACAGAGTGAGAAAAACTGTGAAAAGCAATTCTGTAGTTTCAGGGCAGCTACTGAGAATGCCCCGTCACCATAGCACTAAGTCCTGAATTTGGGGAACAGATTTCACTTCATGATTTCTCGGTCAAACCTCAAACATGAATCTAGTAGGATTTCACAGTTTTTTGCATGTGACTTGACAAAAGGAGACAAGGTGACTAGAAGGAGGAGAATAAGTTTTGGGAGGTTAAATGCAGTGAATAGGAGAAGGAGAAGAAGGAGAGTGATGGAGTCATGCATGAGTCAACCTGCCCTCCACAATCACCCAACCTAATTGTTTGGAATGAGCCTTGACTGCAGAGTGAAGGGAAAGCTCAGCATATGAAGGAGCAGGTGCGTATCTCATGAAGATGGTCGAGAGAGTGAGCAAACCTGTAATCCAAGATAAAGGTGGGCACTTTGAAGAATCTCAGATTTAATATATATGTTTACACTTTGTGTTATTTCATAGTTTTGATGTCTTCAGTATTAATCTACAATGTGGAAAATATTAACAAAGAACTCTAATGATGCTGCTACAAACTACTGTTTACATATTCACAGTTTACACTGTTTACTGTTTACATATTTGCACTACATACATTATTACTTATTCTGTTACGTATAACACTTATATTTTTTCTTGTTTTGTTGCACTGCTGTTTTTGGTTTCTTGATTACTGTAACTACTCTGTCTTTAAATAAAGTGTTTTTGAATTTGAATTTGAATTTGAATTGAATTGAATGAAAAAAACGAGAAGGTGTACCCAAACCTAAACTAAATAAATAAATAAACCTCAATCCAATCTACTTCATTTAGTGATTTCATTATTTCTCAAAATGCCCTCTGACAGCCTTCAGTGTAAGAGCATAAAACTGAACTATGGGTTATATATGATGAGCTGAAAACAGCAAACAATTAAGTGGTTGTGGATTGTGAGTCAAAGTTTAAGCTTTTTCAAATGACATACTGTATCTGTGAAACATGAAAAAACAGTGTGTGCATTGCCCTTTGGTCTATTAAGGCTCCTGCTGGTTGATTACTTATTGCTGCCTCTAATTTGGAGCCTTACTGTCTGATAACACAGCTTCCAAAATGATCTTGGGCAGTACAACATTAACAAAGATGAGAACTTAACTATATCATCCACTGATCATATAAAATATCATTGTATGAAAGAATAGCACACTTGAGTAGTTTTTTATGTCCATTTCATAGTTTTGTGTATGTGTGTATCCAACAGAAACTGTACCAACAGTAAGTGCGTTGTCAGTGTAGTGTCTCATTAACTCCAGCATCTGTTGCTGTTCCTACGGCAACAATAACTGATCCTCAGTCTCTATAGCAACCCCTCCTCCCTGTCCTTTCCTTTCCTGCAGTCCCTTCCCCAAAAAGTACTTCATGTCTCCGTCTTCCATCGGAAACTTGAAAATACCAATTTGACCTTTATCACGACTTTATATAGAAAGTAGTACATTCTGAAACCTCTGCGAGTCTCAGAGAGAGAATCAGGTTAAAGTGATGTTGTGCTGTTGTGAAACGCTTCATTATCACATGAAGACTTTCATCATTCCTGAACTGTCTAAAATTGTGTGTGTGTATAACCCTCCAAACAAAGCTGTTTTTCAGACACGCTTCTATCAAACTGAGGTGCTAAATGAACCGTTCTTCTAGCTGCTGAGGCATAAAGGGCAAGCTGTGCACCGTGCTACCTGCTCATCTGCCTGAGAGTCGTGCATCTTTCCAAAGCAGTAAAAGCTTCTGGTGTAATGTTAATGTTGCAGACATTCAGGTTCAGCTTTTGCGGCTGCCATTCACACTGATGGAAAAACAAAACACAAGTACTCCAGCATATAATATGAACCTATTATATATGAGCTGTAACGTATAGATGGATGCCAAATAAAAGGAAAAAAAAACGTAACTGTCTCAGTAAGGTGTTGATCCAGTATGAGCCTCCAGCACAGATTCAGTGCTCTACTCTACTGGAGGGATGAACTCCATTCTTCCAAAAGACAGTAAATTAATTTGGTGTTTTGATGATAAATCATTTTACCTAAACTACATGATAGGTTGTCATTTCCTTTCAAACCATCCAATAAAATGTAAAAAAAAAAAAAGATTAATCCATGCGTTCTCTGATCTGTAGGTGGTATGGTTAAAGTTTAGACCACAAAACTCTCATGTGACCTACAGTACTTTCTCAACAACATACTGTATATCCAGCACACCCTTTGTATAGTGGCTGTGTACTTAAACCATCAGTGTTTTGCTAACTCTTTTTTTTGACAAGCCCAATTCCAACCCAGCATGCACCTGTAGGTCCTGAGTCTATAATGGAGAGGAAGGTATAATCACCACTCCCCACTCGCCCCTGTGATTAACTTGATGTTATTTACTGGAGAGTGACAAGGTCAGAGTCTAGATGCAAACTTCGTTAAGATTAGGAAAAATACTTGCGAACCATCTTCCCTGACCTTCTCCCTATGAGGCTTTACAGAGGTAGAACAACATCACACTACTTCCACCTTTACACTGAAAGAAAATAGCAATTATTCACAGAATTACATGACAACTGATGCTTCTTAGGGACAGTTTATTGTCCCTTACTAGTCAGAAAGCCCTCCTGCATTGAAACATCTGCATTTGTTATGTTTCCCTGCTCTTTTTTCCAGGTTGTTCTTTTCAGTTTTCACCATCTCATGTTCAACCTGTCTTTTCATCTATGAATCTAAACAAGCAGCTCTTTAAACAGCCACACAGATGTGAATAACATGCTATCTTCGTTTTCTAAATGCCAGCTGTGGGACGGACTTTTCTCCAGTGTTCCTACATCAAATTTTAAACTCTCAAAAACGACATTGTGAATCTGCGTTGACAACGGCATGATATGTTATATTTAATAGAATTTGAGTGTCTCTCAAAGTCTATGCTCTATGCTACAGTATGGGGAACAGATGACTGCAAGGGCTCTGTCTGTCCATCTATTTATATATCATCTATTTACCTCTGTATGTACATGACTAACCTTGTTTCTGTCCTTTGTTTTTATCTGCCTTTCTATCTACAAAGGTCTCTTAAGTTGGTGTCTTACCTGTAATCTTTATGTATGCCTGTCTCCCTCTGCCTCTGCATCCATAAATCTGTTCCTGCCTAATCCTTCCTGCTGCTCTGTGTGTTTATCTCTACTTGCCTGTCCATCTTCTTCCATGTCTCTGCCTCTGTCTTATGTTTTTCTGGACACTCCTTTGCTTAAAATCTGTCTGTTCTTGTTGTTGTGTTTTCTTAAATTCCCTGAGTCTGTCTGAACTCTGCTTGCCTGGGGAACAGCTCGGCTTCTTCTCTTGTCAGATACTTTCATCCAAGCATCTATTTATATATATTTTTCTATTTAACAAGAGCTGAATCTGCAAAATCAACTCACTTTAACACTCTCTCACACACACGGCACTCACAGGCCAAACGCCTTAGCTAAATGTAACTTACTGAAGGAACCTTAGAGGTTGAATATGTCTGTGCTGACACATTAAAATATTGTTCCTCACATGCAAAATGAGGAACAATGTTTGGACTAAAAGGGACATAGAACCAAGCTATAGCAACGATGATACCAAATGCATTTCAAAACATGTGACACCCACTTAGGGGGAAAAAACATATACTTTTTTCTCATTCCCTGCAAAGCTGACATTTTGAAATTACCTTGGCAGGACACTGAAAACACACTGTACAGCACAGACCTGCCTTTTAACACACCTGCTGCCTAAGCAAAGCTTCTAAGAGTTGCACAAGTTGCTCTACTAAACTGGAAATCAGGTCAACTTCCTTTTACAGAGGGAAAGTTTTAGAGGAGTTCAAAAGAGATTAATTATATGGGTATAGTCTAAATAGATCAATGACATTCAGTCTATTCATTTCTAAATTTTCTTACAAAACTTCGGAGTAATTAAACTTGTGATAATGGGGGGGTCTTTTCACAAATGTCAGAGATAACAATAATAATAATGCTCCTAAAGGTCAGTTTAATAATCATGGGGAATAGTATTCAGTCTGTCAAGGCAGTTTAACAAAGTGTTCTGTGGCTCTGGAGGAGCTCTGTCACCACGGTTGGAGACTCCGAGCATACCTATGGACTGAAGGAAGGGCAGAAAGACAGAGACAAACATATATACTCTAAGTCTAAATATAAACATAATCATGGTGCTTGGTAATATGCTGTAAATAATAAAAACAAATCTAGCAGAAATGTTGATGCATTACTATGGCAAGGTTCTTTATTGGAGTGATGACGCATATTGAGAAATAACAAATGAATGCATCTATATCAGCGATGTTGGTTTCTATTTTTGTTAGATGCAAAAGTCATAAGGATATGGTTTTAAAAAAAAAAAGGGTTCCCTATGATTAATGGGCATACAGAACTTTGTCAACAAAAACACTAAAATGGCTGAACGTCTTAGAAAAGCAATACAAACCCAAGTTCCACTGACTGAGCTGATACCACTGCCTTTTTAAAATGTCAATATCAAAGTTTATTAAATCTAAAGCACAGCCCACACAGCTGGCTCGGGGCCGTCTCTGTATGGGTTGTGAATCTGTTGCTAAAGCTTGGTACATCATCTGAAAAAATAACCCAGAGTGACTCACACTCTTGTCCTACAGTTCGCTGTTGGCTGTTACACCGGCGCCAACAAGACAAAATCCCAGCACATCTCCCAAAGCCGTCAAAAGGCATCAGCTCATCCTCGTTCATCAGCTCATCCTAGTGGGGCCATACTGTACAAATGTCCCTTACGGGCTACCATCTAACAGCCTGTGCCCCAATGAAAGGAGCTGAAACAACTGCGAAAAGCACTATGTGGTAAAAATAGACCGCTGATACAGTATATTCACGCCTGCCTGCCTTTTGAGGATTTGTGTTTGTCCTCAGATAGCTTGATGACTCAGTTGTGTACTATATGTGTGTCTGTCTTATGGCTGTCACTTTTTCCAAAAATCACGTTTGAATGACTTTGAAGTGACATGCAATTTGTTGAAATCGATTCAAATGCGCCTTTTGAATGTGAACAGGTCATTACAGATCCAATATTAACTTTGTCCCCCAAGTTTGAGCGAGTGTTTGGATTTCGAATAGGAAGTGACAGGCCCAGACTGTGCAGGGAGACAGAACCACAGCGGTGGTGCATTTGTGTCTGAGCGAGTAGGAGAAGCTTTGGTGGTCAAAGAGAACAGGTGTTGTTGTGATGTGGCCTGAAAGTCGCTTCTGGTTATTTTGGCGCCGCATTTACTTCTAATTTGAATTGATACGTTTCGTTTCTGATAAGAATCAGAAATGTGACAGAAGGCGTTGAAAAAGCACCTCAGCAGTAATACCTAATTCATTTTTCTGGCCACTTAGGGGCTTTAGAAGAACCAGCTGTAAACAAAAAACTGACACATTAGCTAATATATATACACATCCAGCAGGCATGGTGTAAAATTATCATTCATTTAGAGTTGTGTTTATGGCCACCTAGAAAATTTAAGTCTAACATTCACTCTCTTTTTAGCTCTGTTTTGGACTCCACCAACTCCTAAGGGAGATCATATCTGGCTCTTTACCTGCCAAATGCGTCACTATGCTCACCAGTGAGTTGCTAACTGTGTCTATTTGCCGTTAGGTGATGGGCAGGTAGTGTCACTTGTGTCAAGCTTCATGTCTTTTGCCTCAGGTTTTTCTGTCAAGGCTTTTTTTCTTAATACTCCTCTGTACCTCCTTTTATCTTTTTCCTCAATGTTTTAAAAGTAAAATCCTCCCTGAGGTTTGCTTCATTCTCCATCTCCAGCCGGGCCTCTCCTTTTCATTTTCACTTTTGTATATGTATCTCTCTCTCACATCATAACACAGGTTTAAAAATGTCCTTATCCATTCCCTCTCAGCCTTCTTTTCCCCTCTGCATATCCCTGTCTCAGTCCCACAGCATCCTCTCTCCTCCCTTTATCCTTTGCCTCTCTCTTTCCTGTGGTTCATGAACGATATATATATATATTTTTTTTTTTTTATCCCTGCACCTTTATTTTATTTGAAAGTCTTTTTTGTGTCTAACTCTAGTTTATTATAATTCAGCAGTTTGTTTTCCATGTGTCTGCCTCCCTCATCCTCACTGCAATGTACTCCCCTTTCTGTAACCTTCCAAAGTATCTCCTCCTGTGTTTTTTTTTTTTTTTTATTGTGCTCCACATGCCTTCTTATCTTTTGTACTTGGCTTAAATACCACTCTTGGTGACAAAGACCCACCCCTGGACACTGACAAAAGGTCTCATTAAACAAAGGGAAAACAGAGCCAGCTGCCTTCATCATTTGTCTTGTTGTTTTTCTCATGTATATGTATCAACATTCACACAAGAACATATATATATGTGCACCAAAAAAACACATGAAAAACATTCACAGAAATCAAATCTGATGCAGGACAGTTAACGCTGCCATGTGTCTTACTTGGCTTATTTTGCTGCAGCATGCACACAAACATGCACTGACAGCAAATACACACATGCATGGAGACCCACATGCCACACATACATCAGCAAAACACTGATGTATGTCCACTCGGTGTAAAACAGACATTAAAATTCAACCCAACAAGCATAAATCCAGCACCCTAGTCAGATGTTTCATCCACAAAGCAGCAATATATTTTTATCTGTGTGACTTGGAACTGGCAAAAATATTAATGTAAGCCTTTCTGTTCTTGCAGAAGAATGGGGGGGGGCATTGATCAAAGCTGCTTAATAGCCAGGTTCAACAGTCTGCTGTTCCTGTGGTGTGCTGAAGGCTGGCTCAGTCCTCATTACAGCCTCCAATGGGAGGCAGAGACAGGAAGCGTTGAAAGGAAGGACAAGGAAATGAATCCTTTGGAACTCTGAATCTCCATAAATCACAGCCATACACACAAAACACTTCAGCTCCTCTGGTAAAGACCAAATACACACACTTATGCAGACACACAAACATGCACTTGCATGCATGGACGTACACATGTGCACAAAAGCCAGACATATACACTTAAATAGCCACATGGATGCATCAGCATACATGAACATATAAAGGTGACATCCACACAAAACTACAAGTGTCAACCTATGACATTTTTAGCCTTCTGGCAGCTGTGAACATTATTATTTCCCATTCTACTGAAAACTTTTCTTCAACAATAAATGCCTTTTACATTAAAACATGAGCTGGAAAGGAAGCTGATCAACAGCTCCATTCTAACTCTCTATCCTATCGTATAACTCTGATTTACATGAGTCAAAACTGTTCTATTTATAACTGCTCACCTTTAGCATGAACATTATTCCCCAGTCTGCTGAAATCTCTTGTTAATGAGTCACACTAGTACAAATCTATTTTCCATTAAAAACGAATGCTTGACAGAAAACCAACCAACAGCTTTCATTTGGGTTCTAGTACAATTTTTCACAGCTCAGTCTGATTTATCTCAGGTGATAATATATATTTCGCTAGCAAGTCCCCCAGCTCCCCATGGGGGGTCCCAAGGCATCCCAACGCCACACAAAATATGTAATTCCTCCAGCATGTCTTAACCGTCTCATTTTTGGAGGACAATTTTACCCCAAACACAGCCCCTAGCTGAGGGTGAGCTCCCTGCAAAAGAAACTACTTTGGCTTTGGATACTCTTGTGTCCGTGATCTCATTCTGTAATACAGTACTCAAAGCTAATGATCGTAAGTAAGGGTTGGAAACACAAGTGTCACACAGAAAATGGAGTAAACTGCTCTATTGCATTTCACAACATCATAGCCTGATGAAACCAAAAGGACAACATCATCTGCAAATAGTAGAGATGCCATCCTTTTGTCACAGAAAAGACACTCTCCAGAGATCTGCTGTGCCTTTATGCTAACAATAAAAATCATGAACAGGAGAGGTAGCAGATGGCACCTTGGAATCCAGTGCATACCCTGAAAGAGCTTGACTTAATATTCAGAAATTAGGGATGCACCGAAATGAAAATTATTGGCCGAAACCAAAAACCGAAAATGAGAAAACCAAGGCCGAAAACCGAAACACAGAAAGAAATTATGCCAATTATTAGTACCACTGCATTTATGGCTATGACTGTGTACTAACCTTACTAAAGGGCATTGCGATTGCATAAATTAATATGAATGTTTCAAAGAATAAATCAATTACAAAATTATGAAAATATTTATTTAGCACATTCCAACAATGCACAATATAAAATAAAATTCAAAATAAAATGTTTAACGTCGCCACAGACGGAGTGGGCATGCTCGGAGGGATTTTGCTTTTCTGTGCTGCATTCCTCTCATATTCAGCATAATAATCAAGATGTTTGGATTTCAGCTGATAAATTAAACTCGACGTGGAGAAATTCTTTGCAGATCCACCCCCTCTTGAAATTTACGCATTGACATGTTTTGCAAATCGCTATCCGTGTGTCTTTCTCAGATATACTGAAATACGTCCACACCGCAGACATGTTGGCCCTTCCAGATAAGCTGGTTCTGGCCGCGGTTTTCGCTTGTGTCATCACAACATCCTGTTTCCGCCATGTTGTTTCGGTGATAAAAGTCTTTTGGCCGGAGACCGAAAATGCACTTTTGGGCCATTTTCGGCCGGAAATTTTCGGTGGCCGAATATTCGGTGCATCCCTACCAGAAATGCAAAAATGTTGTGTACAGAGAATTAAAGGCTCGCAGCAAAAGCCCAACAACCCCTGCAGACTCCAGCACCTCATTTTTTGTTCTTCTTGTGACCTCTGTCAGTCACTGTGTCACCATCCCAGTTACTAGTCTCAATAATGATGCATGAAAAAGAAACAGCAAAGCCACAAGAGGAATTAAAATAGGACTCACCTATGGTGGAGAAGCAGCCGAGGCAGCAATCATCACAGAACATGGAAAGTAAAATCGACAAAAACAAAAATTACCATTTGACATTTTTTAAAAGTTATTCTCAGGAGACAAACCAGGATGTGAACTGCTGTTGCATAACAACAGAGGTGAGTTAACATGACACCAACAAAGCCTTTTCCTTCAAAACTCTTTTCTATGGAAAGTTGTAAAGAAACAGGCTGCTATTGAGGAAAACAGAGTTAATCAGGAGAAAGAAGATAGAGTCACACCTAAACCCGGGATGCAAAGGAAATGGAGCATGATTACAGTGTTAACACATACACCTGGACAGAAGAGAAAAAGAGAAGGTTGTTTTGACATGGTTAAGATGCCTAGTGGTGTCACTAAAGAGAAAGACTGTGATTGGTTAGTAGTAGCACACCTGTCCACAGCAACACCGTTAATTATGAGAACGTCCGGGCAGAATGTACCAGCAGTGCATCATGAGGAGTCACGGCTTAAAGTCACACCAATGCATAGCCCCAGTTGATCAACACTTGAGCCCATGCGTTAGTCACTCACAAACAGACCAAACTGGAAAAGCCAAAAAGCCCCAGCCAAGTTTTTAGACAAATGTGTCCATGCAAGGGACAATACAAAAGGCTCTAATTATTCATCTAACCCCTAATGAGTGAAAGGCACGCAAGCAATCAATCCTGCCCAAAAATTCTGCCCAAAAATATTTGAAATCAATTTCAAATATCTGAACTAATCAAGCTATATGGAAAGATCATGCATGACAATAAACCATTTATCTTTTCTTTTAGTTACTCCTTATTAAACCTCTATTTTTTTCCAGGGTTGACTGCAACAAACCTTCAATGGTGGGGGCAAGTGGAGGGACCACAGCTGGTTCTTCCATGGGATCAGCAAAGCTGGGAAAGAAGGGCTTAGCTGCAGGATTTAGACCAGATCCTGGAACTCCCAGAGGGTTGACCGATGGGGGAGAGGAGGGGCTGCTGACAGGGGATGCCTGCGGAGGGAACTTCTTAGCTCCTGGGGAGGTGGGACTCTTTACAGAGGATGAAGAAGATGAAGAACGAGAATTCTTGGATTGCTTCTGGGATGATTTATCATCTTTGAGCTCTTTTGGTTGGAATTCCTGCGCTGTGGTTTTGGGGGACCGGAGAGGTGCTGGGCTTGGGGTGTCAAAGGACAAGCCAAGTAAAGGATGCCCTGAAGTGCTCATGTCGCTGAATTCAAAAAGCTCACTGTTGCTGCTCATGTGTGAGTCGTTCAGGAGCCATGAAGCATCTGAAGGTGAAAGAGGTGGAGCTGAAGCCAACACCTCGCCTTTTGGTGAAAAGCCAGGGCTTGGCTGCGAGGCAGGGCTGAAAGCCGAGGTGTCTCCCTCAGGCATGCCTTGCGCACAAGACTCTTGGAAGGAACTGGTGTTTTCAAACATCCCGCTGTCAACCATGTCACCAACTGTCGCTTTGTTCTCTGAAGAGAAAGATGGAGAAAAGGCCTGGCTACTGTTGCCCAAGGTGGCATTTTCAGTATCCATCAAGAAATCAAATGGGTCACCAGCGTGAGGAGCCACAGGGAAGGAACCAAGTGTCGCATTGTTGGTGGTGGAGGGCATAGTGAATGGAGCTGCTGTGGCTTTCAGCTCACTGTTCAGAACCTGTGGGTTAATGGAAGTAGCGGTTGTTGAGAATAGGTCTTGGGACAGAGGAGCACTAACCAGACCTTCTTCAGGGAAGACCCCCTTTTTCCAGGGGCTCTGGCTGGTGTCCATGTCCATGAACGAGGCCTCCAGGTTTGTCTTAGCTGAACTACCAATATCCACCATCACCTCCTCTGTGATCTGAGAGGCTGCTGCAGAAGAATGAACAAATGGTTCCGCCATCACTCCCCATTCCTCTGGAAGCTTCTTTCTGCGCTTCCCCCTTTTCCCTCGACCTCCACTCTTCCCAAGCTGCTCCTCCCAGCCACCCTCACCTCTATCCCGCCTTGGGCCAATCCTATTGTAGAACTCATCTGATGGGGGAGTGTTTTCTCCTTGTGCTTGCATCTCTGGGTGTCCCCTGCTCTCATGGTGTTCATAAGATCCCTCATCTTTCTGTCGTCTTTTCTTCTTCTTCTTCTGTTTTCGGTCCGATCCATCTCCCTCCCTTTCATCGCCTCCAGCGTAGGCGGCGCTCTCTCGGATAGGCCAACTGTCAGGTTCATCGGGACTGGCTGCAAGATGGCCTGCATGGCGACTGATCACCGTGGAGACGCTGGGGGTGAAAGGGAGGTCTGTCGATAGGCAGCCAGTCTGGTCTGGCCAGCAGTCACCTAAGGCACCTTGTTGTGGGTGAAGAGGGGAGAGTTTAAAGTTGGGGGAGATGGGTATGTGCATATGAATTGGTTCCCTCAAACTCAAACAAAGAATAAACCGAGAGGTAAACATCATTAGTCTAAAACAGCACAAAAAAATTTGTAATACTGAAAGTACATAAATCTTTACTGGAAAAGAGGTTTATAATTATAGTTTTATAATTATAGCCATTATAGCTATTTTTATTCAATGAGGTGGAAAGGCTGAAAAGCTGGATCAGACACAGCAACTTCTCGAGGGATTCAATCCAAGGCCAGAAGGGATGGATGTTATTCCATAAAGCCGAGCCTTAATCACCGCACCCTTTGTGGATTTGAATTGTAGGAGTGCTTTTTCCTTTTCATTAATTTGTTGCCCTTTGGTCAAACAAGTAGAGAATGTCTGTCTTTTTTAATAATCTTTAAATTAAAAAATCCCTTTGAAAATCCAACCCAAGTCTTAAACCTCCTTGTGTGCAAATGCTGATTGAGTAAACAAATGCTCGGAGGAAAGAGAATCAAACACATACACACTTACATACACAAACACACATTCTTATGCTGGTGAGCAGTGAATTAAATTAATGTAGAGAAGTGGTACTTTTGAATGGCTGACTCACTGCAGCCTCAGGGTCCAGAACGCTGGAACTATTGGGCAGCAAAAATTTTGAAATCAAAACAGAAATCTAAGAACTAGGTGTGTGAATTGTGTGTGCAGACACAAGTAAGGTCATGTAATACATGTGTACCCATGTACACATAACATGGACACAGAGGCAGATACACAAAAACAAAAAGACTGCTTAATGGTCCCATTGAAAGGAGGTCAACGATGCTGTATTAAAACTGTCTTTTTGTGGTTTTGGGACATTATATAATAAAGCTTAGGTCTGAAGGGCAATTATGGTGAATGTCAAGTTGAATTCACTCTAGACGGAAGAAGGTTATAAAGGAAAGAGAAATGTGAGGCAGATGAGAGGAAACGAGTGGAGGAGAAACTGCCCAGTGAGACAGCGTTGGTCTCATACTTTGGCCCAGTTTGTTTCTGGTTTTCAGTTACATGTACACACACACACACACACACACACACACACACACACACACATTGGGAAGAACA
This sequence comes from Toxotes lorentzi, assembly GCA_037833715.1. Lineage (NCBI taxonomy): Eukaryota > Metazoa > Chordata > Actinopteri > Toxotidae > Toxotes > Toxotes lorentzi. The sequence goes on from JBBMJY010000013.1 coordinate 15,229,332, forward strand.
GCTAAAGTGGAGCAGCTGTCAGGCCACATATAGTACAGTGGCTCTAAAGAGGGCCATATTTCATATTAACAAACCCATGACAGAACAGCAGCGCACAAATTGGCTAATATCTTCTATTCTCATATGACTCTGTGATCAAATGCTATTAGACACTGGAATAAAGCTAAGGCTTGTACTTGGGGTGTCTGAACCAAGCTAATCGAAATCTAAATAAAATGGCTCTCAATTAAGAAATAAATTGTCTGAATAACAAATTTTCTTGCAAAATAAAGCTCTCACAATGACCAAATGGTGAAAACACAATAAATTACACTCAAATCAAAAATGTGTTTAAAAGCAGTGCTGTATCATCCACCATGCAAACACAAACACATACTGCACGTAAAACAGCTGCTAAGTGGCTTCATGGCCTGAGAATGAGCTGTAAATTTCCTTGACCTGCAACAACAGCACAGGACAACCTGAACCAGAGTGCTGGAATACACAAGGATGCACAAGGATCCACAACCCCACACTTCAAGGCAAATTTCTGTTTGCTATTCACTATATCATATCCTATGCTGCCTTATCTTTTTTTCCTGTGTACACAATACATTGTATAATTATTGAAAAAGTTATTTTGGGTTCTTTCCATTCTTCTTTTTTTTTCCAGCGCTGCTCTTGTACTGTGAGGCATAATACATTTAATAAAGGTGTTTCACAATTACAAATAGAGAGGAGTATATTGTAGGAGGAAGGTGTTTCTTCACCATTCCTGATGAGAATGAGCCTTTAAACATAGCAATGCACCAACAAATACAGTGAAGAAGACTGTTTGAAAGCAAACATGGACGTCAGCAATGCAAGATTTAAAAATTAAACAACACAAACACTTGTTTTATCAGGGGGGAAATGTACTTAGTATGTTTCCTAGACCTGAAGGATACAAACAATGTATTTTGGTGAGAAACGCTCAATGCAAATATGACTTGACTGTTTACAAGAAATTTCCACAGGGCACCTACACCACGTACTGACTGGCTAAAGATAGATCTGAAACTTGCAACCTAAAATCTCTGGCAATGAATCATCGCATTCACAGGTCTAAATTTTAATAAATCATTTCTTGGTATTTCCTTCCTCGAGTTGGCTCACTTCTCATATGTCAGCCCTGATTAATTCCAGTATGACCAATTAAAGATTCTTGGCATCTGGTCTGGGTTTGGCTTTTTTCATGCTTCTGTTTAGATGTCACTGGCTGTGGTAGCTATTTTCAGTTTAATAACGGATCCAGATCATTTATAAGCTAAAAATATACCGTAAACAGATTTAAGGGATTCATAATGGTTGTGATTCAATAAATCTGATAAATCTGGTTTACTGTTCCGCTCTGTATTGGGGTGTCATTCAGACTTCATGACAACAGTCCCTCCAGGTTTTCATGGATCTGCACTCTGCATCTTGTAATTGGGAAAAGGGGGGTTGGTGGTTGCCGCATTGTTGAGTCACCATGTGTTGCCTTGTAGTGTACACACATACCAGTTGAGAGATTATGCACACACACTGACTCACACACGCACAGTCTTACAATGAGTATTTCTTTTGGGGGGGGGTTAACAAGCAACTGTAGCCTCCTTCTTTTTTTTTGGCTCTCATCACTTGTTACAAACTGGTTGAAAAGTTTGTGAATGAATCATCTCTATCTGCTGCAGAGGGAGTCAAACTGTGACTCTGTGACTTTGGTCTCTGGTCGTTCATATTTTAATTGCAGGGAGAATCAAAACAAATCAAACTCCAGCTCAGTACTAACCTTATTCAATGCAGCGAGTGTTTGCCATGAAGTAACTGAACATTAAAAGCAGTTTTAAAAGCAGTAAATTAGAATAACTTCTATGCTGTGAACTATAAAGATTTTCAATATGACAACACTTGTTTTAGGATGGCAATCAGTACTGATAAATATCCTGATATAATGTATCATAATAAAAAATTCTGACTGATGCATTTCTAATTAAGTGTTCCTGTGCTTCCACAGACACAATCCCTCTCTTCCCAGGAAGGCTTTTAATTTGAAATCTCTACAAGAATAGCATTAGTGGTATTTCTGTATCTTACACTCAGTTTGCCCTGGGAGTAATTTCACTTTCACTCTGTGTGTTTTATACACTTTCCATTAGCAACTGGCTTTTTTAGTTTGAGGCAGCTGCTGTTATGTGAAACTTGTTTGAATACCATTTTGTTTTGTTTTTTAGGACATACAGTATTATCATGAGATTATTTTCTGCAGGGATTCTTCTTTAAGAAGACCCTGCTCTTTTCATTACACAGGCACAGGGATTTCCACCACCTGCCGTGTAGCAGTGAACCATGGGGGCTCAGCTGCTGTGATGCTTTGTGCATGGTTCCACTGGCCACATGGGATGTTAGCATGGCTCTACTAGGTGACACAAGCCACAGCATGGTGACAACTACAGCTTCACGCTCCCTAGGATCAGATGTGCACTGAACTGGAGAGGAGCCCTATGGGGGGAGGGGGGGATAGTGAAGGCACTGGTGGGCGAGGGGTGGGGCAGAGAGAGTGGACAGTGAGAGACACAGACAGCCTCTTTCTGTATTTACACACACAGATCCAAACACACTCACACAGACTCACACACACACATGCAGTATATGACTAGAAGCCATGGCATGATGGCACACCCTATACAGCTGGATGACTAAATCGTATTGGATCTGGAGTGTGTGTGTGAGAAGGAAGCTATAGAACAGTAAAGACAGACAGCTGCTCTGTTTACTGCACCCCTCTGTGGAACGACTCGGGCAATGCAGCACAGCGACCTATATGATCCTGTACATTATATTATACAGTACACATTTTTAAGCTGCTATCTACAACTGTAGAGAAGGATCAGTCAAAAAAAACATAAATTATATGTCAACCAACAATCATGGTAACATACAGTAAGCCAAAAGGTGCACCATTTAAGCACTGTAGTGTTTTCAGTAGTCACCAAACTGAAGTGGCTGGTCAAATATGAGCCACGTGATTAGTCCAAACTAGGCTAAATTTAAGTTTTTTGTCCCTCTTTGTTCTCTTCTATCTTTTTTTATGTGTAAAGCTGTGTAAAGTGGTTAGTTAACAGTAAGCAAACATTGCCTCCATACAGTTCTACTGAAGCTTTGAAAGATGATTGTTGAAGAGGAGCAGTTTTCTTTGAACTAGATACGCGTCTGTGGCATCTGAGTCAATCAGTATGTGTCTTACCTGCTGACAGATCTGCAGGGCTGCGAGGAACCTGGGGTTCAGGCAGCATGGGGCTGTGGTCTTTAGGGGCGTCTGACCCTGCTGGGGGTGTGGGATGCTGGGGCTCCGCTATACTTGGAGGTCTCTCTGCCTGGAGGGGTGCAGCTCCCACCTCCACATTGACCTCCATCCCTCCAGGCTGGGAGAAACCTAAGGAAAAATACGAGAGACAGAGGAATGAATGACTCAGACTAAGCAACACATACAATCTGAACATTGTCGTCCATTTATAGCTCAGTGAGTGTACATATGGTCTAAAAATGGCAGAACCTGTATGATATTATGTGTGTGTGTGCATGTGTGTGTTGTCTGAATACATATGAATGAGTGAGATTAGTCAAGATTGTGTGCGTGCCTGAGTGCATGGTGTGTAGGCTAAATTGGTGGAAACTGGGATACAAAATAATGTTGAGGGCATTCATGGACACAAGTGTCAGTTGTATGTGTATTTTTATGAAAATGTGTGAGTGTGTGTGTGTGAGAGAGAGAGAGAGAGAGTATGGGTGTGTGTGTCTGAGCCTGGAGCAGTAATTCGGTGGCCCAGCGACGACAGGTCTCATTAAGGCAACAGTGAGAGCTGGGTATGCAGAGGCTGGCAAAGTGAAAGGCATAACTCAGCCTCATAGCTCATACTGTACTACGTGTGTGTGTGAGTGTGTGTGTCACTCTGTAGAGTGCCAGCAGATACCAAGTCAGCGACAGCTCTGCATGCGACTTACAAGCTTTGCCTCACGATAATCCATTCATCAAGGCGGATTTTACAACCACAATTTTTAGGTAAGTTGTTGAACCAAAGGGACTTTTTCTAACGAGAAAGGAGCCAATGAGCCAAACGATCTGGGTACTGAAATGTCATTTACGTTGTAACGATCCTCAGTGATTGAAGGTTAATGCATGTTTGTAAAGCTGTATTTCTAAAAGGTCAGTCCCTTATCTTAACACAACATCTACCAAAGAATTAAAGGTGGAAAACTAACATGTAAGAATTCTGTACAGTATGTATACAGGTAGTGGAAAAGGTATGAGGCCCTACTGGAAATACAGGCAGGACATTAATAGCATAATGTGGAAATTGAAGCAAGTACTTATGTGTGACTACGGTTACTGCTGATCTTTTATGACTGAAGAAAATTGCAAATAAAAAAAGACTGAAAAATAATTTCACATATTTTAGTTCTATTTACAGTTACACTGACAGTTCTGATAGTAGCACAAATACGTTGCTTTTCCTTCACAGTGCTGAAAGTTGACAGTTAAGGAACAGATAAATGCCTGTGACTGGTCAAATACAAGCTATGCCAAAGCAAAATAAGTTCTCCACAGAAATGTTTTAGCCATGTAATTGACCTGTTGCACTCAAAGGCCTCATCGTCACACTGATATGTGTTATTACACTTTCTGATGCATTATTAGGAAAATACTGTACTGCAGGAAGTAGTGATGTCTACTGATAGCAGAAGAAAAAGGCAAGTAACAAAAGAAGACAGACTGGATGGTCACGGGTTCAGGCTTCAGCAAGATAATGACCCAAAACAGAAGAAAAAAATGGACAGTGGCTTCACATGATGGAAGAACGGCACAGTCTCCAGACTTAAACCCCATGGAGCTGGTTTAGGATGAACTCAACAGAAGGTGAAAGCAAAGGAGCCTAAAAGTTTGTGGCCTTCTTTGCTTCACTGCCGGAGGGCAGAAAACACCAACTGGTACTTGACGGTTGGTGAGAACAGCAGATGAAGTTTGTGTTTTCTTTCTCTCAAAAGGAACAACAATAAGCTCATCCCATACTCGAAAACAAACTTTGACAAGCGAGACAAATGTGAGATTCATGCTTTGCTGGAAGGGTTTTCAGAGAATATTTTTCAGTTTTACAAGAGAAAAGACTTCCAGGATGGAAACTAACTGGAGGACTAACTGAGACCTCCGTAAAAGAGCAGCGCAAAGCCACTTATCCGAGTTTTTCTATGTGAGATATGAGGCCGTGTCTCGGCTAATAATATTAGCTAGCTACTTTTTCTTGCAAGAAAAAAAATAGCTAAATAGCTAAAATAGCTTACTTCCTTTGCAGCTCCACTGAAATTATACAATACAAACACAGCTGGGATGAACACATAATAAACACAGAAGCACATAAAAAGGGAAGTAATGGACCTTTTGGAAGTTACTTTAAATTGGGTATCTTTGGTGTCAGGTTTATATAACTGAAGGATTAGCACAGACTGTCAAATTACATTAACTAACCCAAATAACAGTTTTCTATAAAGGGTTAACAGCAGCTCACTCTATTATCAATATTTGAGTAAACAAGTAAAGTAAATGTCCGTAGTTAAGATTATGTCAAGTGAGAAAGTTAAACAGTGAGGGTCTGACTATATTCAGTTTGGGATTGACAGCCATATTGCCTAAGCAGAGTATTTAATTCTCTTATACACTTGGAACAGAGTGGAGTGAAACAGGCATCACAGTCTGATCTGAGCAGGTGAATAGAGCCTTAGCTAATCCTGACTCTAAAGTATAGATGTGCAACAGGTGTCACTACAGGAAGTGCTATAATGAAATTACGGCTAATCTTTGTTGAGCAATGGTGATCATCAGCTCAGTAAAAAAAACAATGATCTATTACCATTTCATTCAAACTAATTGGTAGCTACTCCTGATGCAAGCTAACGCCTTCCCAGGACCAGAACTATTACTTAGTTTTAGTCAAGAAAAATGACTATGAATATTTTTTTGGCGTTAAGGAAGCAGAATATAATATAATAACCATATAATAAGTTTTCTTTTTAGATGAAACATATAAAAATTATATATGACATTTTAAACTCAGGGCTGTGAAGAGACCAGGTTCATGCTAGAAGAGTCCATTATGAATGAAATTATATTATGGTAACAACTTCTGCTATTATTATAGAAGTGGTAACAGTAGCAGCGTTGCAAAGAAAGGAAACGTTCAAGGAAAACAATGCAAGCTATACCTGAGAAAGCTCCTTTCAGGCCAGCATCCATCATTTGGGCAGAACTGGTCTGAGAGCCCAGAGGATCTGAATAACCTGCCATGGAGGCTGGCAGGATGGAGGGACAGAACACCAGCAGGGAGGCATGGAAGAAGAGGAAAGAGTAGAAGAAAAGAAAAAGAGAAAAAGTGTGGTGAGGAAGATGATGGATGGAAGAGGTAGTCGATGGAGAAAAAGAAGGGAAGAAACAGATGATTAGGAGGCAGTGCTCGGGCATAAAGGTATTAATAATTTAGAATGGGTGAGGTAGACAAGCAGGAGGAGGAGGAAACAAAAGGCGAAAAAGCACTGAAATCAAACACAATCTTTTCTATAGTTCACACTACACAAGTACAATATTGTTTTGAGTATAGTACTGAAGAGGTACTGAAGAGGTCTGGTTTCAAGCCCAGAATAAACACGTGCGTAACTGTACATCATTGCTTTATCACTCAGTCAGGAAATGTGCTCATACCTCCTGCCTGCACATAATGTATTGCTTGGATTTTTTGTCTTTGTTTAGTTGTACATCTATATTTGTTTCCTGAGAACTACAGACAACCAGACTAAGATTCCTTGCAACATACTTGGCCAATAACATTGACTCTGACTCTGATTTGATACAACAAAACTGTCCTTATTATTGTTGTTTGTCATCCTAGAGGCAGAATTAAGTCTTTGCTTTGGAAGACACAATTTAAGTTTCAAGTCTAGAATTAAGTCCTAAGGTAAGTTCTGGTCGTCCAAGTCCAAGTCTTAAACTTTGTGTTTCAAGTCCTGCCATTTTTGGGGGCGCTGTGAACCAAACACCCTTCTCCCTTCTGCTCCTGCAACATGATTGTCTGCTGTTAGACGGATTCAAAGTTTAATGGCTTCATACTTTTTTCACCTAGGCCTTGGTGAGGATATCAAGTCCTTTCATGACAAGTTAATCAAGTTTAACGTGAAGTCACAAGTCACTGGTGATGAGTAAAAGTTCTTTAAAAGTCAAGTCTAAAGTCTTGAGATTTGTGTGTTAAGTCTGATTTGACTCCATGCTGTTCATGACAGCTGTTATGTCTGAAATAAAATTCCAACCATTCGCAGTTTTTCAAAACAGCACTGGATAAATTGCATATGTCTCCAAAATGAAGTAAATCCAATTATTAGCACGTTACTGTGACTACAAATATAATAAACCTCCTTCCTTGTTCATATTTAAAACTTAAAGTGGCCTTTTAAGGCACCAAAGCAGCATTAACAACGCCAAGAAACTACTGCCGCACTATCATTGGAGCAGTAGTTTTTTTCAAGACAATTTTGTTGACAAGTGTTGCTTTGGACCTTCGTACCTGATAAGAAGTCTGTAGCCAGGGCCTGCTTCTGGTCAAGCGAGAGTGGCCGCACCTCTCCCTGCGGCTCCGGGCGTGACGCTGATGTCTGTTCCCCCGAGGTCAGCTTACAACCTGCAGTGACAACACAGATCATCGAACATCAGTTCCCCCTCCTCGCTGATGACGTGTTACTATACAACCCTAATTTAATGACACGAGGCTACTGAAAACACACTGCGCTGAACACAAATACACACACACTCAATACTCCCTCATACAGCAGGCGTTTACAAAACATAAACAATTCTATACAGTGCACAAAATATTTGCATGGACCCGCGTGAACACTCACACGTGCACCCACACTCTCACCTGCCAAATTTCCTCCCAAAAGCAGATATGCCAGTCCCATACAACTCAACATTCAGTGGTGTTTGCTATGTGCTGCTCAGTGCCTCTGTCTCTGTCTGTCTCCACTGCAGCCTCAGCTGGCTCTGAGCTACTAACACTGTGAACCCCCAGTCTCTCACACACACACACACACACACACGCACACACACACTCACACACAATTGCCACACAAAGAGACACACACACACACACAAGAATGCAATCACAGTCAGGGAGTCTGGGTTTGGTGTGACGTTTCACTGTCTGTCTGGTTCAGGTCCCAGGCCCCGCCAGCTAGCGCCTCCCATCGCAGCCCACTCCCTCCCTCTCTACTCCTGTAGTCACCCTTCAAATCTTGTGCCAGTCTCCAACCAGAGGTCCTGAGTGGACCGTAGAGGTTGGACCCCCGACTGGCTGATTTAATGTGGCTGTTTGGGTGTGAGAGAAAAAAAATAGAGGGGGTATGAAGAGAAGGCGAGGGTCAGAGAGGAACATGGAGGGATGAAAGAACTAAGATTTACAGACACCATAGAATGAGAGGAAAGTGAGAAAGATGAGTTACAAAATGAGTAAGGGAAAACAGGAATGTAAGGAGGAAAAAAGGGAGAGGCGAATGGAGAAAATGAAGGAAGAAAGATATACAGGAAGGAAGTGAGGCAGAGGAGTAACGGAGGGAGGGGAGGAGCAGAGGAAAGAAGGAGGGAGGCACCAGTGGCAACCCTCTCCCAGCAGCGTCCACAGAGGGTGACAGTGAGGCGAACAGACAGGATGCCACCCAAAGTCACAAACGCTTCCATATATCAGACACACACAGAGGCCATGGCGGAGTGTGCATTGTCTGTCTCGACAGGACGCAGAAAACACTCCGTCGGCAGGGTCACCGATTGATTCAAAAACACTAGTGCAGCAGTGCTCGTCCTCAGTGTCTCAACTTCTGTCTGTCTCCCTGTCTTTGTGTCTCCCTCTGCCTTGTAAACAAACATTTGGGGAAATAACAGGATACGTGCAAGGTCACAGCAGACTTCCCTGGACGAAACAAGCACACCTACACGGACTGAGCGTCTTCTGCCCTTCTTCGTTAAGTCAGTGAAGCAAAAACGTTGCAGGATACCAGGCGGCTGTTTCCCCTGCTGTGCTGTGCTGCTGTCCAAGGTGCTGAAATCAGACTAAGCAGCTTTGAAAGGGCAGTCAGGAGCACTGGTACAAAAACCTTTAATACATGTCCCTATTTGCTTTTTCAGCCTTTACTGAACCAAGTGGCTTGACTCGGGTGGATCACAGTCGTATTTAAAGCTGTGGCCAGAGGGTGTTTTTGTATCTGGGGGAGGGAGGTTACACAAATACATAACCTCAAAGCTGGTAGCTGTCTGGTAGGTCCCCATCACTCAAAGAAAACATCTTTTGGGCAAAATCAGAAGCCATATTAGAAGATGCAGATGACATAACTAGAGAGTTCGAGTAGATGCTTATTATAGTGGCACCTAAAACGATAATTTCAGTAGTTATGACACTGTACTCAGCAAGTTGACTGGGGAATGCTGCCACATAGTTGGACAGGGCATGAAAATCAAGTAGTAAGACACTGATGCAAGTTTTAAACAATCTCTTAGGTTAGTCAAACTTATTTAGTTGTAAATATCCATCCATCAAACATCCATCTCACTCACTACAGTTTTTTTGTACAATGACAGATTTTTACAAACATTTCAGGTGTGCTCAGTTTTGGTTTTGCCTCAAAAGAAAGCGGTTGGTTCCTAACCTTCTTTGCACAACATGCCTGCACAGAGTTTGTCTGGTTTGGAACAATGCTATTTAAAAGATTTGGAGCTTAAGATTTCTGAAAATATGACAGTTCCTAAGGCTCCTTCTAGCTCAGACAAATTTTGGTTCAGTCCACAAGAGAAAATTTCATGCTGGATTTATAATGTACACACTGCACTGTGTTTAATGTACCGGTAGAGAACTGCTCAACTTGAAAGAGGGAGGAAGACTTACTTTGATGCATCAAATGTGAGTGTGTGAGGTTTTTTTCTTTTTTCTTTTGGAACATGTCCCATGAATTGTTCCTAGTGGGTGAGTCAGTGCTCGACAGGAGGCTCATTACAGTGTCATCACTCATCATGACTACTTGACCTTTAACAACTGTCCCCTTCTAGACCAGAAAAGATCACTACTGGACTTCTGTAGCATCACTGAACTTTGGTAGAACATTTTTCACATTAGAGCACATGGAAGCAGTATTACTGACGCCAAAGTCTAACTTCAGATCTGTAATGACAAGGGAAAAAAAGGCCAAAAAATACTATGTGGTCGGACTTTGTAAGGTCAACGTGCGAAACTGAGGAAGTAGTTGAAAGCTGTTGAGGAACTGATGTAAACAACTGCTTTCAACAGGAAGTAGCAAAAGCCTGTTTGAGAAGTTACTAAATGTCACTAGGTGATGCAATCAGCATATGATGACATATCATAAACTATAAATCACATGGTTCACATGGAGGTGACAGATGTGACACGTTTGAATGTGCATTCTATCTAAACTAACCTGCTTTCAAATGTTAAAACCAGTGTTCTCATAGTATCGCATCTACAGTTTGTGGTGCAGAGAGTTGCAACTTTTCACAACTACTAAACAGACTTTCCTAAACCATACCAGAAACACAGTGAAAGCTGTCGCTTTTGTTCTTTCTCTCGAGCAGTAAGAGGTAAGTGAAATTAGGTGGCTGCAACAGCAAAGCTGATTTATTGTAGACGTGGAAAGTTGTTTTGTTGAAACCTGCTGTTCATTTGATTCAGTCACTGGAAAATGTAATGCATTAACTAACAGTGTTACAATGCTGTTAATTCTGATATATGACAAATACACAAATACAAACATGGTGTGAGACAAACCTTAACAGCATAGTACAGACTGACTCCATATCAACCTATTACCATGTCATTTAGACATAGATATTGTATTTGGATGAGGTAAAACACATGTAAATGCAGAACGCATTGCATACATGTTGGTATGAGCATCTTTAGCTTTAACTTTAGTTAGCAAGGCTGCTGAAAATAACATGCGGACGCCTTATATTAACTAAAAACACTGCTGATGTGAGATTTTAAAGCTTTAAAATTCGCTTTTACAAAAGACACTGACCTGACATAACCCCAATTATCTAAGTAGGAGACAAGGAGACGACCTTTGCCTCTAACCGCCAGCACCACAAAAGTGTGGCTTCTGCCACTAAGACTTAAATATCTGATCCTGTGTTTAGTGTGAGCTAAATTTCCAAATTATGTAAGAGCTGCTGCTGCTGGGGGGAGGTTGCTGACCTCAGTATGAGGACGAAGCACTGCAAGACAGACTGGAGCAGCTATCAGTTTGACGGATGAACTTTATCGTCTCAGAGGCATCCGAGGACACACACACACACAGAGCTTCTCTGCTGTAGCTGCACTAATGTGGACAAACAAATGCGCATGCACACACACACACACAAGCATGCGAGCACACAGTAACACATGCAAACACACTCAAAGAACGCACTCATGCTCAGACAGACAACACAACATGATGGCAGACAGACAGCCAAAGTCAGACCCCATACTTGGTGGACACTTGGCTGACCTGACAGAATAAAATGGATAAATATAGCATAGAATGAACTCACACACACAGACACACACACAGACACATTAGTCTTGCCTAATCCTACTCATGCATGGGCAAGTTGGGGAAGTGGCATTGGAGCCCTATGAGGATTGTTCTGAGGACAAGCAGCAGACTCAGGATCAGTTGAGGAGGTGGTGCAGGGGTCAGTGGAGGAACGCCGCCATTCAAACTTTGTTATTATAACGTCCCTGCCATTTGAAATATGACTCAGGCCATAGTTGCACTTTCTATTCCAGTGACATTTTCACCAGCTGATTACACCGAGATGTTTGGGCATGAAATCATCACTTCTTCTCACCACAAGACACACACATCCAGTGCTGGCTAGAGACTGTATCGTGCATATTATGTGGCCCCTGTGTGTGATAATTCATTTCATAGTAATTGCCTAAAATCAAGGAAATAAACAATATATACCTTGAATCACCACACCCTACCTACAAATTTTACCTTTCCACACCTACAATGCTGCATTGATTAAAGCTGTGCTCACACACAGGTGTTTATCATTCTGGCTGATTAGACCTCTGCTGAGGCTGAAGGGGGAGTTTACATAAGGCTGCAAGTTGTCAGACACTGAAGGATGATCAAGTACAGGAAAGTTGCGCAGATGTCAATCAATCAGTCTGTACACACCTACACAGTCGTGAACACCTGTAATTATGGTAATCATGGGTAATTCTGGATATATGGAGCCTTTAATTCAACTTTTGAAATTGTCAAAAGTTTTGCACTTTTCTGAGAAATATTTGAGACATGTAGACCTTCTTTTCAGATGCATTGCACTAATTTATTCCAACTCTGCAGCCTTAATACAACTGAATGTTAAACAAGATATGGGGCCATAGTGTCTGAAAATACTTCGTAGTCACGCAATGCTACCACTGGTCTTATTTTTGTTTCATGTGCAGTGCAGACACTCTGCGTGGCCCGATATCCGCACAGGATCGCTGCAGACCCTTGCGGACATGCGGACGAGGAAACCATGAATTGGCCTTGACACAGTATCAAAGGAGCAACTGTGATCTTCCACTGTTCAGCCAGCTAGAGGGACCCTGTGCCAGGCCTGGGCCAAGACAATGGGCTTGTGAGGACAAGACACACACACACACGCTCATCACAGTAAAGCACATAGAGAGGGTACTAAAACAAAAAGGAGAGGAAAGGATGAGGGGTTGATACTACTAATGTATACTTAATGACCCTTAATTTCTTAAGGATTAGTATATTTTGCAAGGAGTTTAATCCCTTCCTCAGTCCACCCCTTTGCTCTTACTGTCTGTCAATCATTTTCTTTGCCATCTCTGGACTGTGTCTGCTCTAAACTGTTCACTAAAGCCAGTTCAGCAAAAGGCTCCTATCTACCTATCAAATGTTATCAGGTATCAGAGTCATGTGATACTCACCACTCTGCTGGTCTTTCTATTTAAAAATGTTACCTCTGACAAAATAATTTTAGTTATTCTATTTAGTTTTTTTTTTTTTCTAGGACGACGTTTCCATCAGTGAAACTCAACACGTCCTGCAGACGTTTCACATTAAAAGTCTTCCTGTGTCTCAGTGGGCATAATGCCATTTTCTGCAGGAAATTAAAAAAAACTGCAAAGCTGAAGTTACTGGAAATAATTAATAAATAAAAACATTGTTTCTGAGGAAAGGGGAGTATGACATGACCCTGTTGTTATACTGATCATTATTGAGGTGTTTTTACACTGAATCTAGTTTGCGCAAGAGGCAGAAGTATAAATAAACTGTATGACATTCGACACAAAACAACATCACACACATACAATTACCCTAAACTGTGCAATAGTTCATCCTAAGCAGAACTTTGAAGTTGTACGGTCATAACTCAGCTGAAGTCTAGCCTAAGGTATTCCAGCTTGTTCTCCATTCTCATTTTCTCTCATATGGCTGACACTCTGTGGCTAGTCTCTGTCCTCCAGCTGACCCAACCTCAGCGTGATCCTCCGCCTCAACCTCTGTTTTCCTAGATGGAATAGATGAACCATACTGGCTGGGTCAGGACTACTACAGGACCAGGAGCAAAAAAGAAAAGAAAACCAAATGAAACACATTAGTATTTCAGTGGCAAACAAGGGTAACCTCTGATCCGCAGTAAACCACATTAAGCATGGCTGTTTTAAGATCGGATCTTTCATCAGATGGGCGTCCTCTGGAAATAAGGTCATGGCCCAGTTTGGATCTGTAAGAAACCAGGGCATAACTCACATCATGTATACATGTATATCAGGCCGCTTTTACGTTGGCATTATAAATGACTCTATTCCTCTACAGTAAACCTAAGGAACAAGTAGAAGAGATGTTCTTTCTGATGGCTTCATCAAAATTTCTCCATCAGTTTGGTTCATTTGATTATCATTACAGCTTATTTCCATCTAAGCTAAATACCAAACCTGGCTGTTTTTCAATCTATTCCTATTCTAGATTCAACATGGGCGTCCTATGGTTTGCTTTAACAAAACTGTCTAATCTGGGATGAGCCGGCAGGATAGGCTGAAGTCCTGCAGTTGTCCTCCAGCTGACCCCAGCTTCTGCCTGCTCCTCTGCCTCAGCCTCAGCTCCTCAGGCTGGGACAGACACTATGAACTGGCTGGGTCATGGCCACTGCAGGACTACAGGCACATGGTGATGGTTCACCGAGAGGACAGAGAACTATTCCCTGATGAGAACAAACATCCAGAGTGTCCTGCTGATTCAGCCACGACAGGGCATTAATCATGAACCTTGAATCAGGTTGAATCAGCCAGAAGTTCCCTTTGTCTCCACCTTTACCTGCAACTGCCATCTATGAACTTTGTAAGAGTGTGAATGTACCAAGCTTTAGAATGTAATTTAATTTTTAGACCCAAGTCCGGTCCATGTCCTTGTACAGGTATGGAAACTGTATTCCTGTATATTGGGGTCCCATTCCTCATTCCTTCTAAGAATATGAAAAAGAAATGCTCCAGAGAATGAATTTAATAACAAAGAGTAAAAGCTGTGCAACCACATGAAACAAAGAGAAAATAAAATCTGGAGAAGGGATTAGAAGACTCAGAGGACTCCTATAGCGTCTCTGAGGCTAAATATGTTGTTTAATGACATCCATATGATGCTAACCAAGCCACAACTTGAAGGGTTTCCCCTGGTACTCTGGCATACTTCAAGGTTTTCCTAACCACTGAGCATTCAGCCTCAGCTACATACTAGCCTCAGCTACACACTGGTTCTGTATGTGGTCATATCCCCACATACAGAACCAGTGGTTCTGTATGTGGGGATCTGACCAGTTATTATAGAAGATCAAAGCTGGGTCTAGTCTTTGTTAATCCAGTCAGCAACTCAGCCAACGTTTAATTTTTGCAGCTCTTGCTTCAGCAGTTGGGGCACACGGACTTAAAGCACACAGGCGATACAACCCACATCTACAAAACTACAGTATATCCAGGATTCTCTTTTGGTGAATAGTGAGGTACAACATATGAGCACTGATGTGGACAATTCATGAAGCAGAGGAGGCTGATATGTTGAGAAATCCAAAACAGATGTATAAAGATCAGCAATTTATAAAGATCTGGTGTTGTGCCTGTCGAATGAATCAACTTAAAATGACAAAAAAATACAGACTGTTATATCATAAAGATTTGTGTTGAATTTAGCATGTTCCATGTTTATTGTGATTAACACCGCCTGATCTCTCCAACTAACAAAGAGAGTTTTATTTTGAATCAACCTTATATTTACAAGACCTGTCAAGTCCAGCTGCAATATCCATCTATCCATATATTCATCTATCTCTTCATCTATCATTGTGTCCAGGATGAAGTAGGCATTGCGGTTAATGTCATCTATGTTCCATCAAAATTAAAAAAACAAAAACTATTTTCCTTGTGTCTTATCCAGTGCATCCTGGGAGAGGCTCGTGGTACGTGTAGGGTATAGAAAATGGAGAGATGGATGAATGGAAGACTATTGCTCATCTATGCCAACTAACAACTACAAAACATTTTTGTGAAATTTTTACTTTTTTCTTTTTTTTCTTTTCAGCCATGATTACGAATGTCTTTCTAAATTAAAACATGCCAGGCTTGTCTGCTGTCTAAGGCAGAGAAGGGGACCAGGCTGTGCAGGGTGAGAAGTCAGGAGGCTAATACAGTTATGGTACTAATTCACTATGTGAGAGGGTGATGTGCATTGACAGGCGGTAGAGAAGCAAGGTGCATTGGATGTGACAACGTCTCTGTAGTGTGTGTGGGTTTATGTTTCTGCAAGAAGCAGATGGTTGATAGGACCTGCAGGTATCTTTAACACACACACACACACACACACACACACAGCCTGTGAAAACCGTCTTCTCCCTCCATCCTGGCTTCCTTTCTTTGAATTCCAGCCTTTTCTGCCATTGTGTCTTCCACACCTCCTTGTCCTAGCCTGAAAACAAGCCTGTGTTTGTATGTCTGGAAAGAGACAAATAACACTGAGGCAATCCCTGCGTGGCTATTTTAATCCCACCCTAACTTTCTCTTGACCTTCTTCACGTCTATGTTTGTTAGTTTTTATTAGCAGAATGAAGGAGCTACTGCGAGGGATATTCTGACTACCCTTGCAATTTTGTTCCTTCATATTTGCATCCCAGCTGTCATACTTTCCAACACTCCTCACTGTCATGGATCACAGTTACTGAGCTAAGCAGGGGGACTGCATTTATCTCCCAACAGCAGGGATCGTGCAGTTAGTACCAGTCAAATCAACAGATGAAGTGAACAAGTGCACACTTCAAAGTGCAGCGGGGAGGAGAAGAATCACTAGTTGCCCATGTTGATGTTTCACATTCAGAGAATTTCATAACTGAAGCTCCAAGGCAAGTCTGAGGCCTCACACACACACACACACACACACACACACAATGGTCAGACATGAGAGTAAAGAGGAAGACAATTGCTCAGTCATGTCAAAAACATACACACACATGTACATAGGGATACACACAAAGACAGACAGGTATGTGTGTCGGAGAGTCACACACACCTTCACATTTGAGAAACACTCACAGATGAAAAGCTTTCACTCTACAGAGGAGGCATCAGTGAGGGAGGAATTAGGTTTTCTCCCAGCTCAGGGATTAAAGCGGCATCATGAATATTTAAAGGAGATTTATCCAGCATTTCTACCACATCACTTCTTCCAGTAAAAGAGGCTGACAGCATGAGTTTATCAAATTATACCAAGATGGTGATGTGCTCTGCTAAAAGTAGGGAGTTATGGTGTTCCAGTCAAATAAAGAAGGCGACATAATGAAAAGCAGGCTGGGGCGAGTTTCTTCATACGGTATTTTGAATTGTCCTGGTTTGAGTTTTAGTCACATGAAGTTAATGAACGAAATTAAAACAAGAATCAACAACAACAATCTTTCTGCAACAGTAGTGCTATAGAGTCTACAGGCTGGATTATACCTCAGTAAAACAAAGTTAGATCCTCAGAAGTCACATTGAAATAACGTGAAATCTGGCCAGCTCCTTGAGTCTCATCCCCTCCTGTCTCTTAAATCCTGTTATCTTTTGAAACTTTCTTCACTCACCCTCTTCACCCTCTTCAAGGGTAATGTAGGAGAATAGCTGTTCGGGATGAGGGTCTCTTGGGGTGGAGATGTTCGTAAGTGTAAGTGTATGTGTGTTTGTGGTGTACACTTGGAAAGGTACGGGATGATCCCTTCACTGAAGAGCACATCTGCTTACACAGAGGACTTGTTCAATTCATCTCCCCCTCTTTTTCTCCCGACATCACCAACACCACAGCTCTCTGAGTCTAAGTAGGACAGGCTGCCCCATATAGACTCTCACATGCAAAGACACACATGCTGACAGAGAGCATTACCCAGGTCAGGGTGATCTCTGGAGGTTACAGTATAGAGGATGGCCTGAGCTAAACGACTCATCTCAGAGCTACCTTTGCTGGGAGTCAACTCAACAAGGTCATAAAGTAGTAAAGTGTATTTAAATGGGGCTTCAACTGACAATTAGCTTCATTACCAATTATTCTGTCTATTACGTTTTTATTAAACATTTAGTCCATAAAATGTTACAAATCAGACTATAATACCATCACAATTCTCTAAAGCAGAGTAAGGTGAAGTCTTCAGATTATTTGTTTTGTCCAATACCAAAGATATTCACGTTACAAGAAAAACAAAGAAGAGAAAACTGTCATATTTGCGCAGCTGTAATCGAATGCTTGGCAATTTTACTTGAAAAATGGCTTGACCCGGGGACACCGTAATTTATGTAGAATGTGTCTTGGCCCTTGGCCACCACTTTGGCCACCATAACGTCCCTATGGCATTTTCCTCCTTTTTTCCTATTTATTCCATCAGCTGATGAAGATCATGTGATATGATCAAGAGCTCCAGAACAGGTACAAAATGGACTATGTGCTTTGACTGTTTGCCTCAGTCCAGCTTTATTTAACATAAAATGAACCAAGTTTTCATATACTATACCAAATTTTCAGCGAAAATCAGCGAAAGAAAATGCAGATGTATGATAATGTGCATTTTCATCCACAACGGTTCTACAAATATTAGAGGCTGGGCGCACTAAGGTAACAAGTTTGTGACACTAATTCTCCAGTCAGATGCTATTAAACCATTAGAGAAGATGCAGGTGAGCTGACCTAGGCTTAAAAGAGATCCAGTTAAGCCTTAAAAGGTGGGAAGACATGGATGTATTACAAGAGCTGGAGTTCTCATGATCCATCCATAATGGAAAATTCTGTGAGAAATGTGATGGAAATATGGCCATGTACTAAATTAAGAAAGATTACAGTCCCGTCATTGGTCCATACAGATCTGATGCTTTCGTCTCTTTGGTGGAAGTTTGAGTGACATTTAAGTCACATGCTTCATGAACGTCACCAATTATTCCCCCTATCTCTTCTGAAAGAGCAACACTGGTTTACTTTAGCCATCATCACAACCTTTCCCTAACCTTTATCAAGTACTTTTATTGTTTAGACACTAAAATGAGCTGAACCTTAATTACAGAGGAGTATGATCAGAAACTGTTCATATGCCATCCCGCAGACAGGGACGTCACATCATAAAACCCTCACACTGCTCATTCTGAAAGGCAACAGCAAATGTCAAAGTCATGTCAGGTCAAATCAAACAGAATGAGAATCAGCGAGTGATTTTGAAAGAGAAGCTATAAAATACTGATAGCAGGAAAACTTCTTCAGAGAAGGCAAACTTCTTCTTTTAAACCATAACTAGAAAGGCAAGAGACGCTGCTGGTTTCTTTTTGTTCTCTTTCCAAAAAAGGAAAGAGTAATAAAGTAATGTGTTTTGTAACCAAAGAGACACATCCCTCAGAAGCAATAGAAAATCGCTTCCCTGCAGCACACACTAATCTCTAAGCTTGACACTGTAAAAATCCACCACCCCCAAAGGTTACAGCCAGTATGACTAAGCATCTTGTTCCCTTAGAAAGCTGGTGAGATATAAGAACATCTGAAACAGGAAATAATACAACACATAATACAAAATGCTGCAAGGGACAAGAGTAGAACGTAGCCAAGAGAAGGAAAGAGCAGCAGTTAGACATTAGATAAGTGGTTTAGTTCAAGTTAGTTAGAAGAAGAAAGAGAAACCCAAAGCCAAGTAAGTGTGTGTTACATATTGGTTTATTAGCAGAAGGTGCAGGCAGATGACAGAGAGGCACATCTAGAAAAAAGACACTGAGATAGATACTGTTTGGAACAAACAAATAACAGAGGCTGAATCTAACCCTCTGTGGAAGACGGATGAACGTTTCATGCATCTAAAAAAATGAAGACAGTAAAAATTCACAATATACAGTGCATCAGACTACAGAGTGTAAAATCTGCTCAGCTGTATCTGTAACTGACCTTGACCTCCGACCCCTGAAAATATCTCCTTGGAGGTCTTCAATGACCCTCTGTCCATTTACAGCCTCCGCTGATGTAAGTGTGTTCATGTGCAAATTATACTCTTCACATTCTCATTCTATTTGGCCAATGTTTTGTCAAACTCTGAAGGAAGAAGGCTTGTTAGTCTTGTTGGCATGCCACAGAACCTTACTAGGCCTCATTCACAGCTCTTTTTGAAAGGGTCAAATCACCCAAATCACACACACAGACACAAATTTCCCTTGGTTGTGTTTAACTAACTATGCAGAAAGATAATGTGCCAAGATTTTGATCTATCTGTCAAGAATAAATAAAAAAAATAAATTAAAAAAAACAAAAAACTAAAATCCTATCTGTCCTTCCATAAACAAAGCCCTACTTTCTCTGGATTATCCATAAAACTCTTTGTCAACAGTTTTCATAGGGACAATTTCTTGGGCAGAAAGAAGCTCTGCCCGTGAAATAGTCTGTTCACAGTACGTACAAACCTCCTCCTGCTTTCAGTTACAGATTCTAATCATCTTAAAGCAAAAACTCAAATAAGTAAAAGAAAAAAATGATGCAAGAATACCAATATGTTTTGATGCATATTTTGTGAATGAGGCCCAGTTATTCATTTCTTATTGAAGCTTGCTACACTAGCTTGTGGCTAACAGCATCCTATTATCTCTATAATAAATCCTAATAGTTTTGACTGTGTTTGATTGACTGACTAAATGTATTGCTTCTACAACGACACAATAAAGCAACAGACACAACAAACACAAAATGGTATTAGTTAGGACACATGAAGGCAAGCTAATAAAATATATAACAATTAAAAATGTAAAGATAAAAATCTAAGAACCAAAGAACTGCAAACGTACTGCTCATCAACAGTGAAACGGAACAAAAGACAACACAAAGACTAGTGGGACATCACTTACATTCTTTACAATGATTGTCCACTGAAGGTCTGGCTTTTGTATTTACTATTTAGTTTTTACTATTTGGTTAAAGAAACTCTGAAAATAGTGCAAAGCAGAGAAAGATTCCTGGTTTGACGACTTAAGACATTTTGGGGAAAGGTGACAAAAGCATTTCATTACAGGATAAAAATAAATAAATAAATGTCTGACAAAAATACATATAGTCCTTTGGTGAGTAAATATGTGAGTATGTCTGTGTGTGTGCTGGTTGTTGGGTGTTGACGGATCAGGCTTGCAGCCCTCTCAGCTCAGTTTGAAAGGGTTCAGACAAGAGGATAAGGGCTGGCTGCTGGATGGTGTCTGTGCCTCTGAGTGTGTGTGTGTGTGTGTGTGTGAGGACATAAGCATATGAACTTACTTTCTGCGTCTGCTTCAGTGTGATTAAAGGCTATTAATTTTGATTTATTTGCTTATGCCACAGTAATTTTTTTTAAATGTATAAATAAACTGAATCTCTCTATTTTTTGATTCATATTGGATGAGCATACAGCACTTGATTTGCAAATAATAAGTGATCAGAAAGAAACAGACAAGGAGAGAACATTTCATTGGACACAGCGGAAATATTGTAATTTCTGGCCAAGAAGAACTACAGACAAAAACAAAAAAAAAAATACAAATTGAATTTCAAATGTGACTGTGTGTGTGTATGTCCAAACACAGTTGTGTGTCAGAGACACCCAGTTTGCCCAGCGGAGTGAATCACAGTGTGCCAACACATTATTTGGAGGAACAGCGTGTACTGAAGTCAGGACAGCATGGAATGGCTGTGTGTGTCTGTGTGTGTATGTATGTGTGTGTCTAACGTGGTTTCTTGCCCACTACCTCAACCTTTCTCCTTCATACTGGATCAAAGAGGCCATGGTTAGGGTAGACAGTGTGTGTGTGTGTGTGTGTGTCTGTGCGTATGTGTGTGTGTGTGTGTCTGTAAAGGTTGCACAGGGAGAGAGAAGAGGTGTACAGAAGCGGAAGCACAGCTGATTGACAGTCGGCATGGTGATGGAGGCGGGGTCTAGTCCTCTGAAGCATGGGGATTGAGAAAGGGGGAGAAAAGGAAAATAAGGGAGAGAAGAGCGGCGTAGAGTAAAAGAGTGATGTAGACAGCAGAATTTAGGAAGAAGAGAAGGAAGAGTAGAAAAAGTAAAATAAGTGCATCAACAAAAGATGATTAATTCAGAGAGAGAGAGAGAGAGGAAATAATAAAAGAGGCATAAAAGAGAAATGAAGATAAAGGAAAAATAAGGGCGTAAATATAAAAAATGTGTTTATGCAGAGGGTCAAGAAGAAAAAAGTAGGATGAGAGGAAGGGATAAGGGGAAAAAAGGAAGAAAGCAGGTTAGTCAAGCTGTCACAAAATCCAACTCATCTAACACATGTCAAATAATCGGCCAACATGAGAAATGATGAAGATGTCTCTCATTCTGCAGGTGGTTCACCAGACTTAATGGCGCTCATCATCTTATATTGGTCAAATATTTGGGAAGATGCGATAAACCGTATACTTATCTTTACATGCCATGCAGTAGTGTCATGCAGCAGAGGTGACATGCAGCATCACAGCACACACTCATACACACAGATCTGCATTTGCTCTGTCAGGATTCAGCTTACGCTCTCAATTCTCTGACCCAGTTACTACTTTTACCGCCTGCGTCCTGCATCCTCTCCCTGGGGTCTGCTGGAATAACAATGATGAATGGATCCAATGCTCCTAGACAAAGCCAGATGCTCTGTCTACTTAAGTAGGTCCACTGAAAAAAAACATTATATCACACCTCACACCATACTTTTCTATCACCATTGGTGTGGGAAATCAGAGACAGAGATCAACCAACAACTGACACTGAACATCCATTCAACAGTATTCAACATTCAACGACCACAGTAACACAAGCTATCCCATGCCATGCAAACAGCCAGACAGCTAAGTGGTGAACATGCCAACACAGATGTCTGATTTACATGCAGATCACTCCTCCCACTGTCACCAGCAGCTTTCCCCACCAAGCCTTTCAGCTGTCTCAATGGTACATATCGTGCACAGGAACATGAATATGGCAGTGGGCAGCTTTGACAGCTTTAACCTTCCCACATTGCATTTGTATTGATTGGCAACCAGTGGAAAATAAAGAAACAGCTTTGCTCAGTGCCAGTTTAATTCCTCAGCAGACAATAGTTGTTTTTAAGAATAATCTAGAATGACAGAAAAAGGGTTGGTAACCTCCCAAACAGGGCTGAGACAGTTACCACATCACCATAATGCAACAATGCTATGATGCCTGCAGTGGGGTTGAGCTCATTATTGTCATCACTGTTATTTTTTCTGTTATCTTAACCAGGCACTCACTAATTTCAGCGATCTCAAACTTCACAAACTTAATTTTCTCCTCTGCTCAGCGCAGGTAGGTGTTTACTATTGTAACACTTGTTGAAACTGCTATTTCCTGGCGGCCAACCACTGT
This sequence comes from Toxotes lorentzi, assembly GCA_037833715.1. NCBI lineage: Eukaryota > Metazoa > Chordata > Actinopteri > Toxotidae > Toxotes > Toxotes lorentzi. The sequence goes on from JBBMJY010000013.1 coordinate 15,252,322, forward strand.
GGTGCTGGATCCACACCATATGCACTCGCACACATAGTTTTGGTGAGGTAGAGCACAGGATGAAGAATATGACATAACAATCATACAAAACATCTAACTAACAAACTCATCATGTCTGAAGTCCCAGTGAGAATGAGAGGAGGAACTCAAAGATGCACAACTTCTCTTCCATTCTTGTTAACAGTGAAATTGGCACCAACACAACTTCTGGATCTTGTCAGTGCAACACGATCACTGGATATACTCATGGAGGTCAGTGCATTTGGGGACAAACTTCAAATTTAGACGAATATTGGCTGCGTCATGCCATGAACATCACGTGTCAATTAGTCTCTTTACGATCACACTTGTTTTAACCATTATCAGGATATATTATAGAATATAACTTGATCATTTATATCTCTATATGTCTCTGTGTCTTTGATGCAACTGAATTACATTAGTAACATGAGAGACCATGTTTTACAGTACAATATTTCTTTTATTCAATTTTTTTTGCTTAATTATAAAACTTTAAGTGCAAACATTTGGCCCCACACCAAGAGAGAGGATGTCAGAGTGAATCTGTAGCAGGAGTGAAGCATTAACAAAATACCAATCTAACAGCTGCACTGTGAAAGTGTGCTCACCTGCTAAATATCACAGAAACAGAAACAACCTTGCTTCAGTCACTGTTGCTGTTATATAACTGAGACTGAAATTATTATTTTATATATATATATATATATATATATATATATATATACAGACTTCATATACCAGCATTTACTGTATCTGAGAGCAAGTGCTATTTTTAAAGCGAACCTTTTGCCGGTTTAAAAATAGCCGCTACTGACATTGTGTTACGCAGTTTAAGTTCAATGTCCAAAGCTGTCAGAACCCTGGTAATGTTTATTGCATATGTCAGATCGCTGAAAGATTTCTGCCCTGTGACACTGTGGTCTACAGCAGATCTCTGTCTGCATCACGTTCTCTCACATACACACACTCCCCTGCTGTTTGGTCCATTTACAAATGTGTTAGAGGTCTAACTTTTTAAAAAGCTTTGAGGGTGAACTGACTTGTGGTACATTATGTTGTACTTTGCATATATGTGCAGCTGTGGGAACTGCGTGTTGTCAGTGTAGGAAAGTACACATACTAATTTACACATACCCCCATGCAAAAATCATTTCTCTGCCAATGGCATGCACAGCTCTAAAGTTTTGAACGGAACCACTGCATGATGACAAAACCAAAGTGAGATGAGGAACAGGATCATGGATCATGGAGGCTGACATATGAGAAAAAAATGAGACCAGACTATTGGAGAAAAACAAAAAAAATCCAATAAGCTGATTTCCAAAATGGACCACACGTATAAACACACACCCACACACAACAGAAATAGTTCTTCTCTTAGTCTATTTCAGTAGAAGCAGACAGCCAGAAGGGAAGATGGAGGATTTGTTCATTTGACCCAATAAGCATCCCTCTCTAGAACTGCATCTCTTCTCTGCAGCTAATTATCTCTGATATGTGATAACACTAGAACAATTTATTCGCATAATAAGCAACAAAAGGAGCGCTTAGTACAAGGGCTTCAGTTGCTTCATTTATTAAAAGCAGTGCTCTGATGTTATCAGGGCAACAATTTGACAATCTCCTTCTGTCGATTAAGATTCATTTTCATGAATTGATTATGCAAATTAAACTATTTACATTTCACAACTGACTGAAAATCAAGTCTTTAGCCACTGCCTCTCTTCCCTCTTATCCTGAGCTGTAGGACGGCAGCTGAGCAGCGTTCACTGACAGAGATGTGACACTTTATTAAATGTTTAAAGTGATGTATTTCTGCTTCTCATAATAAAAACATGTGAGCTTCACAATGAAGTCCCACCTCCATTACTGATAAAAGAGCATTGTGGTAAACATGCAGCCATGCATCCACCCTAGGGAAGTCTGTGTCAGTGTTTAAACCCAGCTCACAGCTGTAGCTGATATTTTATAGTTATTTTGCAGATTAACACTTAATATTCAGAAACATTTGATAAAACACAAAATATAATGCACCGAAGGTTCAGCTCCCCAAGAACATACATGGTCAGCTGATAATGAATATATGATATATATATAAAAAACTTTACTGATTATACTCAAATTTACTGGTACCTCCATTTTGTTTACTTTGAGTCACTATGTTTTGGATTTTTATGTGCTCGCAGGGTCAAATTTCACTGATGAATAAAGTTTTTGTTTGCAGAAAAGTGAGATTGTACTGGCAGGGTCGAAGCTACCAGTAAAGGCTCCATGACATGGAAGTTAGAGAACAGAGTCTGAGATTCAGACACCCACCTCCTACGATATTTTTCTGCTAACTACTACAACGCACAAGCTAATAGTCTAGTGAGGATTAAATGATGTGTGTAAGGTTAGACTGTGGCCGTTGAGGGAATTTAGGGTTTTGTTATTTTATAATTTAGGGAAGTTTCATTTCTACAAATAGAAGTAAAATTTGCTGGGTATTTCAGACTGATTCAAGTATTACTTCCTTAACTCACTACTTCCCAGAAGAACTATATTCCTGGCAGTGTGGAGAAGGCTTTAAAAATCTGTTTATTCCTGTCTTTTTTTTAGGGGGGGCATGCAATTTAGTTTAACTCAGTTTGAACAGTTTTGAGAATTACGAGAGCAGCAGCCTTGTATTTAAGAGGACCTTGAAAGCATTCTGGAAAGCAATAAGAGCAGCTTACATCCTGCTCTGAAATCCCACTAATAATACTAAGGGTGTGCACACACAGATACAGACACACACACACAGAATGGAAGTGAGATGAAGAACAAGAAGGAAGTAAACAAGGTTGAAAGACATGATTGGAGGATGAGCTTGACGTAGAGGCCTTAGCAGACTGACCGACAGCAGAGGGAATTTTGGGATGTGTCTTACCGGGCTTTTGTACCCCATGAGCTTCTTGCTCTCCATTCTCCAACGCAGTAACTGTGTCTGCGCACACACACACACGCACACAAAAACAAGCAAACACATTACTATCCATCTGAGTGCTAATGGCCTGACGAGATTTAAAAAAAAAAATCTAACTTTTGTATTGGTATGTATGCGGAAATATGACAGACTGCGTATGTATTCAAATGGAAACCACTGACCCTGACCTTTCAGGCTTTTTAAATGGCCCCTCAATATAGTCGTTGCGCAGTGGGGGCGGGTGTTGTGTGCTGCGTGCCTGTGGGTGTGCTACAAGCGAGCTATGGTCAGGCTATGGGAAGGCAGAGGGCAGCACATATCAGCTGGTGTCAGTGTGGGATGCTGAAGCTGATGCTGTGTGACATCTGACTGCTGAATTGCTCAATTCTGCAGAGCAGGCACATCACATACAGCTATACAATACACATAACATACTGCATCAACACACTGACGCTCTGACACACAAGGGCACGAATGACTCACATTCACATCCATAGGCATGTGCAGCAACACACATGCATGCACACATGCATCTTCTGGTAAATGGTAAATGGGCTGCTTTTATCTGAAGCGCTTCACAGTTTGACTCTCGTTCACCCATAAACTCACCATTCACATAGATGGCAGTGAGCTATAGTCCCACGCAAGGTGCTGGTCCAACCACTGGGAGCAATTTAGGGTTTACCGTCTTGCTCAAAGACACTTTGGCAGGCCAGGGACTGAACCACCAAGCCTGTGATTAGCAGAAAACCCACTCTACTGGTGAGCTTTAGAGGATAAGGATTCTGTATCACGAAGCAAGCTGAGCTTGGTCTGGATTTCTCTGGGTTACCTGAGCCTAATAAACAAAAAAACATTCTATAATCAGTGTCTTGAGACCTAACACGTGTTGAATGGATTTCCTTATTCATAAAACATTTGATAAGCTGATTTTTTTTAAATGCGTTGCATTGTTTACATCCATGTTGGCTCACTAACTGTGCTTCATGATACAGGCCACAGGACCACAGACTGCAGACAACAGCAAGGCTGCAAAACTGACCATTCTGCAGTGATTCTGCAGTACATGTGTACACATGCATGCGGTATACACACACGGTAACATACAGCCCAGCATGTAAGCACAGTCATGCAAAGATCCCAAACCACATATAGGCATGCAACACGCACATACACACAGCATGTATGATTCATTTGTGTCCACACAAATTAACACACAGGACACAAATAGAACGAGAGCAGGACACTCATCGAACACACTTCAGGCATCAGGAGTGAACTCTACATGTACATCAGGACACAAAAACAGCACCTCTGATTAAAAAAACAAAAACAAAACACAAATCTGTGCCTCCTCCGTCTAGCTCTCCTGCTGACAGAGGACAATAAATTGTGGACTGCGTAGCCCTGCTGTTTGGCACGTAGGGTGTCAGCATGTCAGCATTTGTCCAAATGCACACAGCGTGCCACAGTTGATCACTGGCAACACCACCCACGGCCCGTCCTGCAGCCGGCTGCCACTGACGAGTGCCCACACACAGTCTGACTGTCTGACCAAAGTGTCTGTGTAACCAAAAACAGGCCCAAGAGCTGAGTCATCCTCGGTTCACTGTCACTTCCTTTTATCTGGTTATGAGCTCAGCTGTTTATTTGATCCATCCACTGTTTATCTATCTGTTTACTTATCTTTCTATCTACCTTTCTGGATGGTTTTTGTCTCTATCTCAGCAACACTTTACTGCTGTGTGGTAAACTAATCAACTGTGTACATTTTGAGCAACAAATGATGCTCATATAACATAAAAAAAAAACAGACAGCTTTCGACCCATTGTCAACATCATGTTGTTGATATTTTACCGACCTGTGAAAGGTGAAGTACCACTGTAATTCTATCTACTATCTGTGACACCAGCTGTTTAATTTCTTGTTAGTAGATTGTTCAGCGTCTTTGATATCATATTTTGATGTTTGGCCAAATGTATCAAAACTACAGTTATGGGAAGCTGTGTGCTAAATCATGTTCTGTTTCAATGGGAACTGGCTATAGCTGGTTAACTGCAGCAGTTATCAGTTAACCAGCACACAAGGTGAGTCTGTTTGTAAAACGCCTGCACAGAGCCAGTATGCAAACAACCAAATTTCCATCCAAACCCAGTGTTAGTCTGGTTCTTCTGGTATAAAAGGCAGCATTAACTCTATTTAACATTGCAAATAAGGATGGACGGTAGTCTGAGTTGTTTTACTACTTTTATTATAGCTTGGTTCTGTTCTGCTTTACATTCAAGGTCATTCAACTCTGCTGTGGCTCTTTCAAAGGTTTATTGTATTTAATGAGGTAAAAGAGGCATTTCACACTAATTCCTGATCCCTGAGAGAGCCCCTAGACTTTATTTGCCTGCAGTATCCATCTCCCCATTGATGTACAGTATAAAACCACCACTATATTTTCTAAACACACAGAAAAATCTGTGAATGAACTCAGGACAGCTACACACAGACCAGCTGTAACACTGGTTCCGATGCTACACACCAAACATTAAACAGAACTTGTTTGTTCTGAACTTTCTTTGTAAACTGAAAACACATTCAATGCAGAAAACCTGGTGCGGCGTCATTGGTTTGACACTGCTTTTAATGAGAAACGAGGAAATGTGACACTCATCCATTAGTATTACTGTATTGCTTCTTTCATGTTCCCCTCTCTGCACAGTGACATGATGTGTTTAATATGTAGCTGATAACACAATGGCATCCAAAGCCCATGACCCACACTTATTTAGCCTGGCAGGTTGGTCAAGGACACATTCTTGTTTCCATGAAGGGCCTTGGATAGTGGTGCTGGGGCAGGTTATCATATGCGTAGACCTTGAAGCTAAAACCTTGTACTGGAGCAGGTGGAGTATTTGCACTATAACTGTTCAGAGCGGCAACACAACTTCCTGCTGCGATTTTCAAAGCAGTGACTGCAGCTCTGCTCATCTTCAGGCTACTATCTACCCTGTGGCTGAATGACACCCCAGCAGATCAAAAATGGCAGCCAGTGTCCAGCGGTGCCTGATACTATCAGTCATTTAGGAGCAGCTGCAGTTCACATTACATAACACACATTCTCATCCCAGTTAAGACAATGTACATGTAATCAGAATCAGAGTTGCAGACAGAAATACAATGTCATTCAGGAAAATTTTAATCAAAAGACAGACTCCCTTCTACAAAGTGAATACATGGATTTCTGAGGACATTTTAAGTTTAGCTCTTGTTTGAAGCTTCATTGAGCAATATTTTTATATTCAAACTAGATGAAATTACTTTCTGTAATGTAGCTTTATGGAGCTAGCGTCTAGCACCACAAACAAGTCACCTCCATTGTTTTGGGGTGAAAGCAGAAACCTCAGCTTCAGAGAGCCCGATCTCCTCAGCATTGAATGGCACTTTCCAGCACAGTCAGCACTGTCCAGTAGCCTACATGCTTGTAGTCATGTTGAATAATTTCTACATCATCTGTGTTCTACTGTCAGCATCAAGTCAATCTCACCTGCCCTAGTGTCATCGTTGTCCAGCAGGGGGATGTAGTCTGTCTTTCCCACCGTCTCCCCGACCTGATCGTCGAAGGGCTCTGCCTCCAGCTGAGCCACAAAGTCCCGCTCCATCAGGCTCTCAGGGCCCGGCTGGGGAGGGCTGTCTGTCAGCGCATCACTCAGACTCAGGTCTAGCTCTGCCATGACTGCAAACACACACAGGGACACAGGAATAAACAAAGGGAACAGAAAACATGTTACCACTTGACGAACGGTGCTGTCCAATAAATATTGTTCCTCTCTTAGAGGTGGGGGAGCAAAACAGAAAAATGCAATTATGACAGGCATCACTCATCTGATCGCTGCAATATTTCCTCTTCTGTGCAGACTGACTGAAGCACTGACCTGATAACATGCAGGACAAAAGAAATCTGAGGATCTAGATTAAAAAGTGAAGGTTTGCTGGGTGTAGAGATCCCAGTATGTCCCAGTAATTCCCACCAACATCCGGTCCCATGTCCCAGGAAGAAATACCTCCGGGATCCCAGGACTTCTAAGCGCATGTGCTTGCGTATCTGTGTGAAGCTGTTTGTTCACATACTGAAGACTATTATGTAATGATACAGTCTTCTTCAGCAAAGCTCATTAACACTTGTTAATGAGTTTAATGACACAACTGTTGTCAATAAAGTATCTAGTAACTAGATCAACTTTTCACCTGCAATGGTTTTGTTCAATTACTTTTCATTCTTAATCAAACATGTAGATTTCAACACCCAAATCAGAGCAGCACGACAGCAATGCAGCTCAGTTTTTCAGCTTCTGGTTTTAAACTTAGAAATGGAGATCTCAAGAAGAGTAGAATATTTCTGGGAAGTGATCACTTTGAAATCATGGGGAAATCTCGAACACTAATCTTAACTATATGCTGAATTACAGTCACATAAAGGAAACTGAAACAATGGTTATATGTAACCTAAAATGTCTTCCCTTTTCAACAAAACATAGCCCCAACACTGACATTTTTTCAATTTTTTTTTTTAATTTTTATCATAAAACCAAAGTTATTTCTTCAATTTCTGTGAAGCTGTCAGCAGATGCACAATGACAACGTAAGACAAAACTTACAGACTATTGCATCATGCAGGTAGACACCTAATACAAAACCTGGACCTGATCTCTCAAAATAAAGCATAGCTTTTAAAAATCACTGATGATCTCCTAAATATAATACCACTTTCCACCACAGGGAGGCACACTTTTATGCTGCATGAACGAAATGCATGACTTGGTATAACAGAGAGGCACAATCTGTACCTAAACATGGACTCAGACACAAAGACACACGCATCGAAGCAGTCATCAGCTCATCTGGGAGTTCAGCTGACCAATAGCCACCACGGGAATCTGCCGAGTCATATTGTGTCATCTTCCAACTATAATGCCAGATTATCCTCGGTGCCAGCCTTTCTCTGCTCTTCACACACTCTCTGTTTATCTGTCTCATCTCCATTTTACAATTCTCCTTTCATTATCTACGCTAGTGTCACACACTTAACATCTCTACCCTGTACAAATCATCTCCTCCCTCTTTGTTGAACTTCCTATTCTCACATTGTTGAAACAGCAGGTTAGAGCACAAGGTCTTGCTCAAGGACACAATGCAAGAGAACACATTTGCTGCAAAGAGGATCAGTCCTGAACCGTGAGTTATTGCGGTTTCCCTTCTATCTGGCTGCCAGCCAACAACACTTATACCCACACACAAATTAATCCTTCTTTCTTAACCTGCAACCTCCACTATATCTGTGGATCTAAACCAACTTAAGTCCATATAAACACATTTTCATTAAAAATACACTCTTCTGAAATCAAAACTACTTTAATTCAGGGATTTGATTATATTTTATTTGTAATAAAATCTTTCTCAAGACCAGTTTCAATCCTCAAACAGAGGCAGTCAAAACTCAAATACAACTCCACAGCTCCATCTACTGGATTATCCATTCACTCACTCCGAAGAGAACAGTTACAGATACACTGCTAAAAGTACATCTGTGTACCTCTGGTCATATAATTGTGTACTGGGTCTGTTTTCCATGGGTCAGCAAAGGTCCCCTCAGTAAAAATTTATGAAATGCAACACAATTCAAACAATACCTAAAACCATATCTACAATATGTTCGTACTCAGTGCTTAAGGGGTCTAATATGCCCTGTATAATTCACCACTTAGCAAGCAATCTCTGCCTAATGCACTGGCAAAAATACACACTCAGGCCCAACCTTAAGGGAAATTTACTGACACAGCATGCAATACTAATTCAGATCAAAGCGTTCCTACCACTCTGTAACAGCAGTTTGGAGAAGACCCTTTCCTACTTCAGCCTGACCTCATCCAGCACCTTTGAGGTGAACTGGCACACCGACTCTGAGCCCGGTCTTATCATCCAAACTCCGTACTGGACCTCAATAATCCTGGATGTTCACTGGATGAAGCTGCGTCACCATGGTCTCCATGGCGGTTCCAGTGTTCTGTGGACGTGTTTCAGAGGCGCAGTGCTGCAACAGGCACATTTCCAATAAAGATTTGACTTGTTCTGCTGACATAGGTTGGATTTTACATGTGCAGCTCATTTATGATCAATGTGGCCACAGATACTTTGTTCTTTACTTGTTTTAATTACCACACACAGCTCGCCATCTTCTTACTATATTGTAATGGTATTTCCTGAGTAGTGTATATTAGCAGAAGGGAAACTGTAAAACTTCTTCTCCTTATTCACAGATTTGATCAAAAATAGCTGTAGCATGTAAAAAAAATGGAGTACAGAAAAGTCTCCAGCAGCTGCCAGAACACGACACTACTGCATGCAATGGACACTGGGGGCTTAGCTCCTGTGGGAGAATAGGAGCAAATCCTTTCAACCTGGTTTCAAAATCTGCTGGAAAGTAGATTAAACTAGCACACGATTTTGAAATGAGATGTTCAGCAGTGACATATGTGTGTAATGTTCAGGTGTGCGCATAGTTTTGGCCACATAGATTATGTCAAACCAAAGCTAAAAGGCATTCATGCGCACAAAAAGCAGAGGGTCAGTGTATTCCCTTTATAGCACAGTCTTACTGTATTGATTGGTCATTCATTATTAAATACCCAGTTAGTCAGTCAGTATGTCAATAGGACAAGCTGTCAGTCATCCAGTCAGCGAGTTAATGAGTCATTAGACATTCAGTCAGATACTGAATTAGTGAATCAGTCAGAAAATTAAATATAAAATACATAAAGTTTTACAAGCTGGATTTATAATCAACAACAGACAGGAATACAAACAATCTATTTGTAGATCTACTCAAATGGTTGACTGCCAGTGTATCAGCAGCAGTAAAGGAGCCCCCAGTGCTGACACCAGGGTGTGTCGCAGGAAGACTGCTCCCTACTGCCTCGACCACAAAGCCATGCTGGTCAGAAACACTGCCCCAGTTTCCATATTTAACCCCACATCATCTGTGTGTGTTTGGTATACAGTGCGTCATCTGTGCCAGCTGCAGAGTTAGCCGGGTGATCCATGCCACCCGGACTACTAGGCGATTTGCTTTAACAGAGAGTGAGACCAAGACATTTCAATGGCTGAAAAGCAGACAAGCTAGTTTTGCTTGTTCCTTTTTGGCTCCTTCAGCTTCTGTTTCTACAGCGGGTCCCCACATGACCACAAGAGCAGAACCTTTTCAGTAGCCTGGTCCTACACTGGGATGGATCTGGATTTGGGTTGGGAAAGTCATAAACTCCAGGATCTTTTGACCCTGGTGAGGTGCCTTAGTGTTTTCCACCTCCTGTTCACAATTGTGGTGTGGCCACTCAGAAATAATCTGGATTCAACAAAGGAAGGAAATCCACGGAAAAGGTAGTTTCTATTGTGTTTTCTGCTAACAAATGTTCGAGTGTATGTGTGGATTAGTCGTACATTTATGTGTGTGTGTAGACCCATGTGTGCCTATATATGTGTGTGTTCACGGGCTGGTGGGTGTGTGTCCTCCGGCTGCCAAAAAAGCAGAGGTGAAGGTTAAGCTTCTTTTTAATCTGCTTTGACACACCACTATTGTATGTAAACAAAAAAAGCACCATGGAGATGATAAAGCTGCAGAAAGAACTCAAGTTACCTGACAGATCACAAGGCATGAAGATATGGAACTAGGGCTGAACAACTTGATGATATGGATCTATTATCAAATATCTAATTTTTGTGACTAATATTCCAATTAGGATTTAAATTGCAAACTTTTTAAAATTTGTAATAGAGGTCTGTGTTTGTACCATAATTTTACAAATCACTATCACAAATGATGCTTCTACATTATATGAATCAAATAAAGTATTGCAGTAGCTTGTTGCTGAGATCCTCACGTGGATGTTTTTCTTCGATCAAACAGAGACAGCTGTTCTGCACTGGAGCATCTTGAAAAAAAGTCAAAGCCCTGATTCATACCAATCTGAAATCTTTCATCAAAAAATAAAGGTGTTGTTGAAGAAGTCTAGAGAAGACAAAACAATGAGAGGTGTGTGTGTCCACAGGACCAAAAATCGTAGATTTCACAGGTGCAGAGTTAAAATGATAGAGTGAATGACTGAGAGAGGATGTGTATCTCTACGAGGGAGAGAAGGAGAAAAATGAGTGGTGTGGGCATGTGGGGTTTTCCATAGGCTTAAACTGGAAGGCTCCTATAGCGGTTGTCAGCATGATGGGTGACATAACACATTAAACCTAATCCCCAAAATCACTCAGCATTTTCTCCTCCTCCTGTTCCTACAACAGAACAACAAAATGTCATGCTTGATTAATCCTGAGGAAGGTCGGGGGTTAGGTTCTGCTATATGCAAGAGCTTTGGCAACTGTTCAGCATTTTGCTCAAGGACCCAGGAGGTCTCGCTGACATGGTGGTTCTCCTACCCCTGCTGCCACATTTGGCTCTTCAGCAGAAAAAGAATGTTTTTATTGAACCACTTTGACGTGACCTAGATCTGATCCCGACTTCCTTGGTCAAACATTGAATTGTAACATGTTAATCATAAGTTTTTTACTCTCCATAAATCATTAACCCCTAATCACTTCTCAGCTCAGATCCAAAAATCCAGAAGTAAATATTGTGTGGCTTGATACGTACACACATAATTCATACATACACTCGTGCACTTCAGCTGCAGGTTTGAAACCAGATATGTACTGGAATAGGTAGGATGTTCTAAACTGTGCCGCTGAGCAAGGCTTGCAGCATTAACTGCCCCCGTGTAACTATAATTATCTCAGACATGTGAAAAGACTAACGTCTCTTCCCTGGTATAACATGGCTAAGAAAGCAAGAGAAAAGGGAGAGGTTCGTGCTGCATCACACAAAGTCTGAGATCACCTCCCTGAAATGCAGCACGGTCGTCGTCATACCTAAAATGATATCCTTGTGCTGCTGGGAGGCGGTGACAGGCATGTCTGCTGTTAGGAGCAGTGTATTTTAACAAAACCTGACAGCACAACTGAAAATTGGCAGTTCCATGTCAATATCTCCCTGCTTCTGTTCCTTTAAGGGTTTTGAGCAGTGGATGTGGAGCTGTTCACTGTCCAAGGACAATGTGGCTGTAAAACAACTGCAGGGCAGTTTAATATCCCTGCATTACTACTCTGTGGGACCTACGATTATGAGAGGTCACATGGACAGAGCACTGAGGGAAACGCTGACCTCAGCAGAGTCTGGTTAGGTGTATGATGTCAGCGATGGTTAGACAATGGGTAGGATCCATCTGACAGAAACTTTGACCTTTGACTTTGAAATGGACAGGGAAGGGAAGTTAAACTGTATGTGTCAATAGAACCTGATACTGAGCTTCAGTATTACGTCACAGATTAATGCCCAAACATCTCCTTATTGGAGTCCAATGGAGTTGCTCATTGTTACAGCTTCTAAAATGTGAGTGTTTGCTCCTGTTCTATTATATAGGACAGAAAAGTGAAAAGCCAAACACATTCTGAAGACACCACTGTGCGCTTTAAGAATTTGTGATTTGTGTTTCCTTATTTTCTAACATGTCACTGCACAGGAGCACTGTGTCAGAGCTGAACTAGGAAGTAAAATCTACAAAAATAAATAAAAAAAATACGAAATAAGGCCCAGATACATATAAACGGGAACTGGTCTTAATCTGTTGGTATATAGCCACAGTGTGGAAAGCTCACCTCTTAAAAAATTATTTTGCAAAAGTCTCAAGTAAAATACTAAAACTGATGCTAGATTGCTCAGAAAATCAGTACAATTACAATAAACCTGCTGTATCATCTCAGTACTGATGCACTGACCAGTAATACTAACTTCAGGTTGAACATGGAGCTATTTTTACTGCAGATAATAACTTTCTGTTGTGACCCTGAAACCATCTGTAATGTTCCCATCATAAATTATTTTAAAAATCCCACTGACGATGACAGAATTACAAAAAAGCTTTTCTCAAATCTTGCCAGCTCTTTCACAACATAGAGGAAACGATGAAGTAAAGGAAAGTAAAACTTAAAAATGTGCATAGGATGAATATCTTCACTCACCCTGTTAATGTCTCAAAATAAGTGCATGAATGAATGAGGTTTTTTTGAAGACTGACATGTGTACAGCCATAAGAATGGGGGGTTTCCACCATATTCAGTTTCATGTATCACTGCTCACCACAGGATGTTTAATAAAACTATACAAAGCACTCCAAACTACCCACATAGATGTATTAAAGCCTCAACATGGTCTAGAAAAAAAAAAAGGGAAGGAAAGCTCACCTCTGATGTCACTTTCTAAGAGAGGTGGGACACTTCCTCTCTCATGTTACCATGAGACCATGAGAGAGGGTGTGTTCTGTAGGAGTGTGCGTCTCTGTGTGTGTGTGTGTGTGTGTGTGTGTGTGTGTGTGTATGTGCGCGTGTGTGTGTGTGACAGAATGAGAGCTGGCTCGCACTGCTGCTTGACTGAATGAGTTTATGGCTCTGTGGTTGTTGCTACTGGCTTCTTTTCCTCATAGTTGCTTCACAGAGACGAGGTAAAAGTGACTTAAGCATAAAACATTTACAGTTTCACATATTCTTCACTGCTCAAAAATGATCGGAATGTTAATAGAAGTCTGCAGCTAAATAATGTTCCTGAAATAACTGCCACAACAAGTCATGATTAATATTCGTCTTCATAATATTTACCAACAGCAACGTAATCTGGATTAATTTTTATCTTTATTAGTGTTCTCTTTGTGATTCTGCACAGCCATGCTCATCTGTCTTTAATATGGAAGAAGGTATAATGTGTGTATGTATTGTTTATCACTGAGCACACCACTTTATTTTATGTGTGTGTGTATGTGTGTGTGTGTGCGTGTGTGTGTGTGCCTGTCTGAGGCCATTTCCCCTTTTTTCAGCAGCCGCACTTCTGTTTTTGTTCCAGCTGATATACAGAGACAGCTGACGAGGGACTTTTAGCTCTTGCTCAGTTATCTCACTGTTGCTCTCTCTCTCTCTCTCACACACACACACACACACACACACACACACACACACACACACACACACACACACACACACACACACAGGATCTACTCATACATGGATTTAATTACAAACTGGAGCTTTTTTTTTTCTCAGAAGGAACAGCGCCCCAGAGAACCTTTTAGTAATGTTTAAAACATAACTGTGCTGTCTGGATTTCACTGTGTGGAAGAATAAAAATTGGAACATGATTATTTACAGAACGAACAGTTTTGACTAATTATTATTACGGGAAGAAAAAAAAACTCTGCAACTTGAAGAACCTAACTGAACTTATTTTGAAAAGGCAGTTCACACCACTCTTATTCAGTCTCTTTATTGGTTCAAATAGCTCAGAAACCAGTAGGTTATTAAAGACTACTAGCTGGAGTTCTGGTTTGATGCTGTATAGTATGTGAGGTATCTATGCCACATTTTATTAAAATGCTCCAGTAAAATCCTTGTTTCTAAATTCCAACAGCTAGATGGTTTAACAGCTAATCAATTAAAGGAATCAATTTTGCACTTTGCTCCTCCATTGCTTAACCAGTTTGGCAAGCTCCAGTCTGTAAGCACATAACCAGCTCACTCTGTAAACCTCTGGGTCACGCCCTGTCTTACTAATCAATACGCACACCTGAGGGGATCTACTTCAAAGGGTCAGCACTAGGGATGCACCGAAATGAAAATTATTGGCCAAAACCGAAAATGAGGAAAACAAGGCCGAAACACAGAAAGAAATTATGCTAATTATTAGTACCATTGCATTTATGGCTATGACTGTGTACTAACCTCACTAAAATTGCAAGGCATTGAGTTTGCATAAATTAATATGAATGTTTCAAAGAATAAATCAATTAGAAAATTATGAAAATATTTATTTAGCACATTCCAACAATGCAATCGGCCGGAAACCGAAAATGCACTTTTGGGCCATTTCGGCCGAAATATTCGGTGCATCCCTAGTCAGCACTGGTAACTATGTCTGTGTGAGTGTGAGAAGGAGAAGCAGAGATACTTCTAGGAAAGGTGCACACACACCCACGCACAACATTACCCTCCCTCTATGAGTTTACATGAAAGCAGAAGGCGGGCAGGGAGGCGAGGGACTGTGTCATCTGATACCTGTTCACACCCTGTAAATCACCCGCAGGGGAATCCTCCGACCTGTCATGGGAAGGTGTCATATCATATAAGCTCCTGACAAGGTCTCCTTGTGTAAACTGCAAGAATTATTAAATAACGTAGACATTCATGTAAGTTAAGCAAACAGTGCACATACACTGAATGTTGCAAGTAAAATGGTCAAAATTTAATAAATTATTTGGAAAAATTGTAAACAAAGTGTGTGTGTGTGTGTGTGTGTGTGTGTGTGTGTGTGTGTGTGTGTGTGTGTGTGTGTGTGTGTGTGTGTGTGCGCATGCACTGAGGTCTGAGGTGTCCCTGTGTCCAGCTGCCATCACACTAATCTGAGAGATGCTATCTTTGACATTCCTAGCGAGCCATTCAGTCTATTTCACCGAGCCACACAATCACACAAACACATGTACACAAAGAGAATCTACGTTTGTTATGGATTCTTCAAATGGAGATTAAAAAAAAAAACTCATTGTAGATTATATAGCTTTAATAACCAAATTTAAGAGATCATTATCAAAATGTGGTTACAAAGTGAGTTTTAATACTTTTACTTTTATTAAACTAATTAATGCAATTACTATTTAGAGCAAGTACTAAAGTAAAGTAACTACAGATCTTAGTTTCAACAATGTCCCCAAAAGTGAATCTCATTTTGCATTAGAGCACACAAACGATACCAGTTTGAACTTTTTCATAAAAAGGTGAAAGTACCTGAAGTCTTCAACTGAAGTATTTTATTTAAAACATCCTCATACTCCGTCCAAGTGAGATCACACCTACGCCTCTGGCTAATTCACAGTGTGTGTTTACAGCGTTTCACTGTTTACAGAGAGCTGTAAAACCTGCAAGAAAAATGTGGAAATCAAGCTTTTCTCTGAGCGCAGTGAGAAAAGGTACGTGTCAGTACTCTTACTAGTGTTTTAGATTAGGAATCGCGTAAAATGTCACAGATATGATGAAGTTAAATGTGAAAAGGTTAATTTTGACACTAACTTTTATGACATTTAATGTATTTATATGCAGTAAATATTCAGGGATCACTATGATTCAGAATGTAAAATAAGGCTACACCTTTAATTATGAAATGTTTCCTGATATAAAAGTAAAGCTGCATATCGGTACAGGCATTCTGACACACCCAACCACACACACACACACACACACATACACACAATACATAATTACATCATCGAGTTGTTTATGTAAGAAGCTGCTGGCATGTTCACCATCAGGCTCTTCAGCTACCAAGAGTACTAAGAGTGATGAAACCCTGATGACAGAGACGGAAAGGCAAAGAACAAGACAGAGGGACAGTGTTTGACAGAGGGACAGTATTTGACAGAGGGACCGTATTTTAAGGACTTGAAGACAGAGGGACAGTATGTGAGGACAAACCAGAGGTGTGTGAGAGTGTGTGTAACAGACAGACAGACTGTGCATTGTAATTAGTCTCTGGAGGCGTACAGGTGCAGTTTAGTAATCCTCCATCACTTACTATGTTCAGACAATGAAATGTGTGTGTGTGTGTGTGTGTGTGTGTGTGTGTGTGTGTGTGTGTGTGTGTGTGTGTGTGTGTGTGTGTG
>JBBMJY010000013.1:15269168-15291545 GCA_037833715.1 Toxotes lorentzi
GAGAGGGTCGCCTATATATAACAGCCCACACGCCCTCACACACAGTAAGAACTGTACTTGTGTGTGTGTGTGTGTGTGTGTGTGAGTGTGTGTCTGTGTGAGTGTGTGTCTGTGTGAGTGTGTGTCTGTGTGAGTGTGTGTGAATGTTTACAGCTCCTGTGAATAGTTGCAGTTGCAGAGCTAAGAAATGAACGTCTCTCTTCTGTTGTACTTTGTACTCAGGTACTTTCCTGCTTTTGAAAGCAGGAAACTGGGTCTGATTTTAGCCCACGAGCCATAGTTCCTGCTCTTAAAAAAGTCCCAGCTCCTGAGCAAGCAGCTTCCCAAGACCGCACAGTGTTAACAGGGTCAGCAAAAACTGTAATGAAAAATAACTGATGATGACCCTTTGTCCACACTTAAAAATTAGACTATAATTCTTTTTAAATAACCTATGAAAACAAAAACTATGACCTGATTAGTAAAACAGTATCTTGCAAAAAAAATAAAAAATCTCACATTATGCAGATGACACACTGTTTCACACTGACCCACAATCTCTCCTTCAGATGTTGATTTACTGTAAAAAGATGTGAAAAAGGTGAAGGGGTCTGAATCTTTCTGAATGGACTATAGCTGCTGTAGGTAACAGGTGCCTGTACAGCTGTTGACAGACGTAGCCACAGAATGCTCTTACACATACACACATTAGACTAAAATTTCACTAACAAGAACCGGACCACTGGACTTCATTCCTAAAGACGTAGGAATGTCTTTCATTTTTGCTGACTAAAATGTGACTATGATGATAATCAGATTACTAAAATACGACTGAAACTATTATACATTTTCATCAAAAGACTACGAACAAAACTAAATCAAAATCAGGAGCAAAAGCACACACAGAATTAATTCTGAATGAGTGGAATGTCTGTTATTCCCAATATCAACATTAGCAATTATTAGGTCAGACAGAAACTTTCTTTAATGCCTTTTAAAACACAAAGGAAGTCCTTAAAATAGCTTTCTGAAAATGGAAAAGGACAAAAGTCACAGGCATAAATACACAATTTTTAAAAATGCTCTCTGTGAACTTTGCTCTCTGATTTCCTATATTTGCTTGAACACACACACACACACACACACACAGAGGGGAATGTGGTGGCTGATCCACCAATAACATATTCATACTGCATAAAACAGGTCACAGCAGAGAGGACACACACATTTGTAGAAGCTTGTTACATAAAAAGTCATGGCAGACAGGCTAAAGTGTGTGTGTGTGTGTGTTTTTAAAAGTTATAGAAGCAATGAAGCCCAAAGCGCGCGCGCACACACACACACACACACACACACACACACACACACACACATACACACATACACACATACACACACACACAAGGTGAATGATGCTCTCAGGGATAATTAAAGTTTTAAAAAGGTCAAACTGTGTGTTGTCTGAATACTGTCACAGTTTATGGAGGCTTTATGTGGCCCCATCTGATGTCTCCCATTTAGGAATGACGGAGGAAATAGTGTATACAGTCATGTGTGCTGCATCCATCCGCACCAACAGGACATTAATAGTGACAGAGCTTTCAGCAGCTTTCCAGCTCCTCACCTACTGCACAGTGTTGTGTGTGCTGATCCTACGGTAGGGACACAAATACTTTGTCCAAATGGGCTGGTCAGTGTCCTCGGTGTGGTGCAAAACAAACAGGTGATCTAATGCAGAGTTCTGCAGTACCTGATAATGACCTAATCCTCAGATACAACATACAAGTTAGTCTGCTGACACACACCCTGACACGTCTGGATATGAGCTCTGCAGCCGGTGGTCAAAATGGCTGGACATATTAAATGTGTAATGAATGCAGTAGAAAGTATTGTCTATCTTTTTTCTCAATTATTATATTATTTGAGTATAAAATAAAATAGAAATGTTACAACTACAATTTTACTGTGAGAGTGATTTGAAACTGTGTTGTTCTCCTTCAGCCAATACCTGTCCATTTTATGAGGTGATTATCAGAGTCGAATTTTACGCTACAAAGCAACTAACAGCTTTATGAATAAAGAAATCACTGACTCATAATGCCGATGAACCAAGTGATAAATCAGTCAATCGCGTGCCATGAAAACACAAAGCTGTATTTAACATTCACGCAAACACACAAACTAATGAGCTCACTTTGTGTTCATCTGGGGCCGAGCTGCCGAACACAAATCACAATGCAAACACGCATGCGCACGCATGCACACACACACACAGGCTTAGACAAACCGAAACCTTAATTTTAATGTTGTCGTCAGTCCTGTCCTCCGGATGCAGCACCATCAGATGAGGCTGATGTGACTCAGACGGAAACACTTTGATGAAGCACTGAAGCAAAGTGCACACACAGTCCTGGAAGTGTGTGTGATCTCATTCACTGGCTATATGTGACTTTAGCTCATGAATAAATGTTGGACAGAGAATAATATAAAAAGTTAGAAGTTGTACGTAAATTATATAGAAACTGCTTACAGGTCTTTCTGGTGCAGTTTAAGGCCTTTACAGTAGAGGAGGTGAGTGCATGCATGTGTGCCTCTGCCATATGGATGAGATCATTATGTAACTGCATGGCTCTTATGCTCGATATCCCACATATACTCCTTAATGAATAGTATGCCGATGAATAATGCAGGGGCCATGGCAGTCTGTAAGTAAGCTCTGACAATGTTTGCTGTCAGTGGAACTGTCCGTGTACATGTGTGTGTGCAAAGTACACAGAGCCTTGCTTTCCTAATCACTGGTGATGTAAAACCAAGACAGCCTCCAAAATCTGTCAACCCGCCAATGGCAAAGGAGAGAAAGAGGAGAGGAGGCAGAACGAAGAGAGCACAAAGGAAAGCTGTTGATCCTCTGACAGAAGAAAGTGCACAAAGCCAGGTACATTTCTTTGTCTGTAAACCACAGCTGAGAGTGAAAGGTGGGGGTGCAGCTCTCTCGCTGCTGACCCAGCATTTCAACTGTAATAACACGAGACTCACCAAAAATATGGACATCAAAAATGCACTTAAGACCCTGAATGCAGAACGTCCTCTGCTCCTCTGCCTCTTTCACAACCTACATTTCACACCATTGGTGATTTCTAATGACAGTCAAATTGTTTGCTTCTTTTCTGTTTATTCTGTGGTGATACCTAGAACACGTTTTGGTATCACTGAATGTAAAAATATCTTCTGTTTGTTTACAAACTCCTCCTCGGGTCTTTAAGGTATAGTCACTCCACTTCCTTCCTGCCAATATTCTGTTAGTGTTCCTATTTTAAGCTTGATTTACAGTCAAATTCAAGCATGCATTTCCTGTATTGGTGCAATCTAATGGCCAGCCCACAAGGACTCACAAGTTACACGAAGCAGTGTTTGAAACATCATTATTCTAGCAATGTGACATTAACTTGTTTTGCATAATGTTACACAGAATGACACACTGCTCTGTATTTATTTATTTATCATCCACTTCGGAACCATCACATCTCATCCTTCCTCAGGGCTGAGAACAGGCCAGTACTGTCGAAAGAACCACATCCTTCAAATTCTTTTCAGGATGTATGTTTATTCAGAGCACTTACTGTGATTCAGACTATATTTTTTGAGCTGTTTTCATAAAATTATAATAAAATTTATGTTTAGTTATACAAATACAATGAATAAAGTACATCCAAACACACTTATCTGACAATAAGATGGAAACAACTCAGAAATGGAAAGGAGAGACGGGAGTGTTGTGGATCAGTGAGTGCCCTCCTGATCGGCTGCTAACAGCCAGTGTGTCTTTGATGCTTGGCTCCATTCACAGAGCTCCACTTTAGGTAATGTTAATATGTGTGCCCTGTATGCATGTGTGTCTGTGTGTGTGTCCTGCTGCTCTCACACCCACACACTGCCTTGATGGAACTCACAGTGGGTCTGTTTGAGGGCTAAGTGAAAGGGCTAGTGTTTGACCGTGTGTGTGTGTGTGTGTGTGTGTGTGTGTGTGTGTGTGTGTTTGTGAGAGACCTAGCTCTCTTCTAGTCCTAACCGAATTACACGGGACTCTCAGGACTTGTTTGTATAATTCAGCACTTGCTGTATCCCATTAGCATGCGAGCTGGAGAGCAGACAGACAGACAGGCAGACAGACAAGTAGTCAAGTCCACACCCTCCATCATGTCCTCCCCTCCCCTCCCCTCTCCACTCCTCCTCCTCCTCCTCCTCCTCCCTTCCTCACCTCTTTCGGAAAAGACACACAGCCTTATTGACTGAATGAATTCCCAGTATGTCCCCACGGTCTCGCCTACACACTCCGAGACGCACACAGACACAGTATGTCTTTGGGAACTATGCCCTATTGTTGCAGAACGAGGCTTTAAACATCGCAATGGAATGCAAAGCAGCACAGACACACACGCGCACAGACAGACGCACAGAGGTCGAAATCTAATCCCAAAACAAACACTGTCACACACTGGACACACACTCATCCAGGGCTAGGACATGTCAGAGGGTATTCACTGATGTGTGTACACACCGCAGCTAGGTCTGCTGACCCAATACAATAGGGAATTCTATATGACAAAAAAACGTAATTCTCTGCCCTGTTACACGAACCTGAGCATGAACTTTAAATGCTTCACATTCCTGAATTCACAGCTATCTGGGCTCATCTCACCTCACCAATACTGAGACTCTATCTTATCTCCTGCTCGACAGGGTTTCTGTGCTTGTAGTTTCACTGCCCTCTCAGTTGTTCTCTTTTATTCAAGCGTTTTCTGTCAGTCAAACTACTTTCATTTGGCTACACTCGTCTTGGTGTGTTGTCCCTTTGATGACATATGAGCTGAGTCTCTCTTTGCCATATTATGTGCAGTTAAATTTGAGGCTAATTTAACAACCAAAATCAGGAGCAAATTCTCAGTTTAAAGCTAAAGAAAGTACTGAAACTATAAATGAACAGTTTCTATTCAATGATACTGACAAAACCCAAAGACCTTTGTCTGAGTCTCTGCCTTCCCTCGTCTAACACGCACCTCTTATATATTCCTCTATCTACCTATCCATCCAGCTGTACGACATCCATCTCCTCACCCTGCTGCATAATTCCCAGCAGGGCTGATTGGCAGTAGTAAAGCCCGGTCGCTAACACACTGGTCCAGCTGCTACTGTTTTGAGGGGGGATTACCAGCAACCGGTTCACTCTGTACCATCCCATTCTTTCTCTGTGCCCTCTATCCCTCCATCATTTCATTCATTCAATCCGCCGCTGTCACGCAATCTCAGACTCCACCCCTCCAGCCCCACCACACACACACACACATCGCTATGTACGTAACGCAAATTGACACATCTGTGTCTGTTTGGCTGCCTGTGAGACACCGTTCTATCAGAAATCCACATGATAATCACCAAGGAGCATTACAGGCCGATGGAACCTGTCACCTTGTTTGTCATGTAATTTGTCACACATTTATACCTTGCACAACTACAAAACTACAACTATTATTATTTATAGTCTCTGCAATGTCTCTTAAGGCAGAAAACTGACACTGTGTAAAGTCAGTAGAACTTTGTCACACATAGTTGACTCTGGTTAAGTAAAATCATTTGGGCATTACTCAACTCCACATTTTGGAGCTGGTGCTGATTGTTGCCTCAACTTGTTGCTCATCTTTCACCCTGACACATTGAGTATAAAGCATGTTAATACATGCTGAAGAATCAGCTGAGTGTGCGTTTAACATGACTTCAAACATCAGTCAGTTTATATGATGGTCAGACGACACAATGACTTAAGGATGTGTTACTTTTGATGCCTGGTCACACCTGCGTTTAAAATAGCAAAACTTAAAGGGAAATTTTTATGAAATCATCATCACATAATGAACTCTGACCTGCAAATCTGCACCTTTGAACATCTTGATGATACTTTGGGGGATGGGAGAGCTGGAGAGTCCAAAATGAAGGAAGCTCCTCTCACAGCTTATGTGTTGTATCATCCACTTTTATGTAATGTCCTCTGCCAGAGACTAAACTGCTCCACTAATTCAATGACCCATTAGTGCTAACAGGCTTGCTAACTGACAGTTTGCAAACCATTTGCAAGCTCCTTTGGTGTGTGAGGTTTTTTTTTTCTTCAACTTCATCGAATGAAAGGACACACAATCCCAAGAACAGGGGGGCTAAAGTGCCCCCTGCACCAATCTTCTCAAATGTCTCCACTGTTTATTAATCCTTGTAAATAGGTTATATACTCAGGTTTTGGACTGTTGATCAGACAGAAAACATGATTTGAAGATGTCTCCTCTCTGGGAAACTGGCATGAACACAGACTCAATAATTCATAGATTAATTGGAAAAATAATCGTCAGGCGCAGCCCTAGATTGCTTTGCATTCCCTTAGCAAACGGACTTCTGCATCTACCCGCAACATGTAATGGCTGCTGCACTGACTTAAGATAAAATCAATAATTGGTGATAAATAATTCATCAAAAGAGAGAGACAAACCCAAGTCCCACTTCAGCTTTTCCTCTCATTCTCATGGTGAGAAAAGAAGAGCATTTCCTTTCCCACTGAACTGTTACCTGTTGAGAGTTATTTTTTTGGATATCATACCGCCCTGCAAGTATGATTGTTCATAAATTCACTTGACCCTGATTTCCCTTAAAGTGATTCTTAACGACAAGCCCCTGCAGCATTAAAAGACGACAAATCATTTGATGGAGAGCAGCACAAAGCCCAACCTGACGAGAACCATTTGGGGTTTGGACAGAATTGAACAACTGGATATGACCTGATCCTTTGCTAAACTACAAACTTGTCTGCCAACAGACCTGGCTGAACATCCTCAGAGCATAAACATATCTTTATTAATTGCACACATCTGACAACTGTGGAGAAAAGGCAAAAACTTCTGCTTTGAGCTTTAACTGATGCACTGGTGGAAAACAAATGAATCACAGCTAATCCCGTTCAGGGAATTCAACGTTCTGTAATACAGTCACCATCAAAGAATCACCAGTTCTTACAGCCTTATTGATTTTACAGTGAACAACATAAAGTGTTTCACAGATCCACCGTAGGGCCAACACTGATGGAAAGCATTACAGGATGTACTGGAGCTATTTACCAATGAGCTGCTGAGTATCGATCACTTCCAATCATAAATGCTTTTCCTGGATCAAACTGTCTCGTACACATGGTCTCACATATTATATGTGAGGCAGTTAACAGGCTATGACCACAGTAAGAACATAGTTAATCATCTGTCTAACAGGGCTGGGAGACATGGCTGAGCACAAGATGTAGTTATTTTTCCTATCTTTCAGACACACAAGTGCAAAAAAACATTGATTTGAATAAAATTTGACTTTTTGTTTGTCGTTTTATTAATACTGGTGCTACAAACAGGAGCTTTTTTAGACTGAACAATGAATCAAAAATAATCAGGAGATTAATACATAATGAAAATAACTGTTAGCTGCATTCAAAATACCTGAACTTTATAAAACCCACTGTCTCACCTGTGGGATGCTTTGGCCTTTTTAGACCTACGTTAGGTGTGTTTTGGTCTGTACCAGGCTCAATTATCACACACACTTTGTGCAAATTACATGTTGCTTGAAAGTTGAAATGTCAAGTTGAAAAGTGTCCTGATTCTATCTGTGCAAAGCATTTTACAATCCCCAGATCACTGACACAGAATCGGTTCAGACTTGTGATTATGTTTCCAAAGTGTTCTCCGCACAAAAGTTGCTAGAACAGGCCTTAT
Organism: Toxotes lorentzi; assembly: GCA_037833715.1. NCBI lineage: Eukaryota > Metazoa > Chordata > Actinopteri > Toxotidae > Toxotes > Toxotes lorentzi. Next base: position 15,276,944 of record JBBMJY010000013.1, read on the forward strand.
ATTACAGGCCTCTGTAACTTGGTTCATTATCTCTTGTACTCATTCTGAGTTTCTGGTCGTAAAATTTAAAAAGTTACCTTTCAAAGGAGACCAGGGTTACGACTGTAATCAAAAGGGCTGAAGAACAATAAGCGTTTTATAATGGTACATTATTTTTGGGCTTTTGCACAAAAATGGGGGTGTCTGTTAAGAGGTTATTTAAAGTGCTTGTCGGATCCTAAAACAGCACTTGAAAGATCCCACTCCCACCACCCGGGGGGGAGGGGGCCATTTGGGACAGCTGTAAATACTTTTGCCTTTGCATGTGGACAAACAACAACTTCATACAAACTAGTTTGTTTCACCTCAAGATACCAGCAAAGCTGCCCACTGCTGCAACTAAGCAACTGACTCCGAATGTTCCCATCATCCAGGCTACAATACAGTTTAACCACAGCAGCTGTGGAATCACTAAATGAGACGATGTCTTATTTGTAGTCTGGTTGAAACTGAGAAGGAAAAAAAAAAGTGAACTTACAAATGATTACTGAGGAATCATTATCATGTAAGGATAAAACTGTGGCCTCAGGCTAAACTGCCCTCAGCAGCAGCCTCGGATTTCCTCTGCTCCCTGACTCCTAAAGGCTGGGATGAAGCGGCCTGGTGACCTTGAAAGGAGCATCCTGCAACAGTAGGAACAACCCTGACTGTGGAGCGCAGATCAGCTGTCACGCACCCCAGTTTAAACCCTAACTCTTCCCTGACCTGGAAAACCCCCAAATAAGCTTCAACAGACGAGGTCGATTATTGCCAAGGATCTTCTGGGACATATTTTGAGATGGTTTATGATGTCCACAGATGGTGAGCAGACATGAGAACAGTGTGTGTGAGGGTGGAGAGCAAAAAGGCAGAGTCAGTGGCTGTCAACTGACATTCCACGGCCTGTGAAGAATTCAGGATGTCCCTGAATGACTAACTCTAGGAACCTGTCTGCTCATTTAAACACTTCCTCCCCTCCTTCCTTCCTTCCTTCCTCCCTTCCTTCCTTCCTTCCTCCTCCTCCTACGGTCATAGTTTCCCAACTCACCCCTTCCTTCCATTATTTATTCCACCTTATATTTCCCTTCCTTTGTGTATATTTACTCTCATTTTGATGAACTTGACAAATTCCATTCTCTTTCTATGCTGCAAAAGGTCTGTGTCACAATCAGTTATGGTTGTGTATGTGGCCAAAAGTCACTCAAAGATTAACGCTGTATACTGATGACCAATGCATGAAAAAAAAATCATTTACACGATTCTCTATTTGTCTATTCATTCACATTCCTGGAAATAAAAACACATATTGAAAGATGTGAGAGCTCCACTGTTGTCTGAACAAATGCATTCTTTTTTATCTTTATCTTTTTTTTATTTCGCTGCTTGGGACTTCCTGGAAGGCAGATGATCACGTCTGCTCTGATTATTTATTTAGAGAGAACACCATCCAAAAAGGAAAAAAAAAAAAAAAAAGAGCATTAATAATTCTTCCCAAAGATAGAGAGCACAAACCCTGGAGCCCTGGTCTGTGTGATCATCCCTCAAATGCTAAACTGCTGTAATGCATATCATTGAAACTGTGGCCAATCCATCGATTATGCAGATATGAAAGAAATTCTGTTTAAATCTATCAAAATGAAGATATAATTTCTTCTCCAGACCTGGGCAGCTGGGTGTCGATCTAACTTTTTATTTTATAGAGAAAAATAAATTAAGTTTTAAATTAAGTTTAATACCTTCTTCACTGCTTTAAGTAAGTTAGACAATGAGCTGCTTAACTGGACATTGGGCTGGGTATCAAACCTCAATATTATTTTTTGTCCCCACCTATATCCATCCGTAACAGACTATCGACAATGGTCTAGCACATAAACTTGGAATTGAAGACTTGCGGTCAGTTTTGTATATTTACATTTGCCTCCTATGTGTTTTTATAGTGGCTTCACACACTCAGTCAGTAGAAATATCAAACTACACTGAAGCACTGAATAAATATGAATACCGTTTTGATAAAAGTCTGAATGCGGCTGCACGGACACTCAAGTTTAAATACTTTTACTTAAACTTCTGCAGCAGACGTCACTGGAGTTGAATACGTTTACAGGTTTCAAGGCAGTGTGCCGTATCTTTTTTCACTTTTGGTTTCTATGGGCAACAAAATGGCCAACCATTACACCAACTCTGCAATTATGCTCCCTCAACAAAGCTCACTTTTCAGCGCTAATGTCCAACATGGGATTCTAGCAAGCATGCTCAACTGATCATTTAGCCAATTTGTCCTGGAAGTGGGTCATTTGTTTCACAGCTGGTTATTTTGGTCAAAATACGTGTTCAGCTTTGCTGAATGTCATGCAAAACCAGGTGTTGTTGACTTTCTGTCCACTTACAATCAGGGACAGCGAACTATCGCTGTTAAACCTGCATTTGTGTCTGTGACAGTGGCTACAACATGCAGCAGCCTGTTGTTAAGTCTGATTTCACTTTTGCAGTGCAGGAGACTTAGAGTTTTTCCCAGAGTCCAAAACTGTCCACAACTATAAAACTACTCAGAGTGGTATTTGATATTGGCAAGAAGCTGCTGAGCATTAGAGTTTGCTCAGGAAACACTGGTAAACATTCAGCACAGTGAGAGAGTTGTACTGCAGCAGAGTGTGAAGAGCTGAGCTGCTGTATTTATAAAACAGAAAGGGAATAAAACAGATGGTCGTCTTTTTTAAAGTGGAAATATCTGCTGCAGTTTCTCTATAAAATGGTTCCAGAAAATGCTTTTTAACTGTACGAGCTTCTGGTTTTGTGTCCAAAGCAAGTGAGTACTTCACTCAACACAAACCCTGGGCCATCACAGTGCAATTATGTTACATGAGCTGATGTGTGTATCCTTTAAAATAAGAGCAGAAATGTTAGTCACTCTATCCGTTCTTCCCTGCAAGGCTTTGTGTTTGCTCTCTAAAGACAGCAGGGAAGCTGGGAGACACCTAGTTGATGGTAAACAGAAATTTCAGGTGGGGTTTGATCCCTGGGCAGCAAAACATGGATTTCACCTCTCTTTCATCTCTGTATATTATGAAACTTTCATATCACACAGAGATGTTGTAGCTGTTCATTTCAACAGTTCATGAGAAAGTCAGTATAATACTGACTGACCCCTGTGACCTGTTTGATAACTGTCAACCCCTCAGGCCTAATACCTGATCACTTTGGCGGGTTTACAGTGAAGCAACAAGCAACGGGACATTTTAGGGATGTGATTGGATCAGGTCCATAATGAATTCAGGGCCTTAGATCAGTCCCACCTCTTATTTCCCACTCAGTAATCTGGCTGTGGAGGATTGGAGAGTAATCTGGATAGAAGGAGGGAGAGAGGGATGGAGGGAGAGGGACAATCCTCTCTGCTGCGATTCCTCTTTATGTCGTCAATTTCTCTGGCAAATCATACCATAATGTTCCAGTGCAGGTATCAGCATCAGTTCTGATGGAGACAATGACTGTGTGTGACTGTTCATGTGTGTCAGTGTCTCATTTGCTTACGGCTTTTAGTGATAGTCAACACTTTGAAACACAAAGCAGACCAATATTCTTCGTTGTGGGTAGAATTTAGGAATGCATAACATCAAGTGTTTGTTCTACACAACTCAGAACAGACGGACACAGTCTATCACTGAACACCAGTTTGATAAAAAAAAAAATCTTAACTAAATGTCCATTTATTTTCTGGAGCTTTCAACCACATCTCAGAGGCTTCAGAACAGAATGAAATCTCCTTTGTCATTACAACCGAACTCCAACATAAATGACTTATTTAAAACTAAGCAAACATCATCCACTGATGACAACTACGAGATGCATCCAATACAACAGCTCAAGCACAAAGGCAGTTTAACACCAGTGCAAATCACAACCCCTATAATAAAGATATAGTTGAATTAATACCTCTCTGACAGCCAGTCAAAACTGAACATCCTTATCTTTGTAAAGATAGAATTTATAGAGTTGCTGTGCTAGATTATATAATATTTAATAGGCGTACCTAATAAGGTGGCCAGTGAGAGTATATCAGTATTGGAAAATATCCCTAATAATAGAAGGATCATGATTTCAGTGGGAATACCACACATTTACACTTGGCTGAAGTTACACAGAGGGAACGAGTGAAAGGTTTATCTTTGTGTATCAGCATCACAAGCTGCCTATGATAAGTAGTGATAAGAACCAAAACAACAGAGACAGTAGATGGTAGGCAAATATCTCCGTGGCTCTTCACATTTGAATTAACCAGAATGCACTGAAGAAGAATACTAACTACTGTTAACCCAGTCAGTGATGGCGATGTTATTATAATATGCAATATGGGAGAAGTCTATGCATTGCACGGGGCGAGTACGTGGAGGTCAACTGTAGTAGCTATGCAATCTAAACATTAGTGCAACACAAGCAGTTCTGCTGTTCAGTCCTTGAGTCCTTCTCATAAATGAGTGGACAGATCCAACACAGACACGGACGGAGAGAGACTCCGGCTCGCTTGCATAACTTTGCCCCTGTCCGCTGTGACAGTGCAACTTCACCGTGCGCGCCCATGCTGCCTCAAGTGCTGTCGGGAATAACGGAACCACCATGATCAGTTGCACGTGAAGGACCCACCTTTGTGGTCAGTATGAAGGGGAAAGTGAAAGCAAGGGAAGACGGCGGTGCCGATAAACGTACCAACAAAAAAAAGCTGCACAACTACTCCCTTTGGCTGAGAGTTAATAAACAGGGTGAGCACATTACTACTGCGCACTCTGCCAACTCCTTCTGGAAAGTAAGAGTTTCCGAGGAGCACCTGAAGGCAGCATCATCCTACACTAGCGCACGGTCGCCGTGATGCGTGCTGAGATCACTCATCCAAAATCACCGTCATTTCACTGCTACAAAGCCTCCAGCCTGTCTGCCCACTCACTCCACGCTCCCTGCAAGCAGCTCACCTTTCCTCACACAGCGGGTAAAACACATTGCTCTTAATTCAGCGTGACTCACCGTTAGTTGTCTGCTTTTTGACAGTTTGTCGGGAGTCTCCGAGCGTCGCTGTCACCGCTACGATCCGCCCACCCAACAGTGAACTCCGCTGGCTGCAAACTAACGTGTTCCTCCCCCGGAGAAGCTCTGCTCCAATCACAAATAGATAACGCTAACTGGCTCTGGTTTTATCCAATCAAATTGAGGCACGGCTCTAAATGACAAGAGCGTTGCCCAATCACAGATTTCAAACGCTGTGCGGGCCCATCGTCGTCACCGTGTGCATTTTTGACAGACAACCTGTACGTACAATGGACAAGTTTGACTCCTTTTACGGGACGATGCCGGTCCAATCGCCGGGAGGGACGCGCTCTGGATACGGCCACGGCCCAGGAAGACGCCCTGATACCGCCTAGATCACTGAAATGTCACCGGGATGACAGGAATTATGGCCAATAAACAGAGAGTGCATCCGGAGCGTATAAATCATCCGCGTACATTCGTGTATGACAGATGGAGAAGGTACAAGTAAATACGGTGTGCGTTCATTTAGTCTGTATTTAACTTGGATTAAAATAATGAGACCTGGATGTTGCTTTCCCCAAGACAAACACGTAAAACAAATCACAGTAAGGTTAATAAATCTGATCATAGGTTTGATCATGAATGACTGCAGGCGATTAACTAGGCACAAATGTCCAGGTTACATGTTTACTAGAACTAATGCAGTGAGCGCATTCATGCAGCTCATTCTCACACTACACTGAAAAAAAAACAGGCTACATCTCCCAATAAAGGAGGGAAAATAATCAAAAGTAGTTTGATTTAAAAAATAATTCGACCTCATGTAATTTAGGTTTATAGCGACACCTTGTGGCAATAATGGCAAACAACAGTTACAGCAGGAACTGTGTGTCCTTGCGTGTCCTGCATGCTGTGTTTGTGTTTGTGTTGTGGCAGTCTGGTGCAGTGTGCGTGATGAAGCGGTGTTCTGCTCCTTTTAAGTTGAGCACATGCAAATAAAGAGCCTGAGCTAATGTTCTTTTAATTATAGTTTCGATGCTGTCCAATTTTACATTTTAATTTTAAAAGCTATCGCTCGATAGTGTGAATCGATCAGTGTGAATCTGTGGCAGGAAGCTTACAGAGCGTATCTTAATTTTCAGATTCAACAAAACACTCAAGTTCAAGCAACAGTGGAGCAACAAGGACAGAGTATCTGTGTGGAAGATTTAAGGAACTATAGTCATGACTATACTACTTTATTGAGGTATTGGTATGGTTTGTGTTTCTTTCAGACAGAGAACCCATTTAAACCCATTCTCTAAAAGAGAATGGAAAGAAATAGACAACTCTGCAGCAGTTTATAGTTGTTGGGGTTTTTTTTTTCCATAAGAATCAGTCGAGCCATGATGTTTTTGCTTTCAAAGAGGTTTATTGAAAGAAATATTTTGAAATTTTATAAAGTTCAACCATTGATAATGCTATCACACAATCAGAACCTGGAGCTCACCATTTCCCCATCTAACTTTCTTCACCATATGATATGAATAATGTATTATGAGCTTCTAGAAGCACTCCATTGGCCAGCCCAGTAAATCTATGGTTAACTCAATGTTCCAGGGACTGCCATTAAGTATACACTATTAAAAAGGTTTGCTATTTTCAAAACATTCGTAAGAGGGTTTTGGGGATATTACACAACTCAGTACTTTTCAGCAAACTGTGTTAAATATATGCTATTGCTAACAGATTTTAACACCCTGTGCACTGAAAAGAGTAAGATGTGGTCCAAAACTGCACTCAGATGTGTTGAGAATAGTCACTCTTCAGAGTGTAGCCCGTCCCAGCTGGGCAAAAGCAGAATTTGTAATATTTTGGATGCACTTGATTTAACTTCCAAAGCAAAAGTGGAAACACAGCCCAAATAAGGTAAATCAAGCGCCCTTTGATATTTGGGAAGCAGGTAAATGTTCTGCCCAGGACTGCCACACATGCATCATTCCATTACAGTGGTTTGCAACCAAAGATACAAATATACAATATAATATTGCATCATCTAGGATCACTATATTTGCAGCTATTCAGTACCCCTCTCTTCCATGACCTGGAAGTAGTATGTATATATATATATATGTATATATACTGTAAATATGACTCTCCCGAAACCTGGAAGAATTCAGTGTTTCACTCTGCACACAGTTTGCAAGCATACAGCAAAAAACCTCTCATTGCTGGATGATTTTCAGTGCAGCATGCAAGTAAAAATGTGCACAATAATAAAAGTCTTTAGCGTCGTCCCCCTCATCACCACCAATCATCCTCACCATCATCATATCCATTTTTTTTTTACCATGGATAGCTTTATCAACATCTTTTTTTTCAATAAGGTGATTATTTTAATAAGAAATTAGAGCAGACTTTATTTATTTAGTATATTTTCCTCTATAATATTCTGCATTTCAAAGCATGCCAAAGAAAATGTTCTGTTTCTGCATAGTGCTGGCTATACGAGTGCCAAAGAGTTTGATTCCTTTACAAGTAGTAGAAGTTGGTATGTACAGGCAAGGAGTGACGGCAGATCCAGTGTAGTGTAAACGGTACCAAACCCCCTCCCCGCCCCAAGTGTTCAAAATATCTACAAATACAGGACCCAGGTCTGTCGGAACTCATAGAAAGTTGAATAGAGCTGAAAAAAGCTCAGCAGTATGGAAGAGCCATTAAGGGAGTTGTGTGTGTGTGTGTGTGTGTGTGTGTGTGTGTGTGTGTGTGTGTGTGTGTGTGTGTGTGTGTGTGTGTGTGCGCAGGTGTGAGTGTAATCTGAGTTTTTATGTTTTGTGTGTGTCAAAATTCAAAGGGGAAAGGTACTCTAACCTTCTAAACCCCCCCACAAACACACCCATTTCACCATGACCCCTATGGATTTCTGTGTTTTGTTTTGTTTTTTTTCAAAGTGCACCTTCTACTGTTATAATATGCACTATGCATTACATTAATGTTATTGTCTAGCACTGAATATTCCACTAAGGTGTACTGTCACATACAAGGTCAAAGAAGAAGAGTCGACAACAACCACATTCTAGTTTTGAGGTCATAGTTCTGAATGTAAAGATACAGTTCAGGCCACTAGGTGACTGTTATTGAACATTAACAAAAAAAAACCACAACACTCGCTACAGTACATGAGATGGCGAAGAGAGCCCACTTCTGAAAATCAGTACCTCAGACCTGCAACTGTAAAATAAAAAAAAAAAACAAATTCAGATTCGCTGGTAATGGACTTCATGTGATGCCAGCTTCACTTTGTGTTTACTGGATATTTGTAGGCAAGTGTAATTTATTATGGGACCTTGTTCCTGATGACGACAGGCAGGGACTGCTGGTGAAAATTAACAGATGGTGATGTGTGTGTCAGTGAAGTAAACCAAAAAAAAAAAAAAACCACAAGCAGAAAGGGTTTAGTAGTAAGAGGAACTCAGTAGATTTGGTCAATGTCAGCTTATCAGCTTTGGACATCCATGAGGCATTCACTCAACTCACATTTTAACTGCAGACTGCTGAAAGGGGGATTCTAGCAACACATTAACAAGGTGAATCCCCATTTATCTGAAAGCAGCTAGAATCATTTACTGATTTACTGTACAAACCACCCTCCCCTTAGCAATAATTGTCTGAGTTCAGGTCTTTCAAACCATCCTGATCACACCCCAAAAATTATTTTCAAGTCACTGTAAAAAATATCCTTGGTTGTAGTTTAAAATCACAGATAATCCAGCTGCATTTACAACTTCAATTTCGGATAACATTCTTTTAAATGTCCTAAAAAGATTTGATTTATATGAATTTAAAATGTCACCCATGATCATTTGTTACAGCATTCACTTGCTTTGGTTCGATACTAAAGTGCACCTTTACAAAGGGTGACAACAGCCAGACAGTTAGCCACAAAGTCCACACAGCCACAAAGTCCAATTACTGCACAGGCAAAGACACCGATGATGACGGGGGTTTGTTTTCCTTGGAACAGGCCACTTGCAAAATGTGTAGTGAATGCAGCTTTGTCTGCATTTGGGAGCTGATCAGTTTGATCAGAGTAATTAATAATGATAACAGGAGTAATGTGTGTCACTCACCAAGCAATTATACTCATAAATATTGAATAAATATTAACACTGTATGAACATAAATTTGAGGATTATGAATCAAAGAACACAAGAACATGGTGAGAGACGTGTTCACACAGCAAGCTGTACTCCACCAAATGAGCTGTTCATTAACCCAAGACAAAGTGATAAATCACAGAAGGTACAATCCACAGACAAACAAAATAATCCTACAACCAAATAAATAAATTAAATAGCTTAGACCAGCAAGCAGCACAATACAATTGTCACAATTCTGCATTAAAGGAGAATTCCACCAAAATTAAAGTTCAGTTATGCTTTTCTTTCTGATTGGTTGATTTTGAGTTCTAAGACAGAGGATAATGAAACCCATGACATCGGTAACACGTTCCTGAGTCTTTATTAAACATCTGCACTGTTTAAAAAATAAAGTGCTAAAAATGAACGGATGTGGTTAAGCTGCTACAAGTCTTAACTGTTTAAAGGACTATTGCACTTCAACAGGCTTCTCCTCCTCTGTTATGACTCTTCATTTTGTGGTACAGGAAAGGGTCTATCTGTATAATTTTGTTTCAGGGAAGACAATTTGAAGATGGCACAGGTTTTTATTTTCCTCCATCTCGAGAACTCAAAACAAAAAAAAACTGATAAAAATGGAAGATTCTTTGGAAATTGCCATTTATGCACAAAGATAACCTCAGAGTTATTTCAGTTCAGCTCCAATGTAAGGGGGTTATCATTGCACCTGCTCTTGTTATTAGTATTCTGTACATTTCCACCTGCCCTGAGGTATCTGGGTAAACTCCAGACTGTGCCCTTATACCTTCTTAACTTTTTGGAATACTAGGGGAAGATTGCATGGGATGGGCATGCAATTTTCCAAGTGTTAAACCTCTGTCAGAATTTTAATATTCAAACAGGAGCTTTTTTTCATGTACAGTAATTCTTGGTTTACGTTTGACTGAAAAGGAACCAACCCTCCTCACAGTCTTGTGTCAGAAATCGGTGGCAGATGAGGTGTTGCTGAAGCATAAACCATGGTGTGGTGAAATAATCACCATCTGTGGGTGAACATCTTCACACCTATGAATCTGTGTTAGTGTACTGGTGGCCTGCTAACAGTTCACAACAGGCATCAGATGTGAATCTGTGGGAAACAAGTATAAAAATTAAATGTAATGTGTTAACAAAAATGTGGTGATATTGAATAATTTCTTCTTCTTGAGTTTATGACTGTAGTATTAAAAATTCTTAAATGTAACAGGAGGACCTCAGATATTTTTTAACCTACATTGTAAAGGGTTTTTATTTGTGCTGTCTAGATTCAAAACTCAGAAACTGAATCTGTCATGTGCCTGTTTGAACAAAGCATTAAAATCAGTTTGGGGCAAGAAGAAAACAAATTTGTCCTAAACATTAGAATGCAATGTCCCTCTACAGTGTGTGAAGCAAATGTACCGTCCCATGCTCTGCAGGCCGAAAGACAAAAACGAGGACAAACACACATAAAAAGCTCTGGACCTGAACTTATCACACAGATGATAAGATTAAAGCGCACTCACTCATCTCTTCTTGCCAGTGTTTGCATATTGTACTGTACATAGAATAATGGCGCATTCGGCTGGTCATTGTAAACTGGCAAACTTGTATATTTACGTATCACATGACAAACTTGTATGTACAAGGTAAAAGCATTCTGGGTGCTTGCTCAGGTGAAAAAAAGTAAGGACCAATGAAATCTGAGGTAGCAAATTCAACTATGAAAAACTAAAATCACTCAACCATTTTTCCTCCACGCGTGTGCTTTGATTCCGCTTTGGAAATCAAAGCAGGCCAGTACCACGTCAGTGCTGACTTCATCACTTCGTAGTGTTTGATAATAAAACACAACTTCTCTGTTTCTCTAAAAAAGTCACAACTCATAGCTCATGAACTTAGTAAGCTGGGATTTCCTGCTTGTTGAAATATTTAGTTAGCTGTTCCTGTTCTCACTGCACTGCTCTCATGGTAAACTTGAAAGTTTGCCAGTTTACCTGTTTGCGACACTGCCTAAGCATGCCATATATTCTTCACTCACTAGCAAATCTGTACAATGTTTATGATAGGGTAGCTGATATGTTCATCGAGAAAATTCATGGCTTTTAACCCTCCAGTTCCCACCCCTGAGGTGCAAACCAGCCAATCCAGTGTGCTCTTGGGAAGTGGGGGAGCGGTAGCGCCGCCTCTTGGGGTAGGAAATCAGGGGGAAGGAACCAATGACAGAACGGGACAGCAGGTTTCCGGTTAGGCCAGCTAACACTACAATTTCCCAACCAGTTTGTGAGTTTATCGGAAGCGCCACGGACATATAGAATAGAATAATCATTATATCAACAGGATTTTCAGTGCAAGACGTAAATGGCTACTTGTTTCGTCATTATTCTGTCCGATGTTGTCTTTGCTTGTTCTTGTCAGTCATCCAACACTGGATACAGCAGTAAAGGGATTCTTCTACAGGTCAGCAGTCGTTTATGCGTGTGTAAAGTTGTGTCACCCTCAGTGGATGACTGAGAGGTCCAGACCATATCGGTCTGGGTTGACCCGGACAGTGTTCGTTACGTGACAGAGCTCCTCTCTGCTCTGTTTGTGGTTTTGGTTAAAGGTTGTATTGTTGTGGAGTTCAGAAAGCTCCAGATGTTTCATACTGGGAGGCGGGTGGCATAAAAGAGAAACGGATTAATCCTTTCTGCGACAGCCCCCTTGGCTTCACTCTCTCTGAACTGTGTGTCCCTACGATGAAGATACAGTAGCTGGGTGCCCTAAAGGGTTTTGGTGGAGGTACGGTAGATGCCTCCTGATCTCCAAAGTGCTGTGTGGACTGGTGGGAACAGCAGGAACTGCAGGATAAAATATCACACTCATTTATTCTCTTTCTGTATCCCTCCATCCATCCCACTCTCCTCCCCCTTCACCTCTTCCTTAGCTCCCCCCAGGGTCGGAGCTGTGTCTTTGTGGTGTCCGTGAATCCAGAGGTGTCTGTGGTTCTTGGAGAGACAGCCTCCTTTGAGTTTCAGGATCCAAGGGAGACACTGATCCAGCTGCTGGCCCAACCCCAGCCACAATACATACCTCTGACCCAAAGTCTAACCCTGTGCCTAAGCTTGAGCCCACTGCTACCCCACTCCCTAACTCCAACCCTAAACCTGAACCTACTACTGGCCCTGAAATAACCCCAGCCCCAGTTCCCAGGTCCAGCTCCAGATGCTGCCCCAGGCTGTCCAGTCTAGAGGGTGTGAGCTGGCTCTGGCTGGTATTGATCAGAGAAGAGTCCTGGGCCTGCAGAGAGTCAAGGGGCTTGCCTGGGAACTCCTCAAAGTCCTGGGAATCCAAGATCTGCAGGGAAAGATCATTGTTTATACTTTGTAGAAACTGGTATGATGTAATGAATATATACATTTGAAGAAAATGTCTTTAATTTGTTAATTGTTCTCAGAAAATATGTAATTTTACAGCAAATGATTGTTGTATAATTAATCATTATATAAGCTGTGCTTCGTTGTATCATATGCGTAATTCAGTGTTTCTAATTCATGTTCACTGGAGACTAATGACAGCATCCAATCAGCAAACACTTAGCTCCACAGTATACAGACAAATGCATTAATGCAGGACAGCAAAGTGAAGTGTGTGCAAAACAATCATTGTATTATTGCATGTGCTTCACCTGTGATAAAGAAGCCAGGGTGTCTGTCTCCAGAGGTGTTACGGGCGGAGCCAGCCTCTCTCCTGGACCTGGTCCTGGACCGGGACCAGGATAAGGCGAGGCCTGAGGAGGAGACGTCTTATTTGTCTTATTTGTCTACACGAAGTGGAGTCTTCTGTCTAACAATGCCTGAGTCACTTTCTCGTGATAATAGAAAACTTTCATTCTGCCTCCTGTTGATAAATTGCCTTGATCTTGGTCAAAGACAGATGCTTGCTGTCACAAGGCCTTGAACCCTGTGGCAGCAAGCATGGTGCTTCTACGTCCATACCCGGTGCGTGCTTGTGTGTATATTAGTGTGTTATTACCTGAGGTGGCGTGGAGACAGCGCTGTAGGCAGGAGGAACCAAAGCCATCTGTCTCTGCAGAAGCTGCATGATCGCTCCAATGTCTGTTGACATGCGACTTTCCAACCTGCACACAGCACGTAGGAGATGATGATCGGTTGTTTATTACTACATGGAAGATTCTGTTAATTTGACATTTTATGGCATTAAAGACATTAAACTGTATTTTCTACAGCTGTTATCTAGGATTTGTAGTCCTCCCTTTTTAATATTTGCCCATCATCAATATCAGTTACAATACCAAGGTTAAACCAGGAAGTGTAAAATGCCATTGATGCTAACAGACAGACTGCTTATAGTTCTATGTCACCGTTTCCTCAGATCGCAACTGTGACCTCTGTGTGTACAATGTTATCACAACTTGGAGGTATGATGTGCAAAAGTATGAAAGCAAGACTCGCCTTGAAAATAAATCCAGTCTGATTGCTTTCATACCTTGTCCAGCTAATGAGGACTCATCCTAGGCTCTGTTCAAATTTCTGAGGTCCAGCAGAGACTTCACCATATGCTCAGATATTTTCAGTATTTGGGGGGTTGGGGGAGGACATTCCCTGACACACCACTACCCCCCATCCAAATTTCCTGACACAGTCCGCCATCCTGCTCACACATCCTATCCAGCAGAGGCATCCAGTCAGTCATGCATTAAAACTCTGAGCATTCACTGGAGGCGCAGTCTGCCTTAAAGCTATAACCCAGCACAAACACACAGCCTGTGATCTCAACAAGACCTGACAAAGGAGCCTTATCCAGGTAAAGGCTACATGGGCAGAAAAACTCTTTTCTTCCACTGTGTTGGAGAGGAGAGGCTCCACTCAGAGGCAGCCAGGTAAAAAAAATACAATCTTTGACTGTCAGACTTAAAGTGCTGCAGTGTTTTAGAGGAGACTTCCATTTTGTCTTTCTGCAACAACTGATTAATCCAAGACAAAACAACAACAGCCAGACCAACACACACATGCACACAAAGCAGAATGCGAACAGACACACACACCCAGACATTTAGCCAGTCGTACCTGTTGAGCTGTTTCTGCAGCAGGTCCAGGCGTGTGTCCAGCTGGTTGCGTTGCTGGCGGCTCAGGCTGTGTATCGGCGTGTTGACAGGTGGTGGGGAGGCCAGGCTGCAGCTGGGAACCTCCTGGTACTGACCACCCCCCCGACTCTCCCCCCAGAAACTAAAGATGTTAGACACACCTGAGAATGCACCTGTGGGAGAGGAAGACAGGGGGAGAGGGACAGAGTGTGAAACACCGGGCAGACATTAATGTACAATTCACAAAGATATGGGGATATCATTTTATTCTACACTGCTCACAAAAATTAAAGGAGCACTTTAAAGAAACACATTAGATACATCAGATCTCAATATGAAGTTGGAT
>JBBMJY010000013.1:15307907-15334839 GCA_037833715.1 Toxotes lorentzi
TATATATATATATATAGAGAGAGAGAGAGAGAGAGAGAGAGAGAGAGAGAGAGAGAGAGAGAGACAGAGAGAGAGATCCTTTTCCTCCATCTTCCTCCTCACTCACAAAGACATTAAAACACAAACACACACACCAAGAATGAAATCTCGGGTGTTGCGGTGCAGCCCTAAGTAGCTTTACTTGCAGTAATGTATTCCACCGTCTACACTGCACTCGCCCTGGATGAGAGCAGGAATGAATCAGTATAAAGAAGCATTAGCACAGGCTGCCTTGTGTCTCTGCCTAATAGAATCACACAGGGAACTGCAGCAAAAACTGAGCAAGAGACAAATTCAAATGTGACTTCTGACTGACTTTCAGCATTGTGTGCTGCACTCACTCAGCAGCTTTCTGAGTGGATGTATGCACCAACAAAGAGATGCATTATAACCTGAGTATAAATAAAATAAAAATATCAGTGTTGCCTCCTCACACGTTACATTTTACATTACTTGTATAAAAAATATGAGCTAGACCATTACCACCAACTTAGGCCTAGAGGTGAATCATCCTCTCTTTGACACAGTTCCTAAAAAGAGAGCATTATAGATAGTACGCACTTTACAAGTATTAGAAGACTTACACATATTTCTGCACTTCAGCAGACTGGATTTAAAATGAAGTAGTTACTGTTAGGTTAAATTCCTGACATCAAACTTAAATTTGAAGGTGTTTACATCCACGTAAGATGAACTATGTAGGTATTACAGGCCTTATTATGCATGACCTCCAAGTTTTAAGGGACAGAAAGGCACTGGAGTGGACAGAATACATTTTAAAATAAAGTGGTACGTTTTTACATTTGGCTGCATTTCCAACCCTGTTTCCTGCCAACTCTGCTTCACTCTGTAAGACCTTAATAACAAACAAATGTGCAAAGAAGTAAAACAATTCTTTGTGCAAATGTCCATTCAGATTTATTCTCTATTTGTTCAAAGACGTCAGTAATCTACTGAATTAGTTCCGGCCTGTAATTATTCTACTTAAGCATGGTTTCAAACAGCTGCTGTCAGGTTGGAGCACATAGAGCAGAAGGGAAACTTTGCCAGTAGAAACATTTGTACACAGGGTTAGGGTTGAATTATGTTTGGCCAGAGAGGCAGCGACAAGTCCAGCAGACTGAATGACATCTAACACAAACTACACAGAGGGAGCAGTGTGCAGAGTGTGTGTGTGTGTGTGTGTGTGTGTGTGTGTGTGTGTGTGTGTGTGTTTAATAATCAAGTAAAAAGAAGAATCATACTCACAAAATAATGAGATGCAATAAAAGGCTGTAAGAAGTCACTGTAAAACAAAAAATGTGCCAAGGATTCTTCCTTTACCTCCTCTCACTACTGCCTTTAAAAAAAATCACTCCATTAAGCTTTCACTGCTCTTTGCTCCATTTTTTCTTGTTCCTGTTTCTTCCTGCCCTACCCTTGACCTGCTAAATCTTTCTTCTTTTCTAATTTCATCTTTTTTTCTTGCATTGCTCTGTCCTCTGTCTGGCAATATGAACTCCACGTGTCCATCTCTGTCCACACAGCCAGCAGCCCAGCCACATCTCATCCATCCTGTTAGCCATTACATTCATCCTGCCTCCCATCTCACCTTCCTTTCTTCTGCTCCTTGAAAGGCCAGTTTCTCATTCCCCTAACCTCCCTTTTACCTTTTCCTCACTCTCCATCTTCCTCTCTTTGACTCTCAGCCACCCTTTTTTCTTTTAAGCTGTAATTCTTCCCTCCCTCTTTCACTATCACCCTTTTTCTGTGCCACTATCTATCTCTCCCTCATCTGCTCTGGCCCCATGGCAGAATTTATTTATGTGCTTATGTTTAAACCATCCCTAAATCTCCTGGTACAGTACAGGAGAATCTGATATCTCTCACGCTCTCTGTATTTCCTCAGGTTCTTATAGATACCAAAATTTTGCAAGATAACATTTGCTTGATTTATTACAAATGAGCAAGAAATATTTCAGTGTTTATCAGCTCTGTAATTGAGCCAGCTGTTTCATATCGAACCCAGCTCTTAGAATCCTGGCTCCTTCAAAGGCTTTATTTTCATAAGTATTTATGTATTTCAGTAAGCAAGGCCTTGCTTGCATAAAAATGACACTTGCACTGGCATTTTGTTCATAGAGATGTTAGAATACCGCAGCTTTTCTTGGCAAATTAATTTATCAAACTAATTATCAGTTATTTTTAGTGTAATATTGGTTCCCTTGATCAAAATGGAAAACACAATAATGCTAGCTTGGTTTGTGCACATTTGTCAACCCTTTCAGTTAACAAGCATGACACACAGAACATATAAGAACTCATTAAACACAGAGCTGCTGTACTGCAGCAGTCCAGGCAAACCCAAGTACTTCCTCCCTTCATTTAAAAATCCAAAAAGACTTGTGATGGGAAGACTTACAGTTCAGGTTTTCCAACTAATTTAACTTTCACTTCATGTTAGTTTCTCACTGACTAGCTGGCCTAAATTTGCCCCTTCAATGCCACAGTACTCTTGTTAAAACCCATCCATTGCTTTTTTTCAGCATACGTTTCCTTTAAAATAATGCTGAGCTTTCCAAAGAGCTGTCTAGACAGAGAAAAAAAAGGAAAACATGAGCTAGCATTTCTTATCTAGTGTTCTGAGGTTAGGGAATTCTATAAATAAAGTAAATTCCTTGACCTGACTACACTGCAACGTAACACACCTGGTATTCTGAGGCAGGAAAAGGGGTGTGCGTATTTATATTGGTGAGAAAGAGTGTTTTTATGTGCATTAACTTTACACACTCAGGATGATCCTGTGAGCCAGACAACCACCTACTCCCACCTCCTACTCGTTCCTCTCCTTCCAACAATCTCTTTAAACAACCTCAACTCTGGAGCGATTTTTTTCTGTAATCTATCAAACACAACTCTCAGATTACAACAGGAAGTTTGTTAGTCTCTGTAAAGCTCATCAGTTTCTTGGGGTCTCGGTGCATCTGTAGTCCTCATTAAACTAAATATGGGGTTGATCAGTGTTAGCAGCTGTGGAAACCTTTCACAGCTTCTTATAGCTGCGTCTGAATTGCACTCAGGACACCCAGCTGTGTTTACTCCAAAATCTGTTTATCTTAAATTAGCTCAACTGATACAGCTTCGAGTATAAGACAAGACAAAGACAGAGGAGGTTAGACAGTGTTTATCTCAGTTATCAATATGAAGTGATGAAAAATGTAACTTGAACAGATGGAAACAAGTTTTATTTGCATCAACCAAAACATTTTATTTCACACTCCAATAACTCAGTTCATTTCTGCCCCCATATGTCTTTGAGCATTGGGCGGTTTTTATTATTTTCATAGTTACATTGATAAGTGGCAGGTGCCAAAACCTTCTTTTGCTTCTGGCTCTGTCCTTTGTTGCTTTCTGATCAAAGGATCACCTACAGTGGCCCACTGGATACACTTGCTGCATTCACACACAAATATTGTATGAGCCTGGTTCAAAAAGTGAATAGAATAAAAATGGAAAACGTTTTAATTTCAAATTTATTTTAAAAATATCTATCATTATCATAAGTGCTGCAAACACATCTGGATCCAGACATGCACATATAAACACAGGTTTACAATCCAAGCAGGTGCAAACATTGCAAATGCATGTGTGCACACACACACTCACACAGCCATACAGTTCAGTCAAGTGCCCCTCTCAGCTGTGCGTCCCCTCCTGGAGTATCTTGCGGGTTATTTTTAGCCATCTGTGTGAAACTAAAAAACATTGCCACGAGGACCGTTAAAAGTGCAGATGTCAAGACACATTCAAGTGCAGATAGGGCAGAGTCGTATCTAAGGACAGCACTGGAGGGGGACGACTGGGGGCAATGGGGCATTGGGGGGGGGGCACTTTACACAGCAGACCGCCTGTGCTATCAAGACGATATGTATTTCTCACTTCACCCACAACATGCTGCTTCTTTCTGTCGTCAGTGTCCAGAGTGGAATCCCCAGTCCAGCAGAAAGCAGCAGCATCAGCAAACTCTCCACATCATCTTTGCCCGAGTTTGACATTTATCCTTGAAACTGGAATTTGCCTGGACTGCATCTGACACACTGGGTTTGGGTCAGGGTAAATGCGCTGAATTTGTGCAATGAAGTGGTTGGCTTAAAACTACAGAAAAAAAGAATTAAATTACATATTTAGTGGCTATTTATAGTTCAGGATGCAACTAGATTCTTTCCTTATTCAAAAGTCAAATTCAAATCCAAGCTGAAGCTCAGGCTGTCCATTGGACCGCTGCCATGTCTGTTCTACTTCACATGACACTGTATGGTTTAGAGTGACAGGAGAGCAAAAAGGAGATGACTTGTGACAAGATATGAATCAAATTTAAACCCAAAATGTCAGATACACGGTGCACACCTGCTGAAACATGAGACCTGTCAAACTGTCTTGTCTTCCCGCAATGTCACTTTCAACAAAATTACGAGATAACAGAATAACAGTTTCAGAGGTCGACTCTTGTCATTGTTTTGGCTTTAATGAGAAAGGAGTAATGAGAGAGACAAGAGGATGCATCTGGTTTCAAAGGGAGACCTAGTTAATATTACACAACACTGTGTGGGCACCACAGAATTTTAGAGATTAAGGAAAGGTGAAATGTCTGGAGAAGAAATACTATGCAGAGTGAAATTAACAGAAAGCTGAAGATATAGAGATAGAATAAAATATATTTGTATGAAATAAAAATTAACAACGATAAAGTGTTTCACTTTACTCTTGATAAGATCTCTCCCTAAAAAATAAAGTTCTCCCAATAAAACAGATCAAAGATTGGGTGAATTTGTTTAAGAGTAAAGGTACATCAATCACAAAGCAGCACAAGGGACAAGGTTACAGTACTGACTGAGTCAGAAGTTGAGGTCTTTGAAGGTGATGACTCACCTTTTTAGAGGAAACAGTGTTTAAATAGTACACACACACACACGCACACACACACACACACACACACACACATGCCTGGGAGGTGTTCAGTACAGCTGCAGCCCCATAAAGGGTGATGACTGAACAGCCACAGCCACCTCCATCATTAATCTTCAATCAAATCTTCTATCGGTGCAGAAGACTGAGCCACAGGCACACACAGCTGCAGAGGTACATACAGAAAGTTTTGCACACAAAGTTGCAAAATCAAAAGTGAAGCTAGAAAGTCAAAGTACAACTGAACAATCAACTTTCTGCATCTCGTTCACTTAAAATAAATACTTTCCGATCTCTTGAGGGAGATTTTTTAACAAAAGCAGGTGAGGTGAGGATGTGAAATGTGCAGAAAAGTAGAGATACTGTTCATCGTTTCAGGCATACTGAGAGTTTTACAGTCAAATCACACATCCTGGTATGACACTATATACTGGTGCAAGTTGCTGTTTGCTTTTAAGAACTTCTAAGAACTTCCTTTGGCTGTGTCTGATCAGGAAAGGTACCAGACCTGAATTTAAAAAAACAACTTTGTCAACCCTCCTTAGAAGTCGATGGCCCAACAGCACCTTTGAGTTCAGCTCTCTGTAGTGACACTGTAGCTTTTATTAAACTTGACACTCTGCCTGTAGAAAACTTTGCCTCAGAGGGAAGTGGACAAAAAATATTGCAGTACTGCAGTACTGTATAAACAGTATGAGATTACTGCACCATCGGACACACCATCCATCTGGTTGGTAGGGGTGTTAATAGTTTTGGAAGGCTTCCATTTCTCATATTGTGTGAGAAAACACATAAAAACAATTACCGTCCAAGCATGCAAACAAATGGAAACAGAAATGAGAGACCAAAAAAAACCTCCCCTAAGCTCAGTTATAGTGATATTTTTAGCCACACATTAATTACCATCTTTTAAATTGGCTCTTTGTTCCAATTTAAAGTGAAGGAGTTGGACCGAGGAAATTTTCAATCCAACAGCTCAAAGCATCATTGGAGTGTGTGTCATACAAAAAGCCCTCTAACTTCCTGTGGTGTGGTATCAGCCACAGGAGAGTTGGTCTATTTAAAAAGTGTTAGATATTTTGAAATCTGAAGCACAACATCTATTTTATGTTCTCATGTCTGGGAAACGAACCCACATCCCTGTGTGAAACCTCATACTGTACACACACGCAGACACAATCTCACTCTTTTGGGAAAATGGATGTAAAGATGGACACTAACACAAACATTTCACTCAAACACTGCACGGCTCACTGGATACTGAACACTTTCTATAGGAGATCAATGGTTAACGGCTGCCTTTTCCTTCTCATTTGAAACAAAAAATACAACACACACACAGATGCAGACACACATCGCTTGTGTCAGAAGTGCTGCTGAATCAGTAGAGAAACTACTCAAACTACTAACTTCCTACTGTGGAGTGCACAGTATGGGTATACACTGTGGGTGTGCATGCATTAGTGTGTGTATGGAAATACACCTTTAGATTGATGCTACAACGCCTGATGTCTGTTACAGTACCTAAATGTATTTAAATGTATATTAAATGTGTTGTGTATCTGAACATGTGTTTGTTTTGTATGCTCATGATGACTATTGCGTGTGCACCAAAACAAATTCAAGCTTTAATGGCTTCAAGGTTTGTTTCGTATGTTTCGTGGGAATACACCGGAGAAAAAGAGCAGGTGACACTGCAAAAGTTCACTCAGTAGTTTCTGTCTTTAAAGAAGTTCAGAAATTTGTATATTTGAGAGGTGTCACAATGTGTGTGTGTGTAAGTTTGTGCATAAAGGCGTATTAGATGTGCATTATCAGAGTCAAGTTACTAATGTGTGCATGCATTTACTATAAGCATATGCTCTGCATGTGTACCTGTTCATTTTTGTTTACACATGTATATATGTGTGTGTGTGTGTGTGTGTGTGTGTGTGTATTGTTATAATAGACAGAGTAATGCCATTATCAGGGCCAGTGAGCCATGCAGTGAACAAGTGACAGAACCTCACAGTTCAGTGTGTGTCTGTGTGTGTGTGTCTATGTGTGTGTGTGTGTGTGTGGTGCACTGCCTCAGGGCAAAGTGTGAAGTTACACCACAACTTTGACATCGTATAGATTTGTTTTAGAGAATGAAACAAAGAGATGGAGGGAACAGGAGATGAGGTGAGAGGGGAGAGAAAATGAGAGACAGAAAACAACCGCCAGAGCACAAACACAGCTTGAGAAAAAAAAAGAGAGAGAGAAAGTGTGTGAAAGAGAGAGCTCGTGGGCGAGACAGAGATGGAGAACCAGAGCTGAGGGTCATGAATATACAGAGACAAAGAAAGAGCTAAAAATTGAGAAAAAAGTTGGGAAAAAAAAGAAAGAGGGATGAAAGTGAAAGAAGAATAACAGCGACAAGGCTGTACAGCCCCTCAGAGGATGGTCAACATGACACTCCACACACAAATGTCGATTGTGAAACAGCAAACATTAGTGTGTGCTTACAAACCGGAACATTCAGACATCTATGGCAGCTCAGTGATGCTGTGCCAACTCACTGAGCTGAGCAGTGATCATACTGTTCCTCTCCCTCACCACCTGACTTCATATTCTCACTCTTTACTTCAACACGCTCTCACATCTAAACATCAGAGAATGTTTCACAAACTCTTAGTGTTTAAGCAGCTAAAACTTTTTACCACGTGTTTGTTTAATTCAAGTTTTCAGAAAACATCTCATTACACGAAATCCCTCTTTAATTTGCATATAAAAGCTGTTTTGTTTTTCTTAAAAACACCTGCTTTATCCTTGTGGTTCTTTCCTGTACATTTCTTCGATCTTCCCCTGTTGTGATGCATGGAAAGCTTCAGCAAACATGGTTAATATTTCATGTTGAGCAACTGGTCAATATTTTATACATAATCAAACAGCACTGCTCATTCATGCCCATACTCTGTATTAGAAAGAGCCTGTCCTGGCAACGTTCAAACAAAGGTAAAAGAAGCACATAAAAATTTCAGAGGCTTCAATTTCTACTATAAGCAGAGTGGCCTGTGAACCACCAGCCCTGAGAAGCACACGTTTGTTATTTGGGCAATAGCTCATCTGTTTGATACCTGTTTAATAATGGAATATCAAATGGTGTCTGTTTGGTTAAGGTGTTTGTGTGTACAGAGCTCCTGACTCCTGACTCCAGACTGATTGAATGACCACAGACAAACATGACACACACGCCACCGTTCCACAAGGAATTAGCTGAAATTGTATTTGGACCATATTAAAAACACATTAAATCCCTTTTAAGGCAGTTCCAGTAGTCACACCCACATCTGGAGGAGGTTAGAGACACATGTGCAATTGCAGTGCATCACCAGCTCATACTGTATATAAGCACTAAAGGAAGTTTTTGTGCAGAGATCCAACCAGAAAAGCCATTTAAATCAAACAGGTGGCAGAGAGTACCATGGCTGTCAGAGAGGATTGTGAGGATGCTGGAGGATGGAGGACAGGTGTTCACTGTCAGCTTCACAGGATGGAAATATTCTGACAGCAAATGATGTGCATGTCAGCCTGTATCCACGAGGAAAGCAAGCTTGGCTTCCAGTGTGTTTACCAAAAACACATTTTTAAAGCCAGCCATACATAATCTGGGTATAAGATGCATGGTAATATAAGGTGTAAAAGGGCAAAACATACACACAGACATGCAGCACCAACATTACATACTGACTTTCCTCCATTCCCTCTCCTGTCCCATCCCATCCTAACCTTTTCTCAGCCTTATTCTAACACTTACATTTCAAATAAAGACCTGGAGGACTTTTTTTTTCTTCACGTTACAACACTAATACACACTGCTGCAGGCACACTCATGCACACAGGAGGACATACGGTTTTGACACTGGCCAGCAGCTTTATCTTTCACCAAAAGACCAGAGTGATATTATTAGATAGTGTCGGCTGATAAGTTCACATTCAGTGGACAGAGTCAGCTTTTCAGAGAGAGCAGTCACTGCTGTCTGGACAATGCAGAGGGGAAAGAGTACTTGATTAAATGCAGGTTAAATGCAGAGTCCCAGCAGTTTTTATTAAATTAATTAATTAATTTTTTAATTAAAATTAATGAGACCGGCTCCCACTAAAAGGAAGCTGGTTTCAAAGCAAATAGCCCAAAGACAAAAGTAAAAAATATAGTGTTTGATTTTCATAAGCCTGAGGATTTTTAAAAATATGTTATGAAATATGTTCCACAATCAATTTATACAGCAGGCAATATAGGTATTAAAATAAGTCCAAGGCAACTCTCTCCTCTAAAATATCACTGTATAAATAAACAGCCAAAAATAATGTTTAAAGGGGAACAGTAATCTCAGGGGGTAAATACTTTTCTTATCCCTGTTTTGCCACAAAGCTGCTCCATTTTTGACCATAAAGCCACCTCTTGATTTGGTTTCCAAATCCTCTCAGCCAAAGCAGCACTTTCTTTTTAGATATTAGACTTAGACTTAAGTCCACTTGTCCCTGAACCTGTTATCAAAGGGGGCGGAACCAGAGGTCACCGGATTTTACGTCATAAAGGACACCATTTTGAAGTTTACAGCTGTGAAGTACTCATGGCAAACTTTAGGCATCCCTTAAAAACAACAAATATCTCCAATACTCCGACACAAGTGATGTGTCTTCTCGCAGACTTTATAGATGTGGATGGTTCAGTCCAAAACAGGTCATTTAAAAATGTCACCTGTAACCCCACAAAATAATGTAGTTAGCTCCTGACATGCTTCTTATCTTTGGAAATAACACTGAGTTAGATTTCTGTTGTAGGCAGTGTAGAGTTTCATGCAATCCTTACACCTTTACTCTTGTATTTTGGTTTTTGTCAAGGCTTAAAAAAATACACCACAGAGAATAAGATCCCCAGGCAACCTGTTTTTGCAGCTTGATAGACCTACAGCTAGGCTGTGATTGGACAGTCGGTATTTGGAGGAGGGGTTTAGCACATCATCAACTGTCAGTCTAAGGTCATGACTTAAGTATTTTGGTGACACAGACTGATGATGACCAAGGAATAAACTGTTATTGTTGTTGTTGTTGTTGTTGTTGTTGTTGTTGTGTATTTTAGTGTATACAGTAAACTGTATGAGTATGTGTACAAGCATGCTGTGTTGTCTTTTTTTTGTGTGCTTTTGTCAGTGTATGGGTATGCCTGCATCTGTGTGTGTGTGTATATCTGTCTGATATCCGCCTACCACCACAACTGGCTTCCTGGTTGACCTTTTTCTCTCCAGTTCTGACAGTTCCCATTAAGACATAACAAAGGAGCATATTTTCTCAGCCCTGATATCTCTCCTTCCATGTCTCCCTCCTCCCTCTCCTCCTCCTCACCACAGCTCTCTCCTTCAATATTCATCAGCACCATCAGTGCTTAGGGAGGTTGCTCCCCCTCCTTGGATATCTTTTTCTCTCCATCTCTCTCTGTCTTTGTCCCCACATCTTCTCCACGATCTCATCTGGCTCCATCTTTATCTCTGTTTTTTTACCCTTTCTGAACCTCTGTCTTGATCTTTCTCTGTGTCCATTTCTCCCTCCCTTTCTATCAATCTCTCCCACCCTCTAACACAGAGGGGACTTGAAATATAAATACAGCAATGAAAGACAGTCTGCACACACACAAATGTGCATGCATTTAAGTGTTAATCTACAGAACAAGGAGACTACTGAGTCTTCAGAGAGAACTCTCGTCTTAAGTTTATAATCTCTTCGCTCTGTCGCTCTGTATGTGAGTCTGAGAAACTACTTTCATCCTCTAGTATTCAAAGTGGACATACAGTGGCCTTAAGTCCAGAAACTGCAGTTCCACAAGAAACCATCAGGGGATTTAATCTCTGTTGACGAAAGCAAAAATCCATGAAAGACTCCCCTCATTGCTTTCTGGGAGACATTGTTGCTGTATTAACCAGGTTTTTAGTATAAAAAAAAACACAAGAAAATAAAAACACATCTTACACTTTACATTCTCTTCACATCAGGCTAAAATATTGTACACTGACTGTAGAGCATGACTGCAATATTGATGGGACTTACTACAGAGCTATGGCTTCTGTTCGTGTGGCTTTAAAGGGAGCTGCATGTGATCAGAGGATGCCATCATGCATTAGACTCAAACTATGGAATCAGGCCACTTGAATAAAAGATGCTGGTGTGTGAAGCCACATTGGGACAAACGCATACTCAGAGGAAGACTTATGGTATGTTCCATGTTTGTACTGTGAGCTTTGCAAACATTAAATGTATCTATTATATTCTTTCCATTCATATTATATGACTGAATATTATATGACTCTGCAGCCATCTTGCTTGGCCAATGTGAAGTAATTCTAAGCACAAAGGTCCACTTACGTCCTTTCAGAGCAAATGAATCTCAGTAATTTTTTTCAGCATAGGGAGGTAACTGCATGACCTTAAAGAGCCCCTCCACACATTTTTCGAGAAATATAAAAACACTAGGCTTTGAGTAAATTTATCTCTGAAAATAATACAAAAAAGTTAAAAATATTAATTTCAAACTAGTAAAGAAGTAAAATGCTCTCCTACTTCCCTGAAAAGTCTATTCTCAGTGTATGTGCACTGGAGGCGTCAAGTTTCCACATCACACTTGTGTAAGCTGCATAACGGCCCACAACTGGCTTCCAATCTAGTTGTGATGCCACCAAATCCTGCCTGAATGTCCACTAAAATTTTACTTGGGTACTGGGAAACTTTCTCCCATCAGTAAATGTATGCATAAATTCTGTACATACATCATTCTGCACAGTGAACGTCACACATTAAATAAAAAATAACTACACATAGGCACATTTTTGAGCGGAGCGGGACTTAAGTCTTGCCATTTAGTCAGATGAACTCTGGCCTTTGGTATTAAATATGAATGGCCTAATCTCTCTGCCCATCCATAGTTTCCTGGTGAATGACCAAGATCCTTGACCAAATCACGAACACTAATGACCCCTGACTCAGCTCTATCCATGAATGAAGACAGTGAGATGCAGCTGAAAGCTCTGAAAGCCAGAACATGGATCTCTGTGCTTAGATTCTCTTCACCATACTGTTTCCAAAGGTCAGAAATGAACAGTAATGATCAAACGCTGAGTAATTCCTCAGACTTCGTGTTACTCTCTTTTCCAAGTACTGTCAACAATGTAAAACACAATGCTCTACTCTGAAGACCACAAAGCCATGCTGTGAGAATAATGACTAATTATGACACAAAATGACTTTGACCCTGTGCAGTGACCTTGGTGGCCGTCATCCTACAGAGAGGACAAGAAGTGTAGCAGGGCTGAAGATGGTGGAATTGATGGATTAAAAGATTCTGTTCAGTGGACAGAATTTCCATGCATGGATGGTTTCAGTGTCTGAATGAGAGCTGCTTGACCAAGCAATCGTCATGTACAACATCCATTGTTGAACCACAACTGCTTTGCACATGTGCAGCCACCACACATGAATCCCTGACTGTGTGTGTATAAGCACAGGGTTCACAAGTTCACACTGAAAAGGATCAGCTGTGCATGTCAGGGAACAGTTGCATGCATGATACCACATATGTAAGTGTGTGTGTGTGTGTGTGTGTGTGTTTGTTGATGTTGTGTTTGTACTGTATTTGGCCTGCTGTGGTTTTGAAGGAAGCTGAGATAAGGGATCACCACTGACATCACAAACACACACACACACACACATCATGGTGCCCATGGTGCTGTGGTTCCTCTGAGTTTGGTATGTGGGTAGAAGCCTTGTCCCTTTGTCTAACAGCCCATTGCTTCAATAAGCACCATTCTAATTCACAGATTATTATCCAAGTCACTGACATCCCAGAAACACTTGGCATTGATCCACACACACACTGATTCACACATTACTCTAGCGAACATAGTGCTGATGCATGAATGTACATGTACATGAATGAGGCTGGGAAAACCAGCACCAAGAATCAGAAGATCTGAGAGGAAACATGCAATGACAAAGAAAAGTGGTCTGGTATGATTGAAGCTGCTTTTTAAAATACTTTACTCTCTTCCATTTCAAAGATGGACTAAAGATGCACTAAGCAGTTAGGCATACTTTGTAAATGGAAAAAAAAAAATACTGATGCTGTCATATTTGCAGAGATACTGAAATGTTTCAACGTTACCCAGTGATACTGACTTGTAGGTTGAACTCTTTTCAAGTTGTACCATTGTGAAAGTTCAAACATTAGTTCAAAGTCAACGTTCTTCAATGCAACACTCACATCTCTACATACACGTTAACTTTGGCACACAATATTACTGTAGTTCCATTATTTTTCGTGAGTGGTCTGAATATTCATGGAACACAAACTGCACTTTTCAAGAGATATGAAAACAGATTTTTAAAGGACTCAGAACTTGTGTGGAAACAATGAGTTTCACAAATCCATGAGATCATGTGGCGAGTTTAAATGTGGCAGAGGATGACTGTGGGATGAGTCAGTTCTAGTGTTGAGAAATCTACTGAAGTGTTCGCACTTTAAGCGCTGCTCCTGTTTGGCATCAGCTGTAGCAGCAAGAGAAAATGTTTTGATATTTGTTACACACATATTATGTAAATTTCCCATATACTGTACCAGTAACTGTGTTATGTCAGGTGGTGACAGCAACCAGTCTTACGTCACTGGGGATTAAATGCATCTCTCTCACTTTTACTTTTGAGCATTCCTAAAATATTCCTATAATATATAACAATGATTTAATGTATGGCAGCATACAGGAGGATAAACCACTGTAAACTTAACATCGGCTCAAAACGTTTTCACAGATGTATAAAATGACACAACAGATATTCATATTACCAAACCTGTTTGTGGAGCTGCTTGGAGGTGTTTGGTTTCAGGAAGGTGCCAAATTTACACAACAATGCAGGGAGCAGCTGTTGACTGGCTCAGAAACCAAACTGGATCTTTGTTGTTGTTTCTCACTCTTTCCAACCCAAACACCTACACCTTCCTACCTTCCTTTCTTTCCCTGTCATTCCCTTATTTTCCGTTCTTGCTTGTATCACAGAACAACAAAAAGCTGTTTTTGTGGTCAGCCATGTTGACTAAGCTTGTCCAGTTCAGTAACATGTAGAATATCAAATTCCTTAACTTGCAGTCCTAATTTTGGGTAAAATTCAAGTAATACTTCCTAGTGGGGAAAATCATATATTTATTAATCGCAGCAGCACAGAGAATCCACCATCACCTTCCCTCTCTCCTCTCCCCCACCATCCCCTTTCTGTCTCCTCTCACCAGAAAATACAGCTCTTTCACAGTTGGTGACAGCGGCGGGGTGCATATTAAGTCTTCTCAGTAGGTTTCTTAATCCCAGCCAAGCCGAGCCAAGCCGAGCAGAGCCAGGAAAACATGCAGAGTAGATATCAGTGTGATTTTTTTTTTCTCAAGCTCTGCTTGTCATTATCAACACCTCCACTTTGGTGAGGGCTAAGCTCCCTGTGATGCACACACACATACACATACACATACACATACATAAACACAGACAGACAGACAGACAGTATTCAAGATCCAAGAGCAAATAAAAATTACATATCCTTCGTCAAACTAAGAGTTACACAAAAACACCCACACATACAACCAGCCAACCCAAGAATGGTTACACACCAAAACACACTGTACGTTGGCAGTTGCATTTTTTCCCGCCTTAGTTCTGCAACAGCTTGAAGGGCAACACTTGCTTCTTCTAAATAATTCCATTTGGGGGAAAAAATGCAGCATGAGTTTAATAATGTAGCGAGAAGAGGACTATTACAGTTCCTACTGACTGTTCACACTCATAGACACACACCTCAGAGCTTGCAGGGAGAATAGTGTGTCTTGGAAATCGCTTCAGGCATGTACAGTACAACGTGTGGGAGTCGGGGAACGCCACAGTTACACTACTTCACTCTCCGTCAGTGTCCCAGCATCTCTCTTTCTATATTCTTGTCCCCTTTATCCTCCCTGCCTTGCTTTGTCTCACTGAGGTGTGAGTATGTACAGTGTGAGGACACTTTACACATTTGTCTGCTAATTTCAGGATTCAACTTTAAACAAAAGCTGCACTATGAGGAAACTTTGAATGGCTGGAAGTAAATTCAAATTCATTTTTTGTAACAACCACGTGCAAGCCTTCCTTCTCCAGAAGGTTTCCCAGGTTGCTCAGCTTTATCAGGAATGAATGGAGTCATGGTGGCCTTATCTTCTTGCTCTCAGCGTGAATGCATGGGTGGAATACCAGTTGTAGACATAGGTTTCAGTCTTGCTACTGCCATCTCTCCCTACACACAGGGACACACCATCCAAAACAAAATCAACAATATTGTTAAGGAGGTGTTACAGGAAGTGGGCTTCTGTTGGCTAATGTGAATCAGTTTGAGAATCCTTGAAATAAAAACTTTTTAACATTATATTATTTTATTTGCTATTATGACATTTATAATATGACAAGATTTTTTTTTATTGTGAGGTGAAGACAACAAGGCTTGAGGCCATCTCCAGAGCTGTTCATTGGAACTGACGCAGACTTTATGAATAGTGTGGCAGTATCAAAGGCTGATATTATGGAAATAGTTCTTAGCTAATAACTGCTGGCACTACAGAGAGGATACCCATGTATGGTCAAAGGTAATGTAAAATTGTGAGGGTGTATTTTCTTTTTAATTGCTTCAAAAACACATCTCATGTAATGTGGATCCATGGCTGTGTCCTATTTCTGGTATGCCAAACTCTTGCGTAACTTTTAACACTGGCAGCAGGTACATTTAAAACTAAGGGTGCTTTCAGGTGTCAAACAGAGCCTGTCTGAAAGCTGTGTAGGAGGAAGAGAGAATGAGAGAGAAAGTGAGAAAGCGAGAGAGACTGAGCCAAAATTGGATATCTGACTGCTAGTCTGTATCACGACTACATACTCTGCAGAGTAGGTGAAAATGTGCTCCCTGTTTGACCATCGATCCATGGCTATTGGACACATCTGAGAAACGAGAGTGAGGAAGAGCTACCCTCAATTTGTTGTTTGTATTTCTGTGTGCGTGTATAGCATATACGATCAAAATCACACATTTCTGCTCAGTGAGCTTCAGTTACTCTTTGTATTGTCTCCACTCTTCTCCAGCGTAGCATGGATGTCAAATGAGGCCAAATAACAGGCTGCTAGCCTGATCATTGGGCTCTGAAACCAATTTAACTTCAACGTTAGCTCAATGTACCAACACTTGACCATCATACAAAGATTAGGCAAGCAAATTAGCTACAAGATGCAAATGCGTGCGAGGCTCTGCTTCACTTTTTGACATACCAAAGTCTTCCTGTAACCACTTGTGCTCTTGTGGGTTTCTAAAGGAAACCCTTTAAAGTGAATGTGGTTGTTATCTTTGAATGAAAGCCATAACATTACTAAAATTTTTAGAGGTCAATATCAGAACAAGACAGAATAACTCTGGGTCTCTTAGTGATTAAATGATTTGCTCAAGGACAGTTTCTTCAATAACACCAGGACATATTATTACTGAACCAAGTTTAGTACTTAATGCCTGATTGTTTTTTTTTCTTATTATTTTAATACCAGATACTTTCCCAAAACCCTTAACTTGATACTAACTTTACGTTGTGTTGCATCTATTTTTCTTCCATCAGTTTCTCTCTCTTCATCCATGTTACACAAACCCATTTATGTAGTAAGCGATCAAGGCTTTCTTGTCTGTTTCACTAAGGAGCAGGTTGTGCACACTGCTGTATATGTTTCTATTATGGATCAGTGTTGAAAATGAGCCTTGCAGTATCTGTTCTCATACACCCACTCAATTGTTTCAGGGGGCATGCACTGTCCTGTTCATCATTTTACACTTCTGATGTGCACATATAATTGCTGTAATTTCCTGCTTTGACGAGAGCATCAGTATTTATCAACGGCATTTACACGCAAAATAAAATTACAGTTTTAGCTGATATCAGATCAGTTCACTTCTGAATCATGGCTCTTTTTATTAGAAGCATTTGATGTAGGGCAGTGGCTTCACTTTTTATTTGTCCCTCGATGTCCCACTGGTTAAACTGACATAATAGAAAGTGACTCCATTAAGCCTAGAGACACTGCAGGCCAAAGAACAAACCAACAGCTGCATGAAGGGACTGATATCAATGCTTCTGCAAAGAAGATCCAGCCGTCAAATATTCCTTTTACACCACTGTATTTCTTCAAGGAACATGCTGCCGATTTGCAACTTTGCAAAATACTTCAAAGCCTTACTGGTTGTGTTTTGGTGAGGATTTTCTTACTGTCTAACAAACAAACAACAAACTAGACAGATGGGCTGCCTCCATTCTTTATCTGTGAGCTCATATGAATTTACACCACCATAGGGAACGAAGTGTAGAATCTAAAAGGTCACTGCAACAGAATCAATCCTTGTTTTCTGGAGAGAGAAACATGAAATTGTGCCTCTAACTATGACATAAAACATTTAGACTCATGTAAAATCTTCAATAGACATAAATTCTTCTGAAATGGCTCTGAGCTGTGCACTGACTCAACTCCATAGACAATCGTGGTTCTCTAGTATCTACCAGAAAGAGGTGATTCTGCTAGACCTTTCCTTTGTGTTCACAAAAACAAGAAGAGATATACACATTCTCACGAATAATTTCAAGTATTTTCAACAAATAATTTAAATTTCTGCTGGTTTTTTTTGTGTTGTTTGTAGAGATCAAATCTTAAAGTTTTCTTATGCTACTTCTTTGTAAATGTTACAGTCTTAACCTTTCAGCCTTGTCCATAACAGCCTCACACACACTTTCTCGCCCCTTGTTCAAGCACATACACTCATCCTACACTTTGTCCTCCCCCATTTCACTTGGCCAGACCTTTCCTCAGTTCTCCTCAGTTGCCCCTCTCACCTCTCTCCCTTCGGTGGGCAGACGTCGTGGGTGCTCTCTTGCCTCCCACCCGCGGCGGCAAGAGAGTGGCAGGCCGGGCGGGCGCGGCATTAGAGCAGCCGGGCAGCAAGAAGGGCGACGGCAGTGATCAGCGACAGTGGCTTTGTTGAAGGTCGACTGGCACAGGAAGACGTTGAGGAGCTTGAGCAGTGATGGCAGGACCATGGTCCTCAGCAGCAGCACACCGCGGCGGGGTCAGGGTCAGGGTGGCCCCCCGGGTATCTGTGACCACCCCCTGCACGAACCCACACGGAGACTTCACAATGTGGTGTTGCGACAGCAAGGATGTCACAGTGCAGAGGCAGCCCAGAAGGCATACTGTGGCATAGACTAAGACTCATTCCAGCTGATGCTGTCAATGATCACTCCATTCCCCTTCCTGGGTACAGCTAATCCTCTTCACTCTTCACTCTTCACTCCTCACTCTTCCTCTTCCTCGTAAGCTTCTTCTCCCTCAGGCTTGCAAATGGAAGGAGTCGCAGAGGTTTGGTAGCCTGTTACACATCCAACTATTCAACAGCTTCCACCCTGATGCAACTGAACCTCAGCCTGCCTTCAGACTGTGCTCTGCCTTCCTTCTGCATGGCTCAGATCAATCCTCAGCTGGCCCATGGTTCCTTATTAAACCACCACTGGCATCACTTTTTTTTTTTTTTTACATTTCTTACAAAATCTCAATGAGTTTCTTCGACCGTACGCACCCCCAACAGCGTTCTGGATAACGGCTGCCTAGCTGTTAACTCCTCTGAATCGTTGAATAAATCAGCATGCAACAGAGGAGAAGAGGAGGAGAAGAAAAAAGGAGAGACAGAAGACAGCAACAGGAGATTCGGTTTCCATTAGTTGTAGACGGAGCTGCGATGCCGTTCAGCCCGTGCCGGTATCATTACTACTACTACTCGAAAAAGAGAGTGGCAGAGAGAAAGGGAGGGAGAATTACAGGAGAGACAGAGGAAAGGAGTGTGTTCTGGGAAGTGTTTCGCTAGCTGAAAAAAATTACCCTATGCACAAGAGATGAGATGCTCTGTTGAGGATAATCAGAGAGGAAGGAGTAGAGAGAGAGAGATACAGACAGAGGAGGGTGAGGGAGGGAGAGGATGAGAGAGAGAGAGAATGAGAGAGGGAGACAGCAAAGAAGAAAATAATGGCATAAACATACAAACACAGACAGTGTAACAGTGTTACAGGTGCTGGTATTTTCTGATTATGTAATGTGAACATGAGTGAAATGTGTGGATATTGGACTATAGCCACAAGACCAAAGAATCACATGCAAAAAATAAATAAATAAACAAACAATAATTTTACTGTGGCCAGTCAGGAAGCCTCGCGGGTACAACAATCAATAACATCAGCTGGCTCAAATCCCCAATATTATCTCCAATATCAATCAGTTTAATAATACTCTAGGCACGCAGACAGACAGTGACAGATCCAGAGTTTGAGGGAGATTGAGAGAGTCTTGTCCACCTCCAGACTGGACTGCTTACTGGGGCAGAAAAGGCAGCCAGCATTAACGCATTATTCCCCAGTTCAGTGGCTTTGCCGTGGCAACCAGGCTGTACAGTACTGTGTCCAATGACACAGACATTACCTGACATAATAACAGACATTCTGGAGTGAATTCATAGAAGACTTGTTGTAGATGCATGTGTGTGTTGGGGGGGGGGGTGTTGCTCCCAGGGGATTTCTCAGCCACTACAAATTGCCATGACAGTTACCCATACTGCCCTCTGTCCATTTGTGTATATGTGTGTGTATGTGTTTGCATGCACCACAACCATGGTGACAGGTGAGGAGGGACATGTTGTATTCTTTAGCTGACACACACACTGCACACAACGCTGGTAAAGGTCACAGAGCAGTTAGTCGCTGCTTGGCACAGGCACCTACAGGCTAGCAAGCTCATTATGCTCTGCTAGTATCCTAAAAATAGGCTGCATGGGAAATTTTTTTGACTCGCGTTCACCACCCAGGCAGACCCTCTCCAGTTATAAACAAATCCTCCTCCTTCAAATTGGCAGGCCCCCACCTTCAACATAGTACATTCTTAATCATTCAAACTCTGAAGCATTTGATTAGCGGAGCTTGTAATGGGTTAGCGCACCACCTGGAAGGAAGAAATAGTGTGGGTATGGGTTGAGGGTGTTTTATTCCCTGATTTCATCATCTTAGGAAGCACTTACTCCCAGGCTATGGTGTATTTCCCACAGTGGACTTGGGCAGTCTGGTGCGTCACCTCATTTGTGGACATGCAGGGCCGCCGCCAGGGATTTTTGGGCCCCATGAAAAGATTTGACATTGGGCCCCACCACCACAGGCCATGCCAACCCTGAAAATTTAACACTGTGCAGACATGCAGGGTGGGGGTATGCGTTGTTGCACAGCATTCATATGCATGTGTACTTAACATTCATATGTTGTATAAATGCTAATTACTTGCATGAATGTCTGCAAGTGTATGCTAGAGTTTTAGACGTATAGAGTATCGATCAGACGTGTGTTCTGTGTTATTAGAAACAATGTGTGTGTGTGTTGTGTCTATGCATGTGTGTGTGTGAGTACGAAAGACCAACAGACATAGGGGGAGAGAGAGAGAGAGAGAGAGAGAGAGAGAGAGAGAGAGAGAGAGAGAGAGAGAGACCCAGCTGGTTCATTGATAAATTAAACTAACTGTGGATTTGATAGGCTGCTACTGCTACTTGGATCTGCACCTGTCCTAGCTGCTTCACAATGGCGAACACACAAACATACTCTCACACACACACACAGATACATTTGATACATCTTTCAAACTCTAACAGGAAGTTATATGTAAGTTCTGATGGACAGCCACCAATCTGTCTCACATGTATTGTCTTTCTGACTGCTTTTTGGCTGTCTATCTTCCTGGACTAATTATTGACAAGGTGACTGATTGGTTTACTGGATTATTGGAAAATCGGTTGACTGGTTGGCGCTGTGAATAATTTAGGGACTGGTGGTGTGATGATCTCCATGGTCTCCTTGTAGGCTGACAAGCTGTTTTAAAGGCTGGCTGCAATGCTTTCTCCGCCTGCCCTCTCTGTCAGTACAGCTCATGACTCCAGGGGTAAATAATGCTCTGGGTTTTCTGGGCCAGAGCCTCCCCTCCCCACACACACACACACACACACCACATGACCACATGACACAACTACACATCCCAGACTATAGTGTGTAAACACACAATCTTGCCCAACAACACAGAAACAAAAAGAAATGTAGGAAAAGAAGAAAAAAGGAAAGAGTAAAAAAGGAAAAGGAAGAAAAGGAGACAAGTGGAGAGAGGGTAAGGAACTTGAGCACTGCTGGTTCTTTACATATGGGGGATAGGTTGCCTGGATACAGTGCAGAAAAACTCCCATCTAAATTTAAACCTGGAGAGGAGGAGGAGGAGGGAGAAG
This sequence comes from Toxotes lorentzi, assembly GCA_037833715.1. Lineage (NCBI taxonomy): Eukaryota > Metazoa > Chordata > Actinopteri > Toxotidae > Toxotes > Toxotes lorentzi. The sequence continues at coordinate 15,329,286 of JBBMJY010000013.1, forward strand.
CTGGTGTAGAGTGAGATGAAAGAGTGAGAGAGGACAATGGAGAGGTGAAAGAAATGAGTGAAAAGAGAGATGAGAGGTGGAGGCTGATGAAAGAGGGCAGAACAGTGAACATGAGAGTGGACGGTGAAAATGACAGACACAGAACACCTACTTATGCAGACAGACACAATGGACACAGATGGAAACTTGACTAAGCAAGAAAGCTCGAAAGCAAGAAAGAGAGAGTCAGAAAGAGGTTGAGGGTTAAGAAGTAAACCTCTTACAGCTAAGCCCCTCATCAAACACGTAAGGAAAAAAATCCTCTTTTTTCATTTTGTTAAATCGTCTGTGTGTGCATGAGTGTGTGTGACTGTCTGTGTATGAACAGTATGAGTGTAAATACTCCTCTGTCATTTCTTAGTTCCAGTTTCCCACTGGCAGTGTCTCTTTACGAAAGAAAAAAAACCAAAAAACTGACACATGAGCAGGAACCTTTCTCTAAACAGGGAACACTTAAAATGTTCTTGCACACATACGCACACACTTTAAAGGCATAGTAGTCTTTTTCCAAACAAGAAATCTTGATAACACACACACTAAAAAATAAAAATAAAAAATAACTGCCCTGGGCAAGATGTTTGTTAGTACAGAGCTACAAATCAGGGGTGGCACTGATAAATGGCTGTGGTTTTCAAATGAAGCATTGCATGATGCTTTTAGATGTAACACCGAGCAGTGCTGGGATTGTTTCAATCTGGGAGCCAGCAGCTCCCCTCCCTGGCCGGAAAATCACAACACAGCATGTGGCTGCATCACCGCGAGGACTGGAGAAGCTGATGAAGTTTCAGCATGGTGTTTCTCTTTTGATCTTTGTCTTATTGACTTTCTGCTTATCTATTTTCTTTAAATGCCTATTTGTATCCAGGAGGCCCATTTCGTTTGTCATTTAACATGCTCTCCCTGACCACCCCCTGAGGAAGCTACACTGAGCTAACGGCCACTTGAAAAGCAGGGGGCTGGCTCAGAGGGGGAGTATAAACTCTCTAAATTGCTTGTTCTATCATGATGGGTTGTGCTCAGTAAATGACGGAAGATCTAAATGCGTTCTTGGCAAGATGTCCTCCTGATGTCTACGTGCAGTAATGGTAAACTTGCTCCTTCAAAAGGTCGATCTCAGAGGCATCACTTCAGTTATCAGACTAATGGAACAGCACTTAAGATGGATCCCTCTAAGGCAAATAGCAAGTGGAGGTAGATGAAGGCTTGTTAAAATAACTAATGAAACAGGGACATCATTAAAAATGATTGGAGACACTCCCAGCATGCACTGGGTGGATGACGGGGAGACAAGCTGAATAAGCTGCCAATCCATCACAGAGAACTTTTTCCAGGACTTTTCACAGGAGTGTTTAGTTGTTTAGAAGTTTAAAGATGGCTGGTACTCAAGAGCCAAGCTAGAAGGCAAGAGGAGGACATTGTGTGCCCTATGGATAACACATAAGGCATAATTGTTTTTATGAAGTCATTATGCAGTTTGTTATGCATGAAATCCACAAGGCAGATTGAGAATTTCAGGAGCTTTGGTGGATATAGGTCTAATGAAAGGAATAATTATCTCTAGTATTTTCAGGGGTTTTTTTGTGACAAACTATGGAATTTTTTTTTTCACATTTTATTACGAGTATTTGATGTCAAATGTGATGCCTGTCAAATGTAATCTTGGATTATGGGTGTTGTCAAAGCTCAAATAAGAAAAATACTTCTCTCTATCATCCTTAACTGCAGCATTAAAAGTCTTCATCAAATCCCTCATAGGGATGTAATGGCCATCAAGTCTGCAAGTCCTCAAATTCCTCTGATCCCCTACTTAGAGTATGAATGTAGTCGTTCAGACAGAAACAGGCTATTGTAGATACTTGTGTCATGGTTGTAAAAGGTCGTAGAATATCCACGGAAGTCTAATGGATATCAGTTAAAGAAGGTGTATTGTCTTAGAAAACTGAGACAAAGACACTGAGGAAGAAACAAAATGTGTTAGTAAAAAGTGAAGCTGTGAAGGAGCTTATATTGCTTAAATTCAAGGAAAAAATTACATTTGAAGGGGAATATGTGTCAAAATAAACCTTCATGTACACCAAAATTTGAGCTGCTGTAGATGGGAGATATATAAGGACAAATAAGGCAAAGTATTGTTTACTTTTAAAACAAACTTTAGGGAAGTAACTTTAAAAGACACTGGGTCACATACAAACTCTAATTAGTCCCACGCTGTATGGGTTTGTGGTGGTAAAATGGATGGAAGATAAATGGACTGGCTTATTTTAAAGGTATATTTGGGTTTAATCCGGAATCCTTTCGTGATAAAAATGTCAGTGAAAAACTTCTTTAACATCAACAGCGGCAGGGTCTGTCACAGTGAACAGAATAACGAAAGTATAGCGACTCCACTCTCATAGTCAGTACTGAACGATGGTGGAAGTTAATATGAATATATAAATCAAAACCTACACTCTAGGAATCTGTGATGGGACTCCTGTTGGCCTTTTCTTTCAAGCAAAAATCTGGTTTAACTCTAAGGACCCTCATGCAGTTGAAAATCAGGTCCACATTGAGTGCAAGCAGGTGGAAATCCGATCTGTTTGGATGAATTGCAGGAACTTTTTGGCTAAATCTGGATCTGCTGGGTGTGACTATACTTAGTAACATCACCTAGGCCAGCAGATGGCTTGGGCCTGGAAATCACAGTGTTTCTAATAAGGTCTTGAAAGTCTGTCTTAGAGCCTCTTTGATTACAATCTCTGTTAGCGCAAGCCCACATGAACAATAACAACAGAGACCGTTGGTTGGGCTGATCAGTAAGAGTTTAGTTACCTCTATGTGTCTTTGATGTGTGATGTTTGACTAAAACACAAGAGACTAGGACACAACAGATACACACTGCAAACTAAATGGATCTGACCTGCCTCCATGGAAAAAAAACAGGAGGAATGGTTAATAATTTGTATGGCTTGCAGGGAAATGATTTGTCTTTTCTCCAAATGGCCTGTAGCCCCTACCAGGGGTAGGGAGGATGTGAAATATATCACAGAGAGGAAGACCTATTAGTATTTTCTCTTCTGGCTTGATGGCACTGTGTGTTTTTGAGGGTGTAGGGGCTAAATGATACAGCGTGTGATTTTTCAGGTTCTCCAAACTGTTCCATGTACTTTCTGTGCTGTTGTATCAAAACCATTGTTATGGTAGCAAAATAACCCGTATGGTAAAGGGCACAAACCCACTGCCTCCAGACCACACAACAACGTGTGTCGCGGAGAACTCAGTCACAAAGACAACTTCAAACAGACATTAGTAATATGATGTCTATGGACCACCACCTTGTAAGCAACTTCCTAGGGTCATGTCAGTGTCAGGACCACACTTTAAGTTGATGGACGAACTGTGTCGCACCTGCATGAGATCGTCCATCATGGAGGGCAGATGAAGAAAAGCAGAGGGCAAAATGAGCTAATGACCCCCCTCCTAAACATCCTGTGCTGGAGGCATGTGAAGGGCACATGCCTCCTTCAGACACCTGCACACTGCAATCATATGGTCAGATTGTTTGAAAACAATCATTTTGACTTACAATAATCCTAACCCCATATAATAATGCCAACACATATGTTATTTGGATTAGGATTTTTTTTACTGCTGTGGCCCAATTTGATCACAGTCTTTTTAACAGTTAAGTTCTTCTGCTCCCATCTGACATGATTTAAATTAAAGCTCGGCTGTATTTTGTGAGAACTGACATTTAAGTGGTTCCAACAAATCTGAATTGAAAAAGCTTTCTCTACACTAAAAAAATGACCTTGTAATAACTACAGAAAACATTTTGACTCTAGTGTGCCTGCAGGGAAAAGACAGAGCGTGTGGACAAAGTGGACACTAAAGTTCCAAAATGTCAACCCTGTACAGGCTGCCTTCAGGGACTGCAGGTTTTTTTTTTTTGTTTTTTTTTCTTTTCTTAAACCATCACAGAGTATTTGTGAGAGGATAAAAGACAAAGACAAAGAGGAGTATTTGTGATTTTTTTTTTTTACTTCTGGTTTAGGTTTTGTCACCTGTTTCTGACGCCATCTGTTTGTATTTCAGAAAATTTATTTATTTATTTCAACATCCACAGCCCACTGAGGTTTTCCACTCCTTAGTAGTGCCTAGGGGAGGTGGTATCAAGTAAAAAAGTGACAGTAGCACCCTCAATAAAGTGACATTAGTGTGAGATTTATTCAGCTCAAAATGATCCCGTTCAAGCTTAGGAGTAATCACAAACATCAACCAGAGGCTTCAACATGAGGCTCAAGACACGACGCTGTAAAATGAGAGTAGAAGTAGCATCCTGAGCTCCAGAAAATCTGCGTCATAATTATTTAAAGTCATCTGCATGACACACACACATTAATGAAAACACGTGCACATTCACAAACTCGTTTTAAGTGCACCAGCTTGTAAACCCAAGGCGCCCCATGTAAACACACCTAAAAATGTACACGTACACAAAGAACACACCACCAGGCTTCATTTGCCATTTCATATGCAGTCTGTTTGCTCTCTTAGTGCAAGTGTTCCACATGACACATCAATCGCTTTTCATTTATTCAAATAAGAACTGCAGTATGTCATGTCAGTCGTGTGTCTAGGTGTTTATTTACTTATAAACATAAGCTTTCACATGCAGAAAGTCACTTGTTACCCTCTCACCCCACACACACCCTTTCTTTCTCCCACTCAGCAGACTGTAGCCACACAGTGGACAATGTTAAAACTAAGAGGAAAAGAGAGACCCAACTCAGATTTTACATCGAAATAACACACGCACACACACCCCTACAGTATAGATATGATTATATTTGTACATGTTTCCTTGTTCTCTGTGTTAACAGATGGGAAGAGAAAGGCGAAGGAAAATATCGGAGTACAGAAAGCAGAGAGGGTTGAGGACAGAAACAGTCTAGAGGTGTATAGAGGTGAACCCAAAGAAAAATGCACCAAAACTCAAATGCTGAGAAGTTCAGTATTTTTTTTATTTTTACTTAATTTTTTTAGCTGAGTTCCTTCTCATAAAATAAAAAAAGTTCAAGTAAATATGCTGATGTTATTGTTGTCCATTCAGCACCCCCTGTTGTGTGCTGCACTTGGGGTGTGTGAACTCAAAGTCAGAGTATTTGCTTGAAGCTATTCATGGCAGACGTCAGAAAGTCTGTGTCATAAAATCAGAAAAATGCATGGATGCAGAATTCCTACCAAATGTTCTGAACAGCACTTTGTTGGAAACATGCAGCAACCGAAGCACTTTTGGACCAAGTGTCCATGAAATATTAAATCTTTCATATTAGACATGTGTCTAGAATGCTGAATGTGAGCGGGGGTTGGCAGAGGGAAGCTGACTTTTAGTTCTCTGAGAGTTCACTGAATTACATTCTGCCATTCAACCTCCAAGCAATGTCTCACAAACACACCAACAAACACACACACACACACACACACACACACACACACACACACACACACACACACACACACACACACACACACA
>JBBMJY010000013.1:15341302-15353670 GCA_037833715.1 Toxotes lorentzi
TTATATATATAGTGTGTGTGTGTGTGTATATGCATAAAAAAAACTTGGAGAACAAAAGTCCACAAGGACAACTCCTCCAACTTGGAAAATGTCTTTCAAAGGCCAGAGAGCAAGTGTCCTCAGCAGTCCTTAGGCTTCAAAGTGTCTGTCTTCTGGCTCTCCCATCACCCACACTCTCTTGAGCACAACAGACTAATCAACAGGGAATACAGCAACCCTCCAATCACCTTCCGGAGACAAACAACAAAGTGGAGAGAATGTGGACAGAGCGAACAAAGATAAAGGGGATGGGGTGAGCTAAATAAAACAGTTTTTCTCAAGGGAGGTCACTCACATGCTTACAGACACACACATGCAAAAACACACACGGGAATAGAACACGTAAAGGGCAAAGAAATAGTTAGACACAAATGAATAGAGCAGGGGGATGAGCCATGGCTAACTATCACTTAATATGAGGACAAGACTGCAAATATGAGAGAGAGCTACTGTGTGGATGTGCGTGAGAGAGGGAGGGAAAGATATAAGGGACGGTGAGCAGAGGAAAAAGCTGAATGAGAATGTGAAACTGAAGATGAAAAACAAGTGAACACCGAAACTGAAATTAAAATATGGCAGGTGGGACAAACAATAAAGCCTTCAGCTTCATTAACCACACTCCACTTCACTACTTGTACAACGTTATGCAATTAGTGGTGCTTTTTTTTTTCCTCTTAACATCACTGATAACAGGAGCATTTTTTTCTTATTATGTTGCTATTTTTAGATATTCTGGATTATTTTTGGCATCATTTCTGTCACCAGATCTCACAAACTCAAGCTTCTGGTGTAAGGAAACACACCTCCAGTCGGAGTCAATACACCAGCATGTACACCCGGCACCACATTCCTCAGCCTGTGAGAGAACGCACAACCCAGTTTCAAACTGCGCATACCAGAGCTGTGTGACTGACAGAAAGAAAAAGAAGGCTCGGACTCCGTCATGGGTGGCAGCAATACTTCATCATCAACCAACCAAGGAGTGCCACGGATAGGCTGTGTGTGTGTGTGTGTGTAATATAGTGAGAGGACACAATTTAAGGCAGAAGGAAGAGAGTCCTGATTTATTTGTCCAGTTCTACTGATTGCTGCATTCAAGGGCATTGCTGGTAAAGGTGATGGATGGGGATTGTTTGCACATCCCTTCTTTCTTTCTTTCTCTCTCTCTCTCGTTCACTCCCTCTCTCTCTCTCTCTCTCCATGATCAGACATTCCTGGAGACCGCCAACATAACTTTTCCCGTGGGCAAGAAAAAAAGGGGGACTGGACAATAAAAAAAGCAATTTGTCATGGAAGCGATTGCTGATTTATTTTGCCTCACTACAGCCCAGTATGGAGGCTATTTGCGCTCGGACTCGGCTGGAACACGAAATCAGAAACTAAATTTATCTGTTGTGGAAAACAGGAAATTTTCTGCACTTCCTGAAAAATATTAATCTCATCTCGACAAAGACAAACAATCCTCTAAATAGTTCTCTAAAATATTTATGTGCCCAAATACAGTCATGCTGCTGCTCCTTTAACTGTGGTGTCTCTGTGTTTGGTGTGCGTTAAATGACATTAAAAGCCTCCTGCTCAAGTGACTCTACCACTCTTCACCCTTATTGCTTCTGGCTTTGTTTCTGTCTACTTTCAAGTAAAAGAACAAAACAGAGCAGTTTGTTTGTGCTGTCAAATTATCATGCCCTTGTTTTTGTGAAGAATGACAGAAGAATGACTCTGTTGCAGTGTTTTAAACACACTGTGAAACTGCTAGACACTGCTCATCTGCTGAGTTATTTCAAACAATAATGTACAATAGCTTTTGTGAAATCCTTCCATTTTACATTTAATAGCTATTTAGAGTGACTGTGAAATGTCTTAATTTGAAATACCACTGTCAAAAAGTATCAGTTATCAACCCATCAGCCACAGACCAGCCATGAAATCATGTTACTGTGCACCAAAACAAACACATACTGACCAGAAAAATGTAGACATGTAGCCTAGTGTGTGTGTGTGTGTGTGTGTGTGAATATGTGTGTGTGTACGTTCAAGCTAACATGGACACAGTGTACACTCCACCAATTCTTAGCTCATGTCTTATGTAAACAGTCGTTTGTATTGATGACCCAGAGCTTGCCAGTGTCCCATTGCACACTATCTGCTCCTCCTGCACGCACATACTCTGTCAATACACACATGCGCAAACAAGCACTCACACAAAAATACACTTGCATCATATTTTCCATGTATTTTCAAACACTTAATTTTTTTTTAACTTTTTTTCAGCAGGTTATTTGACTGAGGTTTAAACAAACTTTTCTGCATGAAACCCCTTTAATCAAGTCACATGTGGCATATGTACTTTTGATGTAATAAACAAGAGTGTTCCAGCATCCAGAGTCTGCCAGTACTTCACATAAAGAGAAATATTGATGAACCCTGGACATTTACATACTGCCTTTTCCTTCCTCTTTCATTTTCACCCCTTGTGTCTCCGTCCCTTTCTCGCTCTTTCTTCTCTCAGTCTCCCTCAATAGCAGCAAAACTCTGGTGTTTACAGAGCTGCTGAACATTGAGCTTAAATGGCAACATTTGAAGAATGTCAGCAATAGCCCGGCTCTAACCTCAATCTCTCCTGCTCGCTCACACACACACAAACACGCACGGAAACAGAGACTAGAAGAGAATACGTGTGGAGCTGTGAGACACCGTGTTTACTTGATTGCACTGCCTTGCTAAATTGGAGTGTCCTGCTTCATATTGTTTTATTAGTACTGCACTGGACTGGGTCTACATCAGCTGCTGGGGTGATGAGAGGAGGAGGGGAGGAGAGGAGAGGAGAGGAGCTGGGTTCAGTGCACTTTTGGACCCGATGTTCCCAGATGCACCTTAGGTGCAGATGTGTTGTCTCTCTCCATGGACGATATTGGACAAAGGGCCAAACACATGGAAACTCGCCCAGGGACCAACACACATACACAGGGTACACATTACAGTAACCACTGAAATGTTATACAATACCCTTTTTATAGAACGTGAATATTGTTAAAATTAGTAAGTAGGTTTTGAGTCAGGTGATGTTAAACTGTCAGGTTATTGGTTGTCTATTTGTCTCCAGTATTTTATGATTTTACCCATACATTTTCATTAATCGACAAATTAATTTATCTTTAATGACTGATCTCTTTACCGCAGCAGGAATCATTTATCAGCATCGTCCCACACATCTAAGCTATAGGTCAACACTACAAATTCACCGTCACCTAATTTTTATGCTGTATTTTATATGTAACTCCCAGACTTCATTACCTGTGATTTATGAGCACTTACCACTTAGGCTCAGTTGTGCCAAGTTGTCACTTTCTCACTTTTGAGATGCTAGTAGCATACTACTGCTAAATCAAGTGCATGCTCAAGTGTTAGCAGTGAAACACTAAAGGGAATAATCTACCTGGGACACATTTTCTCATCACATAATGGCTGAGCTGGCCAATGGATACCAAAACCCTTGTACTGAAAATGCAGTTCTCTGTACTTCTCAGTTCATAGGTACTGAACCTTTTCTTTGCACCTCTTAGAGATGGAAATGAAGGAAACTTGAACCCCTCAAGGTTTTCTCTACAAACGTGCAACAATCGTTCAATTAGAGATGTGTCAGTTATTCTCATTTCCAGCTCTACATTTTTATTCTGGGACTCCACTAGAGTAGCTTTGCATGATTCACAGTATAAAACAAACAAACAAACAAAAAAAAACCTTATTTATCTCATACTGCCTGTTATGCAACCCCTGAGTTGAGCCACTGACTGAAACAGGCAATATTAGCTCCAGGCTCTTTAAGGCCCCACTCCCTAAAAGCTGATTTTCTTCTGACTGGCCATCTTCCGGAATCCTCCCAAGCTGCAGCATCCAGTGCTTGTGAGCATCGCCTCACCTTCTTACCAGTGCGGAGATACTGAAAGCGAACTGTAAAACTACTAAGTAACAGAACGCAATTTACGGGAAATGGCAACTTCTCGATCCCATCTTTACATGTTCGAACATGAATCCGATCTGGAATATAAGAGCAGACAACACGAACATCCACAGCAACAAAGATTAGCAGGATGTCTATGTTCGGTAAATATTACGCCCATTACCTGCTTATTATGTGACATAACAGTGGATTTAGCCTTTCAGTCACAATCCGTATATAAACATTTTCCTATATATGCCTCTGTTAATAGGTGTAGGAATAGGTAACACCAAAGCTAACAGTGCTAATAAGATGCTAACCTCCTGTCGCCAAACAACTGTATAGCATTTGTATAACCGTCAGTTATTGGTTGGCTGGCATAAAATACCTATAATACTGCTCAGTTAGACTATCTAGGGAGAAAGAGCTGTGCTTGGAGCAGATGACCACACACACAAAAAATCTGTGACGAGCGAAAAAGTAGACAAAAACTTTTGAAAACACTGAGCTTTGTCTAACAGGGATTACCAAAGGTACACCTCATTATTTGAATCTTTTAATATGAACATCCAACATTATAACATTATATATGAAAGAAAACAAGGAAAAGCATAATAGACCTGCTTTAATGAAACTCCATCGTTAATATTATTAATTCCACATGTGTTGGGTCTGTTATCTTGGCATATGTTATTTTCTCAGACACTTTAAGGAATTCAAATTAAATTTTAAATATGTAAATACAGTACAATACAATACAGTAGATCTTTACAAACATATTGCTGTCTCCAGTGCATAAGTGAAGATCGCCTTGTGTTCATATGAGTTGAAACGATTAAAGGATAAATTGATTAGTTGACTGACGAAACAATAATCAGCAACTACTGGGACAACTGAATAATTGTCAGTTATGTATCAAGCAAAAGTGCTAAACATTCCTTTACTGTGCAAATTTTCTAGCATGGTTACTATGACGATGACTATAATGAGAAATACAACTATCCTACAACAGTCTGTATTTGCTGAGGTATAAAATTATAATGCCAGGACTAAAGGATGGACAGGATATGTCTGGATACAAGCAACCAAGAGTGATGAGGTCAGGGGTCACGTGTACCAGAGCACAGACCACTGATGAAAGCAAATTCATACACACATCTGTAATACACAGCACATGTATTTCACTGATTGCTTACCCTGTCACACTCACAAATACACAATCACTCATCTCCCACTTGTCACACACTGAGGCCTCCTTAACACTTTCATTTTCTGATTGTGTAATCTGCACCTGAACCACACACACACACACACACACACACACACACACTCTCCCACTTACCTCCTGAGCCACAAGGGATGAGATACGGACAGCCCTTCGAACCCTGGCATTCCTCCCCCCCTCCTGGGGGAGGCTGTCTCGCCCACTCAGCGACATCTCGCTCATTTGGTCGGCCCAGGAGCCCCGGCCCACGGGCACGGGGATGTCCCGCCGGGCGCCCCCCGCCCCTCCACCGCTGCCCCCCCGCACCCGCCCGCCATCCGCACTCCCCCGTCCTGCCACTCCGTCGGCCGTCCTCCCTCCTCCGCTCTCCCCCAGAGACGGAAAGGGCGAAGGTGGCACCACACTTGGTACCGTAGGCACCGTCACCGTGCCCCCAAGGCCTCTTTGTGTCCTCCTCCACCTCCTCCCCCTCCTCCTCCTCCCCCTTGACCGTGCTGTCACTGGTCGGCCCCCAGTTCTCCGGCAGCGACAAAGAGTTTTGGCTCCTGGGGTTCGTCCCTCTGCCTCCCCTCAGTCTCTGTTCCCTCCAACTACTCTGGTCTCAGTCTGGCTCTCTCTTCCTCTGTTACTCTCGCTCTGTCTGTTGGTCCGTTTTTCATTTTCTGTCCGTCTGTCTCTCTGTGTGTGTCTCAGTGAGTCTCGTGGGGCTGATAGAGAAACAGAGCTCGTATCTGATCCACAGCTGTACTCGGTCTGACTGAGCGCTCAGCCAAACTGCTGCTGCTGTTGAGACTTCCCTCCGCTCAGCTCTCTCTCTCCCTCTCTCTCTGCTTCTTTGGTGAAGCTCTCTCACTCTGCCACTACACAGGATCTCTTCCCTCCCTCGTTTTGCGGATCTTACCCTCCTAACTGAACTCGCTCTTTATCAGGATTTTCTTTTGTTCTGTCTTTTAACACAGCGATCTCTCTCTCTCTCTCTCTGGATTGTCTCTCGGTTGTTCATTTCTGTCCCTTTGCTCCTAGTCTTTTCTATTCCCTCTGTATTTTTCTTTTTCTAATTTCTGCTTCATCTCTCCAACCTGAATTCCCTTTCTTTTTCTCTCTTTCTTTCACTTTGTCTCTCAGCATCACTCTTTCCCTCTATGACCTCCAATTTTACAGTTCTTTGTTTACTTTTAAATCATCCATACGTGCTGTATATGTTTCTTCCCAGTGTCTATCTTCCATTCCTTCCCATTCTCTCCATTTTTTATCTATCAGTGTATATTTTCTAGGGGTCAAACCAGATCCATTTTTTCTTCTTTCTACGGGCAGTTGATGCCACACAGTATTGATTCAACTTAAAACAAGTCAATTAAACTATTGCATTTGACTACAATGTTTAACATCTAAACGTCTAATTTCAAGTTCCCACTTGAAATTATATAAATACTTCTTTTCTACCGTTCTGTTCCCTTCCCTCCATCCTCCCTCCCTCAGTGTAAATCTCAATCTGTGTTAGTACTAATTGCTGTCCTACGTAATGAACTCTATCCCTCCCCCTGTCCACCCAGTCGCCCCTCGCAAACTCTTAACGCTCTCTCTTTCTCCATCCTCTCATCCCCTTCTGTTCGCTTCTCATTACTGAACATTCAGCTGGATTAGTGGGTGTGGAAGAGCGTGTGTTTTACTCCCTCAACCAGGATTGTAAAACCACAGCTATTTGAGTCTGTATGTCACTTTCTTTATCTCCTTCTATGCACTTTTCTCTTTCAGTTTCCGTTTCACCAGTGACTTAACTGCCAACAAAAACTTGCTGTCTAAGCAGTTTCGAAAATGTCAAATTTCTGGACCACTTAACCACAGTTTATGTATAACTATCTTTTTTGCTCTCCCCTGTTTTTCACGTTGATTTCTCGTCTGGATCAAACATATTCTCCCATAGTTCAGGAAGCATCAGTGAAAGTGATTAATGATGAACGAGAACAGGTCATCAATATGGTCGCTAAAACATTAATAATGCTGATTGACTTCGTTAGTGGTTAGAAAAACCATCTGTTTCCCCGAGTTCAAGTCGCACGTCAGCAGCAATCCTGAATTCTCTCTGAACGCGACAGAGAATTTCTGTCACCTCCAGCTGTGCTCCTCTGTAGCTGAGCCTTACCTCTGACCTCCTTCATGGGAGCAACTGCAAAGAGGATTTCACTACAGGGATTTAAAATAGTATTGGATAATGATTCCTAAATTATTAAACACCACCTGCTCCATTGTGAAGTGAGTAAGCTCTATCACACCAGAGGGCCCTTCAGACAAATCTGAAGTGTTTAGACTGTTCTTAAAATAATGCAGTAATGAAAGACTCATGCATAAGGGCAGTATTATCCCATATATACAACATTCTCAATGGAAAATATGATTACCACATAATATGATCTTAACACAGAAATAACTATCTCAACATAGATCAACAGCACAATCAGCAGCATTGCTGAAGAAGAGTATGACAGAGATCAAAAGCAAAGCCTGGTGTGCATCACATCAGTCAATCATTGGTGTTTAGCAGAAGCCATGCTTCATATTGATTTGTTGTGAGCCCATTTCTATGATTCTAGGTTATGATTCATACCAAAGGATGCTGGCTTCTGCTGACCTAGTTTGTGAGCGTGGAGGTGTGCATGCTTATTTGTGCGTGTGTGTACATACATGTGAGTCACAAGGTAAAACGCTGTGTTTCACTCAAACATGGTTCGTTCTTTGAAAAACCTGAAGTGAATGAAAAAGTGTCAGCAACACTGAACAACAGTACATTAAGTTTTTTGGACCATGCAGCCGAAAAGGGAAAAAAAATTGCTATGGTCTGGGAATATTCCTTGATGAATCGCACTGAGAATAGTCTGCTTTATGAGTCTCATTACCCAACCAAAATTGTTTCAGGCAAAGCTGTGCATGTGTGTGTGTGTGTGTGTGTGTGTGTGTGTGTGTGAGAGAGAGACACTCTGACAAGTCCTGGTAATTATCTGTAGTGAGCAGTACGCGACACACTGCTGGCACTGCATGAACAGGGACCACAGAGCTCCTAGCTTAGAGCTGTTACAGGCACACACACACACACACACACACACACGGATGCACACAAACACACAAGGATGTCGTGTAATCTCCGTGTTCTTTTTTAGAATTTACTTCCATTTAGGACCTCACGAGTAGAAACAGTCACTAAGGGAACAGGGTCCTGCAGACAAAGGTCTTCTCTGCTACCAAAACCAAGATTCACTCAGCTACCAAATTTATGACCAAATAAACTGTTTAATATATTATAAGCTGTAGCTGCTAATTAACACTGCAACTTTCAGAACGGGGCTGATCCAAGACAGCTCATCTAAAACCTGTACAACGCTGGACTTTGACTTTCCTGCAGCAGGAACATTGTGCACTTGCTTTCTGTATCTTCTGTCTCAAGTCTCCTTACATTAGGCACACAGATGTATATTTTCAAAAACTGGATATACACAATCATACATATCCATGCACATGCTTTTTCCAACTTAATTAATGCACAGTAATAATTATACATGTATGATGTGACACATATGAACTAACTTATTTTCCTTCACTTATCCTTCATTTTCATTAATTAATACGAACGCACTTTGATGGCGTAATTGTAGCTCTTGAAGTTCTTCTCAACTTCATCAGTTCATATAACACTGATGTTTATGTTTTTAAACCCAAACATCCCTGTTGGTGTGTCCAACCTCGCAGCTCATGCTTCCCTCAATCTGAATGGATCTCTATGTCTGTTTCATCTGGGAGGCTTCATAAATAATAAACACAGCAGCAATGCGGACCTATGTGCCAACACAGTGTGGCTGCTTTGATGGATGAGGCAAAGTTTGACCCTTGCTGCCTTTGTAGATACTATAACACTGAAATAAAGAAAAGAACTTGACCGAGGATCACTCAACATACTAAAAAAACAAGTCTGAACTGATGTTTGACCCTGCTGCTCTGGTGATGCTGTCTGTTTATGGAAACCAAATACTGCTTGTGCGTTGCTCATGTACAACACTTCCCTGGAAGGCCCTAAGCCTCTCACAATTTTTGTATTTTCTTTCCCCATTCCTTACTGTTTATTGTATAAACAAAGCCATATTTAGATGGTAAAATGAAGCTCGATTCTCACACCACCATCCAAAACATATCCAACTATAGACATGGTAGAATTATTTCAGATCACACATGACAGGTTCTCTTCATAGGTTTCAGGCAGAGGCCAGTCCTGGTGCAGTCAACACACTGCATGATCTCAAAGCAATCGTGTTTACCTCATTACCTCATTAATATCTAAACAAGAGTCAGAGTCAACAAGCAGTGATGAAGGTAGGGAACTAAACGCATACCAATTCCAAAGAGTTAAAATACCAGCTGACTGGCTGAGGTTGGGAGACATCTCTGGAAATAAATCCTGTACAAGAGTCTAATTCCATAAAAGAAGAAGAACAGAAGTTTATCAATACACAGACAAGTTACGACTTTGCAGGACTGATTTAAGAAACACAATATGTAGCAAAATGAAGTTTAGATTATATTTAAAGTTTCTTAAATAACATTTCATGTTGTCTCTCATTTGCATCCTAGCAAACAGCAGTAGTTAAAGTAACATGTAACAGTGAGCTGGCTCTCCACTCTCCCTTCTCCCCCATTCAGTCATAATTGGCTCACAGACATAATTTATCATTTGAATTATGCACCTCTCCTCTCTTTCTTTCCCCCTCCATCTCTCTCTTCCTTCGTCTCCACCAAACCTGGGGCGACGGCGGCTCTTTTGTTCTCATACAGGTTGCCCACTGGAATAAATTCATCTTTAATCACAGAGATTACGGTGGCTCCCTGCTCTCCATTTCCATTACCATGCTCAGATGCCTCCCAGTCATCACTCTTCCGCAGGGCGGAGACAGAGAGCAGACTTATTAGCTATCATAACGCAATCTTGACAGAATTAGAATGAAGTGTGGGAGCTGACGTGACCCAATCAGAGCCACATCAGTGACGGTTGAATCAACCTTGAAATGAGTGGGAGGACTTGCAGAAAATGTCCTTCAAACAATACAAATGCTGCTCTGCAAGCAGACAGTGAGATGTTTATGTGTATGTTTTTTCTTTTGGTTACACAGTAAAACCTTCTCCTTCACAGTTTGAATGGGAAACTTTTAACTATATTAATTATATGTACCAGACAATGGTTGGGTCCTTTGATCATGTGTGAGTGGCCTGAAATGACCGCTCTGCTTTAATTCAAACAAAACTTATTAATGACCCTGACCCCTTTCTAAATAGGATGCAGTGACTGGAGCACTTTAATACTTGACTAAAAAAACTGCAAGAGAAGCTCAGAACAGCTAAGAGTCCTGAAGGAAGAAATTATTTTTTCAGGATATTAGTTTTATCAGAACAGGTAAACACTCAGCTAATTACACTTCCAATTCCAGGCTAAATATGGACTTCTGAAAATCATTCTCAAGAGGGAAGAGGAAGAATGAAATGGACAAGTGCTCTGAAACCACATCAATGGTGTGACAAAGACGTTAAACATTGATGATTTCAATCCTTGAGCAGGAGTTCACTTGTCTTGTTTATTCTAAACAATTGCAGAAATGGTTTCGTATTTGTTCAGATTCGCATTTCCACTTCCTGCATCCTAAAACAGAATTCTCACGGACCTACTCACAGCTTGTTTACGGTGCAGCTTGCCTCCAGGTTGGAGGGAGAACCTGTCATCCTGCAAGGACTGTGTTGTTTGTGTACACCTGAATGTGTGTACAAGCAGGCTCTGTCTGGGGACCAAATAGATGGTTTTGTGAGACCATTATATTGTTGCTAGTAGACGAGGACACACATCGGCAGAAAGCACAAGGAACTATCTACCATGAAAGACGCACAAGTTTATCAGCAGAGTCTGTGGTTTGTCTTCAGCCGATTTCCAAATATCGAGTTTTCTGACCATCCTCAGCCTTGTACACATAAAACACTGCTTAGAGGAGACATTTATTCTATTAGGTGTAGATACCTAATAACAGAGATCCAATGTTATGCATCTTAATATTGCTTTTGCACACTTCAATTCAACTCACAAACCCGAACTCCTGTCTTTTAAACAAGCCTTTGATTGCCTCCCCTGAGCCCTAGGTCCAAAATGTAATGCTTATCTACTGTACCTGCTGTTGTTCAGGGGCCAAAAGTGGAGTATGAAGGCCCTCAAAAAATGAGCTTGCAGCTGGGATTTACCGAGAAGAGAGTGAAAGCTCAGCAAACCTCACCAGAAGTTTCCTGCACTACGGCCACTTAAATTCAGTTTACTGGTCTAAACACGTCCCAGTTTTTCTGTGTAGAAAATAGACCGTGTGTTTTCCAAATCTCAGCAGGTAATTTTTTTTTAACACCACAAGACAACAGATTTCAACAGTAGCTTACTGAGTTAGCTTATCCTAAAAGCTCATAATACAAAAATAAAGACTAACACTGTAAGGACAGGTTTCTTCTTACGGAAGGGATAAACTGAAATCAAGTTTGAAATGATAAAGTCGGATTACACACCTGGAAGGGCCCTTGTTCTTTCTCCACTTTTTAAAAACAAAATTCAACTACTGTATGTGGCAAAGAAGAAACTGAAATCATGTCCAAACCAACCAAGACAAATATGATTCTGATGAACTTCAACTACATCTTATGAAGGGCTACCCCATGTTCCTGATTCATCTTCTAGTGTTGGAAGGTTCATATTACATTTGGCAACTGGGACCAGGTCCAACAAACAGCAGCCCTCTGTGCTCTGCCAAATACAGGATGGGATGTTTCAGTCTGAACAAAGAAGAAAATCTCTCCCTCTCTCTGTCTTTGTGTCTCTCTGGCAGTCATTTGTTACCACTCCACTACCATTCCCCCACAGAATGGACCAGGCAGCCATATTTAATTAGCTCTGGGGTTGATTTACACAAACACAATGGGCACATCAGTTACTGCCTTGTTGGCTTGTCAGTGGCCTCCTGGGCAGAGGTTGCGAGGGGGATCATGACAAATGACATCTGAATGCTGCTACAGTGACAGCCATCAGACAGGTGTGTGTGTGTGTGTGTGTGTGTGTGTGTGTGTGTGTGTGTGTGTGTGTGTGTGTGTGTGTGTGTGTGT
>JBBMJY010000013.1:15372795-15396943 GCA_037833715.1 Toxotes lorentzi
TGTGTGTGTGTGTGTGTGTGTGTGTGTGTGTGTGTGTGTGTGTGTGTGTGTGTGTGTGTGTGTGTGGATGTGTGGGTCCTTATAGTAGCTGTACACGTGGAGTGCCATGTATGGAGCTGGGTGTGTGTCAGGAATATTGTATGAGAACTGTGACGAGTGAGTGTGTAGCTAATCAAGTGTCTCCCTATAGGACATGTCCATAGTCACAGAAGCTATGAGTGCCACTAAAGTGTGTGTGTGTGTCCAAGTGTGCAGGTATTCAGTGATCTATTCTCTACCCATGATGCATCTTACTGAAGACCTTCCTCTTTCTGGGCATCCTCTCAGCCCCTCCTGCCTATCCATCCAAATATCCAGGCTCCGTGTTAGACTGTGTAATGTGACAATCACAGTCTCTTACTCTCAGGTCTAAAAGTATAAAAGGAAAAAACAGTTACCACATCAAAGCGAGCACATAATGCTAATGCTAACTAGGAAAGGAAATTTACATTTAAAGGAAACTGGAGTATGTACATTCCACTTTGCACAAAGTAACACAAGTTAACATTCATGAGCCAGTGTGACTGTTTTGGTCTTGAAGCAGCGCAAGAGGCAAAAACCAACAGGAGCAGGAAAAGGGGACAAAGCCAGGAGTCATTTCAAATGAGAGAGAAAATCTGCATGTGTTCTTGTTCAGGGTGTCAGATGTTTTATGGAACACTTAAATTATTCAGCCCTGTTTGCCTTTCAACATCTTCTTCTCTGCTCCTCTGAGGAATTGCTGAGGCCAGCCATTTACACTACCTGATATGGTGCTGCCATCTCCAGTCCAGAGATGGTAACGCAGCAGCACTGCAAGTGATATGATATTCACTGGGCGGTTGTGCTCTTGTGTGTGCTACACAGATTAAAGAAGAAGCTTTAAGTTGAACCACAGATCTCGGTTGGAGGTATAACCTATATTAGTTCTCCCTCTAGTTCAAGGGACACTGATCAGTGAAATCAGCTGCTGTAGTGGACTGAAAACCAGCAGACTCCTGAACTCCACAGGACAGTCAGAGGGCAGGCTGAAGAAGATCTTTAGGGAAATTATGGGACTTAACATCAGACATAAAAAAAAACACCCTGCTTTCACGATGCTCTTTTTCCTTCATTTGTTTTCCCTATTATCACCTATTGATTTCTACTTTAAAAAGAAAAAGAAATAAATAATATGATGTTACAGAAGAGCAGTTCCACATTAAAAGGATGAAAGTGTGGCTCATTTTGTGATTTTCCATTCTTCCAATAGCGCTCTATAAATAGCAGTCCATAGCATGTGGAGACACAGCTGGTGCTGTTTCCTCCATCTGCACTATAACATAACTACAGTACGCAGCATGGGTTAAAGCACATGCATACACACACACACTCACAGTCACTGAGGGTTATGTTTTGACCTTGCCAGCTGCACCTCACATACACTGTTGCATGATTGCTTTACGTTTATATTGTGTTGCATCATCAACTTTGGATTATTCTCTGTAGATGTCCCAAGTCTCACTCAGAGGGAAAGGACAGTATGATGTCTCACTCGGACAACATGAAAGAACAGATCATCCATATTCCTCTTTAGTAACTCCATGTAAGCTACAGTCTGAACAGAGAGCTTAACTTAATCTTTCCTGCTCTTCGTTCATCTATCACATTCCAACATGAGTTTCCATGTTAAAGTTTAAAAGCAAACAAAATAACTTTTCAGTGCACAACAGATGGTGCACTAAGAGAAAAAATAAGAAGTAAAACTGCATTTGATATAGACCATTATTTAAGTTATCAAAGGAAGATAGTCATTCAGTGTTGTAATCTAATTGTTTAGAAGGGCAGATTGTATGTAGGTAGAACTTTAAACTGTGTTTTTTTCTATTGTGTTCAAAACAAAGATCAAACATACATGCACAGGAGAGTCAAATCTGGAGGACATCAGCAGTTGGAATATTTTGTCTTTATACTGTGACATGCCTGCACACCATGAGTGTTTTGGTTTAAAATGAAAGATCTGGCAGTAGACAGTGACATCAGCACTCAATGCACACTACTACACAATGTGAACAAACCAATAATAAGGGCCGAGGGGCTCAAAAATCCAAAACACAGATTTTATCCTGCAACAACATCAAGACCATTTCTGATCAAAGAGCAACATTTAAGAATATATGATACAGACATTTAAGGATATCCATTCATCATTAGCTAAGAAATATGGCATCAACACCAAACGACTCAGATTTCTGATGGGCTGTTACAGTGTCACTGTTTTAGGGACATGAGATATCATCTTTGTCAGATTGCTGTTAGTTTTTATGTTTATGGCACATTTCTAGTTATAATTGTTTCCCCTGCCGTTCATCACGGTCATGTGAAACGCATAAAACAACAAACTGATTAATCCACATGGAGCAGACGGATGAGATGTCAAACAGACAATCAATCTGAGAAATCACTGCTGGATACACATTCATGCACACACACACAGGAAGGGTAAAGTAACTCCAGAAGAAAAGAGAGATGAAATGTACAAGTGTAGAGTGAACATGGGAGTCGTTGACAAAATAAGAGCCTGCTTATACAGACTAAAGACATTTCTTTTTTCTCTGCTCATCAAACGAACACTGTTCCAAAACTCTCGGCACACTCTGAAACAAAGTGGAGTAACGCTCTTTGATGGAACATCCCAATTAACCTGCTTCTCTGGAAGACGTCTTCCTGTGCTTAAAAAAGGCTCATTACTCAGTTAAACTTTCTGCACAAGTAGACAAGAAATCCCTCCTCATAAAACCACCTTGTTTGCGGAACCATTTCCCTCAAAAAATCTTTCCGTTGACAACAATGACATCACAATTACTACTTTGAGGTTTCTGCTTTACTTGACTGCTAAATGCGTGACTGCTTTTTTTGCGAAACAGAAAAAGCACCTTGTTAAAACAATTTTCGAAGTCAAAAGCAGACTTTCCCTCTCTCCAGAAGTCCCATATGGTCGCCTCTTCTGTGTCACCTAAACTGAATTACTTTGACAAATGCTTTTTTAGCAGATGTGGTGTAAGAACACAGGTGGTGGATCCAGACAAAAATCAGTTTTCAACGTGAAATTCCAGCCACTGAGACAACTCATCTCTAAAAATGCCTGGAATCGTATTTCATCTTTATGATTTCTGTCAATTAAATATATCCAGTGCTCCCCTACATTCTATTTCATTCAACCCAAATGCAGCCAGCTATAGGAAGTGGCTCTCCACACACTGTTCCTGTAACTAAGAGTTGACTATAAAAGACAGAAGTTCAGACAGAACATTTACAGAGACAGGAATGAGCTTTTTTTAAGAGCAATTAGGCTGAGAGAGGTGATGAGTTTGCAATGATCTGACAGTAGAGGGAAGTGGGAGTTAGAGAACACAAGCCTGTGAGAGTGTAAGCAGATAAAAGTGCTGCTTCACAACATGTCTCATATGTCCTTTCTCTATTATCCCCTAAGTCAATTACTGGTAATTAAAACTCTGCCACGCCACCCTCCATCATTATCTCATCAGAACTCAGCCAATTTCTTTCTCATTCTACAAGCTTCATCTGCCCAGGAAGACTTGTCAAATTACAGAAAATGAGAGTAGCTTGCAGGAGCAAATTAAACTATGTTGACTTAGTTGCACATCTGTCTGAGAGCAAATACACACATGCATATTCTTTGCATCCAGAAGCGTATACGTGAGCACAAAAACATTTCAAGTAACGAAATCCCCAAGTTCAGTTTGGGTGAAGCTGCAGCAGAGAACACAAAAAGCACCGAGTCTGACCCAAAAATGTATCAGCAGCTCAGATCAGTCCAGACAGGCCGAAACCCTCACCAGTGACACAAGCACAGCCCCTCTCCCTGTGTTGTACACCATACACTCCACACACAAACTGTGTCCTACCTGTGTGACTTTCTCTGTGACATTGTGTGTCCGGTCAATGAGTTTGCAGGGAGCTATGATGTCCATCTCCCCGGTAGGCAGGGCAATAAGTGGATCAGGTTTGAAATCCACAAAGTTGAGGGTGATCTGAGGGATTTTGGAGATGGTTCGGTACCGCATGAGGTCCGAGTCTGAAGTGGAGTTCAGTATGTTGGATTTACTGTTTACTGCACCTGCAAACACACACACAACATAACCAGTGAGGTAAAAATCAAAGCCGATGATAGAAAGGGTCCTCTGTTTTTCTGCCTCTTTCTCACCAGTGCTGCTGCTGCCTTGCCGGACACTCGCTCTCCGGTTCTTTCTGTCCCAGTCAGGCCTCATGGCCTCAATCTCGTCTACAGAGGATGCACGACGCATGCTGTGGAAGCTTTCCCGCGAGCGGCTGTGTGACAATGAGCAGTTAGAGCCTGAGGCGTCTGGGTTGAGGCTGAGGCGGTGGTGGGGCGCTACACAGGGTGATGACTGGGTGAGTTGACCCACTAGGTGGGCTCCGTGCGGAGGAGGCGGAGGTGGAGGGTGGGGTACAGGAGGCCCAGAGCCCAGTAAGGTATGATGGTCCTCCTGGCGGTCCTCTGGCCAACTTTGTAGAACTGACCTAGAAAACAGAAAAGAACGTACTGAGTATTAACAGGATGGCAAGTGTCTGCCCAAACTAAGAAACCCTTGAGCAAACCACAATGTTGCTATTTGTAGCCAACAGTGACCTTTGACCTCACTGGAAGGGGAAAAGGCACAAGAGGACTTCCCTGCAGGAAGCAAACTTAAGATTAATTAAGATGAATTTGAGAAGAATAAATTAAAACAAGATACAATAAAGTGAAAACAATCCACATGTTAAGAAAATACACTAAAATAAAGGCAGTGGGATTCAGATGTTGAAGCTGAAAGTTAATTAGCCTGACTCAAGAGTGTAAGACATGTTCCACATAAACAGTAACTGTAATAACCCATCTCCAGATGTCCTACTTACCTGCTTCCACTGATTTGCTCTTGGTGGTCCGGTGATAAAGGGGGAAGGGGCAGGAACTCCCCCAGGCCTAAGGACTTGTGACTGTGGTGGTCTGGGTGCAGTGGCAGGGGTGTAGCAGTGGGGATGTGACCGGCCTCTGTGTCATCCAGGGATGCTTTACTGTTGGACAGGGAGCGCAGCAGGGGAAGACGTAGCTTGAAGCCTCGTGGACGACCTGGTGGAGAGAAGCAGGAGTGAAGGTGGAGGAAAAGACTCACTGCCTGCTGAGTGACAGGTGGAGTTCTAATATTAAAGTGTGAATGGGATGAAGAGGGAAAGAAAAGTGCAAAAGATATAAAGATGGGATATGGAGGGATATTCTAGGGAGTGGAAGTCATGCTAGGGGAGAGGGAGATTTGAACTGCTGAGTCTAATAAACCTTTCAAATACAGCTTCAAAAACAATCTACTGGAATCTGGGACAGTGACATTGATTAGATTTTGGTTTTAGCCACAAAGTTAAAAACAAGGAATCTGGCTGTGAGAGATACTTCCAAAGCATTGTCCTACTTCAGACACTCTTCCCTTGTGTTATCCCTCTGGAACATTAAGTTCCATTAAACCTGATCTGACACAAAATATCCAGGAAATTACTCAGCAAATGTCAGAAGCACCTGGCCTTCATGCAAAATAAAACAAACAAATGATCCCAGTGAATTTAAGTGATGTTTGTCGCCTCTCACTGACTTACTGTCGTTTTCAGTTAATAAAAAAGAAATGTAAAGGAATGAAAACACATTAGACTAGAGCTTTAAGCACCAAATAAGTCATAATATTATTTTTTTTTAAATGGTGCAGTCTTTTAACAGTCTGTGCACATAGTGTACTCCACCACTTTTTTATTAATCATTACAGCCATTCATACTCTTATTAATAATTTTCTGGGCTGATCATAAAAAAAATAAAGTAACTGAAAATGCACGACTTAAATTAGAAACAGTGCAGTAGAGCGAGCAGGGCAACAGGCTTGAACAGGAATGAAGGAAAACCTCAGGTCGCAGATAGAAAATGTCTCTTCTGTCTTTAAAAAGTTGCAGAAACCTTACTTGATGAAAAAACACCATCAGAAAACACCAAATACAGAAACAAAGTTGGTCATTAGTTACCCGTGACAAGCCAGGTGGGCAGGCGGTGGTTAAGCTCCTGTTTGTGGTCTTGAAATGTCTCCTCTGACATGACCTCAAAGTTGAGGATGAACATGATCACCACACCATCCTCGTTCTTCACTGGCACCACATCCACCATACACAGGAGGCACTGACCTGGGCGGGCAGAGAGGCAGATAAAGCTCAGTCAGAGTGATTGTATTTGATGAGGGGGTTTTATCTTTGGCCCCTACAGACCTAAAGCGTATACGGTTTTAGAGTTGGGATTAAAACATCCAACCCTGGTCATATTATTGGAGGTAACAGCATAAGCATGGACAGCAGGAGAATTTACTCGTTACATACAACACACAAATTCAATCTTCATTTTAACAATTATATGAAATTCTACGTGCAGAAACAGTGCATTATGAGTGGTCACAGATGCATCCATGCATGTCACACTGTGGCGGTAAGCACATGTATATGCACTAATTACACAGGTGCACTTTCACGCACGCACTTTTTCATTCTCTCTCCTTATTAAACATGCATCTGCGCTTAATCATCTCTCACACACTCTTCCATATGAGGCCGGGCATGTTCGCTAATCTGCCACGAGAGCTAAAACAGCTAAGTAAGCGTGAAATTAGACTTCATATGACAGTAAGTGGCTGTGAGTTTTCTGCCAGGTCTACAGGCCTGAATCCATTGTACACAACAGCTAGACTGGAAGACAGAATAAGAAGCTATTCTGGGGATGTTTTCATTCAAAACATCAAAATACATTCGTACATACACGCACACACTGAGAGAAGATAAAGACATTGTCACCTTAATTTAAAATATTGGCTAAGCTAAGAAAACCCTACAGCAATGGATGAGACAATCAATACAGAAACACAACCTGAAAAAAGTGGTAAAAGAGTTTGGGAAAAGAGTATTTGCTACATTTACATTCAACACTGATCACTGGGAAACATACCAAAGGTGTCATGGCAGATCTATGACTTAAGTTTTCTATACCTACTCTTCTGCGTTATCTAGCAGGAGATATAATGGATATTGAAACCTCCAGCATGAATGCTAGTCCCTTTTTCAGGCAAGCCTGTCACCTGCATACAGAAAACAAGTCAACAACTCTCAACAACAAAATATCCGGCAATTTCCAAACACAGGTTTCCAAAAAGTACACTCTTTTTAATAAACTGCTGGTAAAAGTAAGATAAAGCTGCAACACATCAGTTACAACACACAGACAGTCATCATGCAGATCCAGGTCATATGGATGGTAAACGATATGCAATTACATGATGGTGCATGTGCTCTCAAATACAAGAAATGTATACAAAATTATCTCTGAAGTGTCTGGCAGCCATTTTGTCATGTTACACATCATTCCAATCCAATTTAATGTGCCACTCTTGCCCCCCTTGTCCTAATAACAGGAACATTATAGAACCAAGCTACAATGAAGTACACCCAGTCTGCAATGCAAAACTAAAGGCTCATACTGTGCACCAGCTTTTTGAGAACTGAAGAAAGCTGTCTAGTTTGTCACATTAATCCTTGAGTTAATATTTCTTCTAACCATGGATGCGTTGGCCGCTGCTGAAAGTGGCCTCCTGATGTTAAATTTCTCCCAATGTATTTCCCACTGTACCTGGTTTTAGTCCGTCCCGTCTCTTACCTGGACAGTGATGGTCAGTGACCAGCTCAACAAATGGCGGACACAGCAGTTTCGGGCGTGTGGAGCAGTTACAGCCAGCACGGTATGCCGTACAACACGATGTACAGTATGTCTACTGCATGCCTGCCTTACTCACCCACCCACCCGCCTGTCATTCATCGCGCATCACCACTGGATAGTGGGCTGAAATCCGATTGGACAACAGGATAATCCCCACACAGGAGGGGGAAAAAATATGAAACACAGGGAAAACTAAAGGATTACACCATCTGGCCATATCAAGCAGCATGTGTGCGTATGTGTGTCTGTTTGTGTGTTTGTTTATGTGCACATGTGTAGGTAGATGCCCAGTCTAATGTTCATTCATAATCTATTGGGTCATGTCCATTCATGCCTGTTTTCATTAACAGCCGTGACACTGCATTTGCAGACTTTTTAATCGCAGAAGGTGTTGCTGCATCACTTCTAAAGCTGCTTTACAAAGCTCTGCAACACGCTGTCCAGGCAGGGGCAATCTGCAGACAGTTTTATGACAAGATTTAGTCACAGAGAAGAGAAGTGAGAATGACAGAGCTTACAATTACTTCAGAGACTATGGGAAAAAATATATAATCTCAAATGCTAATGCTAGTCTTATCTACATGTAAAACTCTGGATAGTTTAAGGAAAAACTTGAAATAATAAAATACCTCTTATTACTTTGTAATATCAGTTGAATTGGATTACTGGAATCCATCACTGATTCTAATTACTGTCACATGAATAGTTATCACAGACTTTTTGATCCCATGTTGATATGTGGGTCATATTCACTGACCTGGTGTATGAATTCACAGCAGACCCTGTCTTAGAAACACCTTGGTATTAATACAGCCTGAACCAGCAACCAAATTGTAAGAGCAGAAAGCTGTGAGTCTTTGTGTTTCTGCTGAGGCCCAAAGCAGAGTCATGCATGTTTGTGGATGACAGATGGGATTTGTGGAAATACAAACATGAGCATGCGCATACACACCCTACAAGGTAGGATTAAATGTCAACAAAAGAGGATCTAACTGGAGTTCATTGTTCTCAATACAAATACACCACAAGTATTTATTGTCAGTTCTTTTTCTGAATCTGTAACATTCACTCTGTAATGGTTCCCTTCTGTATTTCATGTGTATACATGCAAGTGAATGTTTAAGTACACATATGATGTTCAAAATCATACATGCATGAATGCATAGATCAGTGCATGAGACCATTAACCACTGTGCTCTACTGTCTTCATGGACACATGAACACACATCAGTGAACATGTGTAGATGGTTTGTGTGTGTCCTGAATTTGGCAGAGTGGTGAAGATGAAGAATTGAGCCTACATAATGTACGGACATCAGACCTATTTGCTGCTGGCCATCATACCAACTCTGTTGTAGATGATTTCCTCAGAGAGCATCTGAAATGAATTGAGCTCAAAGGTTAACAGGACAAACGCCATTTCATCTAAATGCTCTGCCTGGATGTATTCCAATTCAGCGTGTACCATCTGATAATCTGATTCAGCGTTGCTGACTTACAAAGCTCCAGGAGATTATCACGATGCTCTAAAACACATCCAAAAAAAGCACAGAGAGCAAACTGCTCATGGCGGACCAGGGATGGTTCAGCCACAACACAGTGTGCTCTACTACATGGTCAAACGGAGTACCGAGCTTCAACTTCACTGGTCAACATGTGACAAAATATGCACCAGAAAATAACTGTCTGGTGTGGATGCAATGAGGGAAACAAGAAACTAAGACCTTGTATCAGTTGTCAGGCTGGATCATACATCAAACATCTGCATCAAATGTAAAAATGTGACAAAAATATTGTGCTGTCACTAGAAAATATCTCTGTCACTCAAACTTAATGGTTGAGTTCTTCTGTTAACACATAACACCAATTCATCAAAAGATTTTGCTTTATGACAAATTACAAAATGAGTTGTCACTTCTGAAAATGAATTACAACAGAACATTTTATTCTCTAATGTAAATGCACAATCAAGAAGGATTTCAATGTTTTAGATATGTGGTACCAAAAACATGGTTTTAGTACTATCTTTGGTTTTCCTGAAAAAGATTAGGATCTTCAGTCTCAACAGCTATGGCATAATAACATTTGTTCCCACAATTTTCAAAGGCACGGGTGGATCAAAAAAAAAAAAAAAAAGACAGAATTATATAACTACTGCCCCTTACACGGTATGGGCCACTCTGGGTCAACTGAAAGAAACAGTAAGCAAGCAAGGAAGGACGGAAGGATGAAAAAAAGGTAAGACAGACTAATAAAGGGTATTGTTAGATGGGAGGATGAAAGAAAGAGGTAAATGACAGAAAGGAGAGAGAAAAAAATTAAATCCTGAGTAAAGGTGTCCAGTACTTTGGATGGAATGGATCAGCAGCTGGTTCAGACGGAGTAATCTACATGCAGAGTGAAGGAAAATGACTGAAAACCACAGCAGACTGTATACGAGGATACAGAGGCACGAGATGGGAAGGATTAGCTGTTCAAGAACATCTTTCTTCCAGCTTAGGAGGAGATGAGAGAGGATTGGAGAGTAGTAAACAGAGATTTGGCTGCCCCCAAGTAACCTGATGTCAGACCACACTTTACTCAGACGATGAACACTTCCTGCAATGCTAGAACTCTGAAAGAGGTCAAGGAGTTTTTAGCATTTATCTTATCGTTTTAACCCTTTCAACCTGAGAAAGGTAATCAGGTGAACCAACACCTCTCTTTCCAGTGTCTCGCCTTTCATCCACAGGGCATCACGCAGTGTGTCGGATTAGAAGTTAGGATCATAATCTCTGCAAGGGAACAAATGGATTAAAGGAAAACTGATTTGAGTTTGATCCACCAGCTCCTCACTTCTGTACTGAGGTGAAGTAAAGTGGTACATGCACTACATAGGAGTGTAACTTTCTATTACCACGTTCAAAAAACATGTGCATATACAGTGTAATACACATCTTTAACATGCAAAATGATTCATAATTGTTTATAGATATTTATAACAGCAACAACACCCACACATGAGATTTTTGGAGGTGAAAAGTATCATGGTGCATCATCACATCTTGACTTCACATGTACTACTGCTGAATGCCAACAGAAGCAAAGGTTTTACTATGTGAGATAAATTGAGCATAAAAATCAAAATACTGTCTCAATGGCATTCAGAGAACAGGGAATTCCCTGTAAAGCCATGCATCCACTCCTCCTAGTGGACAACAGCAGTCTCTACATGCTTATAGACAGGTCACGGCACAGCATTTGTTGTCAGTGGTGCAACAACACAGGGAAAAATTGTTCATATTCACTGTAGTGAGTGAACTACATATGATTAAAGGTTTATGCTCTGTGATTATATATTTATTTAGAATCCTACAAATCTCACTGTTGTGTAAGAAGCTTTACAAAGAAAAAAAAAGTTGTTTGCAAGAGAATATCACAGCAGTCACAAATTACTTTTTTCAAACAATATATTCAAAAGCTGTTGATTTTTTTGTGATAATCAGAAACGCTTTGTTGCCTCAAAGCTCAAAAGGGGAGAAGGCATCTTTAGAGAGCGCAGTATTTCCAGCTCTTGTTAGTTTTCAAACTGTTAAGAGAGTGTCAGTTATGTAACCCACAGCTGTTCCTACTTGCAAACTATGTGGATGGATTTATTAATTCATCCTCACAGCACACATCTTTTTCCCCATCAGGACGGGGATATCATATCTGAAAGCTCATGGTTAGTGTCCATCACAGACAAAGACAAAAGACAGAGGACATGTGTGTGTAAAAGCTGGAGAGATGTAGGAGGATAAGGATGTGAGCTGTCTTTCTTCCCAGTTGCTCTGTTTTGTATCACACAGACAGACACACATTCAGTGACAAAGTGACAGAGGGGAATGGAAGAAGCCGAGAATCCCACTCACAGACATGCTCCTCCACTCCATCACTCTTGCAAAAAAAAAAACTAAAATAGGTAAGTTCAGATTTTCATTTCCACAAATGCAATGAGATGGCTTTAAATATTCTACAGCGTGGCTGGCTGAAGGCCAGCCTGTGGAGATTGTTATGTTCCTGGCCACAATCAGAGGCATAGAAGCCCTTCTTAAATCCAAAACACTCAGGCCACGCTGACAACCTCACTTGCATAATTGCCTGAAAGTGTCATTCATCAAAAGGAAAACATAAAGTACACAGTTTAATTCATTATTAATGTCAATGAACGAGCATCACAAGATATTTCATAGTGCGACGTCCTCGTAAACACTAAATCTTCAGTGTCATGACAAACTGTGTCAACCACACACTTTGCAGAAGTGTCCTTTCATGAACCAGTGGTCTAATGCCCTTTAAAGTAACGCTCTCTCTAGTGACTATTACTTTCACACCACTTCTTCCTACAGTATATTGTAAGATAATTTGAGTCCTCTATACAAGGTATTATAATTCTCACTAGACCTTCAACCTACACTTCAAAATGGCAAACACACCGGGAATCACAGCAGCATAGAGACTATGACACACAAGATACAACATCAGCTGCAGCATCAACAGTTCAGGTCTGGCAGGGACTTTGTTGCGCGTCATTCCCCTCTCTCTATATCCATATTTCCCATCTGCGTATCAAAACTAAACTTTTTATTTCTTTAAATTGCAAACAGTATATATTAGACCATATAATAAGTAGTGAATGATTTCAGACATAACCTGCATCAAATGAATAGATTTCCTCAAGGGAAAAGTGTAATTTAATTTACAGTTAATTAAAGGGAGCTTGGTAAGAAAAAGGCACTGGTGCTTATATGTTGCTGATGTAAAGAGATTCCCTGTACAGAGAAATGGATAAAAGAAACTGGCTTTGGAAGGCAATGAAAACCCAACATCAAAGCCCTGAATTCCTGCCAGCTCTAAGGATGCTGTTTGTAGCCAACTCTGACCTCCCTTGCAAATGAGCAATTGAAAAGGGAATTTCCCCCCAAGGGTGCAGAGTAATTTGTCTGCTTTCATCAGCCACATCAGCAAACCTTGACCAACTTTGTTTTGCCTTATTCTCACAGGGGATCCCCTTCTTCCATCATAAGTGCTACGTAAGTTGTGCATGCTTTAGAAATGCACCTGTGCACAATTTCCTGTGTATTAATCACCATGCAGCAGCAAGCAGTAAACAATTTAATTAAATATATTAAATTAGATTATAATTAAATTATATTCACAGGATTTTAACTCAGTTTAAATCATGTGTTATTTGCTCTGTGTAATTATTGTCATTATTGGTTCTAGTAATTATGATAATTATAATGCCCACTCAAGCAAAAGAACAGTACAGCAGAGCATATTAAAGTTGTAAACGAAATATATGTAGTAAGTATCATGTTATCAGTGGAAGGGTATGGGCTCAAATTAGGGTCAAAAAGGTTCTGAGCTTTTAAAGTGATGTTCACAAATATTTCCAAAGTTAGCTGTAAACCAACCATTGTGAAACTTTAAAATTAATCAGCTTCAGCATCAGAAATTCCAGTTTGTACATATGCAAAAAAGATGTGTATTTGTACAAAAGATGTGATGTGAATAAAATCTATGAACAAACGATAGTGAGGTTCCAAGTATGAAATCTGACCCTGTCTTTACACCTGAATCGGACTGGACCATGACAACCCAATCACAAAGCAGAGTCCAATCAGAGGGCATGTGGTTCCATTACTTTCATCTCTACCACATGTCCCAAAAGGTGTAGAAGATTTTCAAGATGGTGCAAGCTCTTCTGCAACCCAGGTGGGTTTAATTATATTTGCTGATGCTGCAAAAAATAATGGTAAATATTTGATGTGTAGTGTATGGATGAAAGCAATTCACATACTAATCTGAGCCCACAGAGGGGTCTGAGGGGTTTTAATGAGCTTGTCATATCTAAGTACTTAACCTGCAGGCTGCAAACTTTCTGAATATCTCTGCTCCAAGAACGGCACTGAAAACTAGTCCTAAAAAACCACTAGGTGGCAGGGCACAACAACTTTTCCCTTGTTATTCTTCTGAGGTAATATGCATAGTGGCTAATGAAACTACACACACACACACACTGGAGTGCTGTGAGAAACAGAGACATAGAAAGAATCTGGCTATATACACCACAGCACCGAGCCTCATACAGGTCTGCTGTTCTGAGAGGGCTGGACAGGGAGCTGGAAGACAGAAACTGGTGCATGTGTGCTCGGGTGCTCGTGGCATTTGTCTCTGTGTGTGAATGTCATACAGACTGGTAATATGGGTGTTGCAACCCCCCCTCTCTGATCTTGGCCACCAGCTGTCCTCTGATAAGTGATGTAACATTACTTCATCTTTCAACACTGATAACGCACACGCACACATGCACACAAGAGCACACCAGTGCCATGTGGTTGACCCCTACACCTTTTTCTAGATTGTCTTGGGATGAGAAGCAGTGGAAGGACAAACTACACCAGCCAACAATTCATCAGCCTCCTTCACCTGTAATAGAGACAAATAGCCAACTGGTGAACTGTGTGTTTACATGGCAACATGGCAGCTGGATTGTAATAGATTATCCAGGTGTGTATCTGTTTGTGTAAGTGTTCATGCTTTGAACATGTACATGTGTGCATGTGTGTATATATATGTATATATTTCTGTTCTGTATAATAGGAGGGCTGACTCAGCCTGCCCCCTGTTGGCAGGAAAAATGGTGATGCAGTCGAGCTGTGTATATGATTGATGCAGCCGAGCTGATGGGAGCAGGGTGGCTGGGAAGTTGACAAAGCTCCTGACTGCATGGTAGGGTCCATTAAACCAGCTGTCCGTCCCAGAGGGCACCTGCTCTGGATAAAGGATTAGGTGTGCTAGTGGTGACTGCAGCCCTGAACTCGGTTTGTTCCGTGATGTCTATCCAGTCCTGGAAACCTTTAGGTGGATGACTGGATTGGCAAAACCCATGCTGAATTTCTGAGGTTGTTTCACACATTAATGGGCTGGATACTCTCAGGGATCAGTAATCCACTACAGTAAGTCTTAGGTGAGGCAGGGATGACCCTATATTTTATCTATTTCAATCAACTTTCCAGCCATTTAGCCATTTTTTTCTGTCAGATAGCTTGGCGTGTATGCAAACGAGAGAATGAGTGAGTAAGCAGGGACAGGACACCGGTTTTTGAATATGTCAACTGCAATCTGATAAGTCGAGGTGCTGTTATACAAAATCAGTCACTTTTGAGATGAGTAACTGTAACACTACCACTGACTGTCAAATGGGTATTCGTCTCTAGGAAACACTGAGTGATGCATAGTAATATCATAGAACTCAATTGTTTTTCTATTAATTTTATGGCAAAACGAATAAAGATAATGACAAGAAAATGCCAGGATCAATCTAATGTAAAACACTCTCTTTCTGGAACCCTCCCCTTCCTTCCATATTCGTGTCCTACCACTCACTATTAGTGAAAAGTTAATCAGAAAAGATGAAACGCTTTCTCCTCCACAGCCTTCATTAAGAATTCCCCTCTCACCCTCTTCTATTGACGGGACAGAGAAATAAGAGAATGAAGTAATGGGGGAACAGAAAGATCAGCTGACTGATCACAGATTAAGGTCTTCCATTAACACTCACACTTGATCACCACATATTAATAAAAGGAGAAGACTAAGTGTAATCAGGTGGTTAGACGTTCTCAGCAGCACCCAGAAGGCACAGATATCTGAGGACATGAGTCACAGAATTACAATGGGAATGCTTCTAAGTTCGACCAAGACACAGGTACAGGTTGGATATCTTCCTCAGAGAAATGTTGATTAAGTCAACACAGAAGCTGATCTGTCATGTTGCATTACAGTACGGGGTCTATGACCAAGTATCTAACTGCCTTCCACATTCTCTATCTACATTTATTCTAAAAACTGAGTAGGCTATACATGAAGTGTTCACAGAATTATCAAAAATGACCACAAAGAGACACTAAACTATCACAAAGAGAAAAAAAAGACCACAAAGTCTCCTTCAGTCTGGGTGTTTTTTTTACTAATATAGTTTGTTAGGCTGTTTAATTGTCTAATACTCCGTCAGTGTTCATTGCCAATTGCAATTTTCTTTTGTGGACATACAACATTCAACACAATTGCAATTATTTCATAGCTAGACCAATGTATGACCCCATATGTTAGCTGATATTAGCTCATCACAGATATATCAGTATCTGTGTGTCAGTCAATAAACTGGTCGGTACTGGAACACTGAAATATCAAATTTTGGTGTTGACCATTAAATCCAGTAACAGCTGGGCTAATGCTGGAGGGAGTAGTTAAAAGTAAGGCTGAATTGTACTGAATTATATTGACAGATGTGTTTAATTCAAGACAAACTAATATCAATATGAGTATCAGCTTCAGAAATTCATTCTTGTTTGGGCTATAAGATAAATCAAGGTGCAATAATTACATTGATGAAATTATAAAACCACATACAAAGTATAAATGTGTATATAAAAGCTGAGACTATAGATGCTGACCCATGTACACATGCACAAAAGTGTGTAAGTGTGATCCCACAGGATGGTGTCTGAGTGCCTGCAGGCTCCTTTACTGTATGAGACAGAATGACAAGCCACCTGTGAGGGATCAATGGCCAAGCTGTCTCAGTGTCTCTGCAAGTGACACTGTGTGAGATCGTGGTGTCAAACACACACAGCATAGTCAGCTGGATGTCTCGTTCACCACACTTTGCTCACGTCACACGCAGTGCTATTAACAAACTACATGTCAGTACTGCAGCACAGACACACGCACCTGGTCAAATGGAGACCAGCATGCCTGTTAAATGAAAAAGCACATGTCACACCCTGATACCCACACATGTAGAGGTGTGGATCACACAAACACATGCGTACACAGGTCGACACACAGGTACACACAGATTACATGTCAGGGGGTTTAAAGCACCTGCACTGCATACAATAAAGACAAAAGAGGTCAGGAGACAATGATATGCTGAGGTAAAAGTAAGGCTCACATGAATCAACACGCTCTTCAATTACTTTTCCCTCCTGCTTCCTGCCATCCTCAAGTAGAAACATGTTGAAGCTTGAACATCCAGGATATGCCCAACACACCAAAATAAATCATTTATAAACAACTAGAAGCATCCTCTGGACAGGATTTAGCCTGACATGTTGTCGGTGGGTTAATTAAAGTTCCATCTACCTCTATCAGGTTTACAAATGTGGCTTTTCTCAGGAAGGGCTCATTAGAGAGATACTTAATGTTACAATTAAAGAGACTCCGGAAGGGATGGCTGCCATTTTCTTTTTACGCTTCGACATGTTACATTGCGTTAGCAGCAGGGAGCGTGCATGGACGTGTGCAGCACACATGCACATACAATGAGCACAGGAGAAAAACATCTTTGCAGCATGAATTATTTAACACATTGACCTGAAAGTAAAGATTTTAGACCCAAAATGTAGCTTGAGTCTGTTTCAAGTTGAGAAGCTGTTAGTAATAAAACCACCCAGCATTCACTTAAAGCTCCAATGTCTAGGATTCAATTTATCAAAAATGTATCAAGAAACCCACTGTGGTAGATTGCAATGCACACCACTTAACAGTCAGTGTTGTACAGAAAAAATGATAGAAACAACAAAATTCACATTATTTGCATTCTTTCACATTCAGCACTCTATCTATCTAGAAAAGAAATTTACACACTAATTAACACCAAATATTTCAAGAATAGCAAGAAGGTTGAAGTAAAAAATAAAGAAGTAGATTGTGCAGTACTGTTAATTAGTCTATTTATAATGTGAATGGTAGAAATTTGACAACCCTTTCTGCTCAACTAAATGCCCTGTCACTGACACACTTGACTTTTTAATGACTTATGGAGAAGAAAGTAGTGCCATAATGAATTAAAAGTGCCAAGAAAATATTCAAATATGCTTTATATAACAGATGTCAGTGCTTAATGGCTTTAGACTGGCCAAGCTGGCACAGAAATGCAAAGATGTACAATCAAGGACAGACCCAAAACCTTCAGTCATCAACATTACACATCACACACTCATTATCACACCCAAGAATTAATTTACCCCTGTGAGGCCTGAACTATACAGAACAGTACACAAGTACTGTGTCAGTACTGTTTGAAATTACACAAGACACAATACATAATGAACACAGCACATGCAGTATAGTGCTGTGTTCATTATATTTTTCTAGATAATGTGAATCTAAGTGATTTTAGCCCTTCTCATGGTGTCCAGTAATATGACGAAGTCGGTCAGTAAGCCAGGACTGCCATGAAATTTGGTACAGACACTTGACCCCTGACCTTTGTACTTGTTAAAACTGTAAATATTAGTAAATTATTTAATCAATATAAAATTCATTAGCAACAAAACTGATAGCAAATTAATCATGTACATCATATTTTTAACTACGTAACTGACTGAGGGTTCCAGTGAATGTTTCTCATTTTTTCTTTGCATTTTAAGAATAAACTAAATATATTTGGGTTTTTGGAAGTTTAATAAAAGCAATTTTAAGACTTCACCTTAGATTTATTTGCATTTTTCCCAATTTTTAAACTGAAAACTGTATTGATTAATGGAAAAAAATAACTTATACTCCAACATACAGTCAATATACAGTATACTGATATGGTTAAATGAACATTTTGACCTCCATGGCTATCTTGTTTTAAATAATGGGGCTTTTCAGAGTGAGACAGGTGGAGGAGAGATGAAGTGAAGGGGGGAAAAAAGTGAGAAGACAAAAGTTTCATTTCCTGTCCAGGGCTGCAGTTATTTAACATGCTGATGATTCCCATCCTCCTCTGTCCCTGTCTGCCGGACATTCCTGCTCTCTCACTGTTTACAGACAGACAGGAATGCACACTTAAGCTGGACAGGTATCTACATAAAAAATTTCCTGGGGATGAACCTCGGAGAGTCAGATCAAGATAACGAGGACTTTCTGAGTGTTCCTACTTGAACAAAACATCTCACAGCTCACGGTTGGAGTTGTTATTCAACATCGACCATTCAAAAATCAGAGAGGAACAAGGTAACAGCTCAGAGGCCAAAAAAAAAAAAAATCACAAATCCAGAGCAGTCTGTGGAAGAGTGTGTGAGAGAGAACTTCAGCAGGGCCCAGATGGTGGGAATAGTGCCATTTGGAGGTCAGTTGAGGTTATTTGAATAGAGGAGATAAGTTTATTTGAATGGAAAAATCTGTGGTTGCATGTCGTTTTCACGGTCCCTGACAAAGGCCAGAACAATGGGCAGATGGAAGGCATGACCTGAGGGATTTGCATAAAATCAAGCGAATGATTAAACACATATGTTCTGCATTATATGGATTGTCTATGGCTAAACAAAATGAACATAAACCTACTAAATGTTGTATTTCAGAATTCATACACAGATCTACTTTTCTATAACTGGTGATTGCCCTCTCCATTTTCTTTGCTGTTATGCCTTTGCACGCTTTCCTGCCTGCTGTGTTGCCCTCTCCATCTCTCTCCCACTCCCTCCCTCTCTCTAGAATGTGGTTATGTAATATCTCAAGACTTGGAGAGAGACAGGGACAGGGGAGGTGCTGACACTTTCAAAAGATATACTCTGATGTATGTTTCTACCTTTTTCAAGCCTTTCTCTTCCTCAGCAGAGAAGGAGAAAGCTACCATCCCTCCAACCACCTGCAGAAAGCTGTGCTAATTTCCAGAGAGAGG
Organism: Toxotes lorentzi; assembly: GCA_037833715.1. Classification (NCBI taxonomy): domain Eukaryota; kingdom Metazoa; phylum Chordata; class Actinopteri; family Toxotidae; genus Toxotes; species Toxotes lorentzi. Next base: position 15,392,305 of record JBBMJY010000013.1, read on the forward strand.
CTGAAGCTTGCAGCACATGTCCACCGCTGTTCGTTGGCGTGCTCATTTACCAGCCGGGCTCTTCAAAACACAATCTGTAATTGTCTCCTCTGTATGGAGCTGAGCCACTTTGAAACATAGTTTGTAATTGTCGGGCTGATGCTCTGTGGTTTGGGTAAGCAGCAAGATAAGTGTTTTTGGCAAACGGGCAACAAAGCTTGTTAACCATAATGAGCCAGTCGCCTGCATTAGAGAGAGAGGAAGAGGAGTAAGGAGAGAAAGTTGAGGGAAAAAGGTATAAATTAGTGGAAGGAAGGAGAAATGGTGAAGTAAAACTGAAGGGGAGTGTGTGCAGAGGACAGACAGAATCAGCTGTAGTAATATGACACGGGGGCTTTAAAAAAAGCTGGTGACCACAGAAAAGCAAGACAGTGGCCATGATATCGTCATTTCTTTATTTAATTAAGAATGATGGGACGGTTCAACAAACACCGTCCACCACCTGCTCCCTAATTTAAAGGGACAGCTTCATAAACTGTGGGAACTTGTTTCCTTGGTAACAAAGGTTGAAAGACTGTCTCAAAGGCAGAGACAGTGAAACAGAAAAAATAGGGAATGGAGACGACTGTCGAGGCTTAAAGAGTACAGGATCGGTGGAACGTAGTGTTACAGCGCTACTGACATGCAAGTGAAGTGTGTGTGTTTGTGTATGTGTGATACTTTATTGCTGACTGTCACCAGCTGTCGGTTTATAAGCTTCGTGATGGAAACCAGAGTGTAAAAGAGAGCCCGAGACTCATCTGTTGCAGCTGTTACCTTCTGCAGACACAGACCGAATCAGTCCCAGTCAGACACAAACACACACAGCCATCACATCCACATTCATCCTCATGTGGATGTGAGGATGAATGTGTCTCTGTATCTTTTTCATCTCATTCTTTCTCTTCCTGTGGCGTCTCCTTCTATTTGTCTCCTCCCCTTCCCTCACCTCCTCCTGCTCCGCTATGTGTGGCCAGAGGGCAAAGTTAGCAATGAGTGATGTTTGAATTGCCACATCTGTCCAGCTCTGCTCACATTCCCACGTACATACTTGCACAAGCACATGCACCAAACAATAACTAAAAAGACCTGCTGTGTCTCCCAGCTTGGGGAGCAAAGGAAGCCCAGTGGCGAGGCCATGCATCAGAGCCAGGCCTGATGAAAGCCCAGTAGCAGGGACTTGTCTTAATTTACACAGGATTCTGTGTAAAGACATTCAAAGGGAAGTCATCTTATTCTTTATTTGATAGTAGACAGTATGAAGAAGATTTTCTTTTCTCTCTCACATAGAAATCTGCACGCTTGCATCTGTGTATTACGGAAACGTACCTTTACGCAGTTCATGTGTATGTGTGATGAACAAACTAATCCATAATTGGCCTCAGTGACCCACAAACTACTTCCATGCTGTGCGGCTCATTAGTTTGATGAATATGATCGTTATTTTAATCAATAACTGACCAGCTAATGAGCCAGCCAACCAAGCATGGGAACACACAGATATGAACAAATTAAATACAATGCAAGAATACAGCTGGAGCCCTGCTACACACAGCTATATGAAGTTATTTATCTCCTTTTGCTGCTCTGTAAAAACTAATCACATAGTGCTGGTGTCAAGGTGAAAAGTTATTTTTATTTTAAGATACTTCACACAGCTTTAGCAATAACCTTGGACTGTAAGTGATGCTATGACATGAGAAACCATGACTCTAAAGCAAAGCTTCTGAACTGCCGACGCTGGAGAGTTAATCCATATGTGACAGTATGAGACCATACTGTCTTTAACAAGGAGGAAACTGTAGAATCATAACATCAGGTAATCTGAGTATAGCAACAATCCAAAAATACAAAATGCTTTTGCATGTATGGATTAGAATTATCTGCAGGAAATCCTGCAGTGCCTCTACATTCATATCTAGATTTCTGACTAGCTTCCTCTTCAAATTCCCCAACTGGCTCAAGGTCTTAGAGCGCTGAGACCGTGTTTATGTTGTGGTTACAGTAATATCACCTCTCTATTCACAGTGCCTCTAAACCAGCCAGCAGCTGAGGCAGATCACAGTTAAGAACATATGAGATTTAACATGAGTTTCTATGAGCTTAACTGGCAGCCAGAAAAAGCCACAGACCTCTGTGTGTACAATAAGTGCGTGTCTGTGAGCTGCGAGGGGAAGCACTGATGAGGAAGAGACGAGAGAGCTGAAGGAGTGCTGGTGAACAAGTTTGGGGGTGAGTGGATGGGTGACTGAGTGAGTGAGTAAGTGTGTGCATGTGCGGCAGAGAACTAGCTATTGAATGTGTACTTGTGATGGAGAGAGAGAGAGAAAAAGAGAGAGAGAGGAGAGGCCACTGTTGAGTGTTGAGTGTGTGAGAGAGTGAGTGATTGACTCAGTGAGTGAGAGAAAGATTGAGGCAGAGAACAAGGGAGGAACGGCAAAAGAGGGTGTGTGTGTGTGTGTGTCTGTGTGTGTGTGTATGAGGTAAAAGGGTTCTGTAAAACATTAATCTTTGTAGGTCATTCATCAGTCTACAGACAGAACACTGGCCAACTACATGCTAGATAATGTGCTTTGCATAATGGCTACCAACAGTAAAAGATATCACTGTACACAAGCCTGACACACACACACACACACACACACACACACACACACACACACACACACACACACACACACACAAGGCAACCCAATACAGCAGGGCTTAAATATTTAAGAGGAGCTATGTGTGTGTATGTTGTATTTGTGTGCTTTTTTTGTTTGTGTGTGTGTGTGTGTTTTGGATGTGACACAAATGTTTCCAGCCCAGGCCATGTGGAAAATTGCCTCCCCTAACTCCAGTTACACACAAAAAAGTTGTGTCATCTCTGCGTACAAAATGGTACGAATTGTTGAAGTAAAGCAAAAAAAAAGAAGAAGAAAAAGCCTCAACAGCAAACTGCATCAAACTGCTGGCAACAAAGGCATTAACAACACGAACCTGCCTTTTGTTCTACAATTAAAGGATTAAACGAGCTAATTAGAGGTTTCAAAAGAAAACCAGACAGTGAAAATACTGTTACAATAACATTGCTTTGTTTTCTTTGTGTTTTGTTTTTTTTTACTTGAAAAAAATCAGCATGTTGCAGCACTGGTTGCTCACTCATCCTCAGCATCAGTCATCAACACAGTGAAGTGTACTGGCACACAGTAACAATGGGGTTAGCATGTGCTGTGGAAAAGTGAAAAACATAATACCTGATCTACCCAGAGCTGCTGCAGACTCCAGTTCCCACTGTTGTCAGGCCGAGAATCATCTGCCATGTTGTGCTAGTGTGAGCCAGGCTGCTTGTGATGATCTTACATTCTGACAGCATATACAGGAGTGGATCAGTAAAATGAATAAGCTATCCAATCCTGGGTTTGATGTGGTAATGGCAGTGACAGATTACCTTCCTTCTACATGGAAGTGTGACTAGCTTTTCATAACATTCATCAAATCCTATTGCTGCTGATGTCAAAAGTGAGAGGCATTTGAAATCATCGGCATACAAATGAAAAGTGACATCCCACAATTAGAACTGCACTGTCCATGTAATCTAATGCTACAGCCGAGGTACGAGGGGTGATGCAGAATGTGTAGGAACAGAGTGAAGGGCAAGCAAAGGGAGGAAAAATAGATTGGAAAGGGATAGATCAGAGAGCACGGGAGAGAGATTACGGGAAGAAGACAAAGTTAGAGAGGGGACGGCTATTTCAGGATTTTGTGGAGGAGGGCAGGAGTGACCTTTAAGTACTGTTTTTGGGTGGGGAGAACCTTTAGTGTCAAAATACTTCTTTCATACAGTTACACAAGGGTACAGAAAGACTTTATAAGGGTGTTTTGATTAGAGCAGTGGTTCTGTATAGAAGAGCTACAGCTAGACATGTGACTGAGGGTCAGTAAACATCTGATACAGCTGATTTGGGATTTTTATGGAGCTCTTTCTACTGTAACAATGAACAGATCCTTCTTAGGAACACCAAAGCTTTCTGAAGTTCTTGTTTAGTGCACCTACTTCCTAATAGTACAAAACCATAAATTGAAATTAGTGTGTTTAGAAAACATTATTAACACTTAAATTGACAAATATTACAAATATTTACAGAACTGCTTATGCACATGAGCTTTGGTCATTCATCAGATTAAGAAGGGAGAGGTTACAGTAAAATTTGCTCCCTCTGCTGTTGGTTTATGTTAATTTGCACATTTACCCCATGAGTGAGAAGTCAAATTGTCAATGTATTTAGCACTATGCTGTGCTTTTCTATTAACATATAACTCTAGTGAAAAAAAAGAAAACAATTGCATTACTTTAAAAAGTAACTGTAGTCATACTGCTGTATTTTAAAATGTAAGGTGTTATATCACTCAGTTTCTCACTAGAGTGACATGACATAACTCCCAGTTACATAACAAAGTTATCCCAAACAGTGCTGATGGCACTGAGTGGGATGATGAATCAAAGAGTTAAGCGGGGAGACCTGCAGTGGCTTCACAGAAGTAATGATATAGTCCAGGAAAGGAGAGGAGAGGAGAGGAGAGGAGAGGAGAGGAGAGGAGAGGGGAGAGGAGAGGGAAGAGGAGAGGAGAGGGAAGA
>JBBMJY010000013.1:15397043-15410239 GCA_037833715.1 Toxotes lorentzi
GAGGAGAGGGGAGAGGAGAGGAGAGGAGAGAGGAGAGGAGAGGAAAGGAGAGAGGAGAGAGGAGAGGAGAGGAGAGGACAGGAGAGGAGAGGAGAGGAGAGGAGAGGAGAGGAGGAGGAGAGGAGAGGAGAGGAGAGGAGAGAGAAGGACGTCTTTTAAATGCATTTGTGTTGGTCATGACTGATGTACGTCTCCTTGATGGCACTATGTCAAAGAGATAACAATGGTGGTACAGGCTTTGGACAGGCTTAGCCATTCATTTTAAAGGATATACATATATCCCATCTTCACAGCAAGAGCAGAGGAAATTTCTCTTGTCCATGTTTATTTTTAACCGTGTTATTCCCCTCACTTCAGGTTAGCCTGCTAGCACTAATTACAGAGCTGGCAAGTTACTGTCAAAGAGTGTGTTGCAAAGCAACAAGAGTGACACTCGCTCTGCCCGTTGAGCATTTACTTTCTCCATCGCTAGCACAGCTCACAGTTTAGCTTTCTAAACAGTGAGAGGTAATTTTTTTTTCACGTGGAAAAAAAAGCTTTTGGATACACCAAACTGGTGTATTGAAACACCAGTTTCAATACACCATCAGCCTCTGCTGAGAGCAGGAACGGGAGCTTTGTTATTTTTATTAAGTAGTGTTTCAAAGTTTATGGTGATAAATATGGGCTCTGTTTGCTATTGGATTGCAGTGAGACATCACTGGACCATGTCTGTGTAACTGATGACAGCACTGTCGTGATTGAATCCACACACAGACACAAAAGCACACACACACAGTGTTTGGGATCCATCATCACCTGGCAACTGCACTACCAAAGCAGTACTAGAATACATATAGAAAAGCTGCACTCAACATTATTAAGCCTACACCTTTACACTTTAAAGCAAACTCCAAAATGTACACATGCGTATTATATATACTCAATACATACACAGGATCAAAAATGTGTGTGTATATATGCGTATGCATGTTGCCCCTTTGGTAGATACAGCTTTTTGGAACCACAGGGTTTGAACAGTCAGAGAATTTATAAATCTCTGGACTTGGATCCTCAGCTGGCAAGTAGAAAGCTGCCCAGACTTTGGCACATGCCACGAGTACCGTTTAAATAAAATAAGGTAACAGTGCATACTTGAAGAAAGGGTCGTTTTAATGTCTGTTGGCATCAGGAGTTGGATTTACAACTGTAATATATGGATAATGTATCTGTATTTACTTTTGTATAAAAATATACCCACAACACACAAACACAAGTTCCATAAGCAATGTGACACATAAACACGGAAGGCACATGTGATGTTGCTCAGCAGTTTTAGCAGGGATAATAGATGGTTCTGCTACTTAATTCCCATCTCAGAGGAGAACACAGTACAAACAGTGCACAGTGAAGCACCCTGGGAGTACACACACATACGCACACCGCACAGACACACACGCAACTGCATACTGCAATACGGGCTCACACACACAAACACACAGTCAAACTATCCCACTAACTCACTGTTGGTAAAATCTAACACATTTATTGTCCCTGACCATGGAAATTACTATGGCCTGATAAATCACAAATAGACAGAAATTCAGTGGCTTTGCTTTCACCTCTGTGCCTTTGGTGAATACTGTGCAGTCAAAGAGTCAAATCCAGTGTCTTGTGTACTACAGAAGTGAACTTTTTTTCCACAGTGCTAAAAAGCGCAAATAAAATCTGATTTCCCCTCGATTCCCCTCGACTTTTAAAAAGTTCTAAAATGTTTTTTGAGTTGGGCAGTGAAACAATGTGTTCATGTCAGGAACAGTATCAAAAGGAAAGATGACGTAGGCCATCTACTTAGAAAAAAAAATTCAACTAATGAAAGAAAACTCTGGCAGAAACACTGATGGTTTCACTGGGGTTGTTTTGTGGTGTAATTGCTTAATTCAGAGGTTTTTGACTAAAAAAAACCCCACAGCATCATGGGTAGCATAATTTGTATAACCACGACATGCACCACTGCCGCTCGGCCATCTGAGTACATGAACTGGCAGGTGGTTATGAAGAAACAACAGGTGTTTGAAGTTCAACAAAAAGCAGCAGGCAGTGGTACCTGTTTATGGCACAGAGCCAGAGATGCAACATGATGAGAAGACTATGAATAAGCTCTGTTCCTCCGCCCATCCTTCTTTCTCATGTAGAAAGAGTTATAGCGTCTCGTTAGCACTAATGAGCCCATGGCTGGCTGCTTTCAGAAGCTTGATGACGAAGGGGGTGGAGATGGGTGACCTGACCCTCACCTCTCCAGACTGTTCTCCACAGCTCCTCCATTCCACTGTGCCCAGACGCACCCAGCCAGGAATTATCCAGGACCACTCAACGTCCCCTTACAGAATTTATTTCCCGTTACTTCTTTGCCAGGGGAGATGTTTAGTTCACTGGCCTGTAGTCTGCATAAAATCCAACTGTCATTACTGTGTGGTGTTAACATTTCAACCCAAGCCCTGACCCATGTAAAAAAAAAAAACTGCGAGTCCTCGAAAAGATACCAGTATTCTGAGGCTTGATGGGGTCATCATTAATCTACTGAAGAGAAGGAGATGATGGTGCCATTGAGAGGGCATCTATCTCACACTGCTATGGGCAGGGGCTTGAACCCAGACAAAAGAAGAGGCCATTAGGGGGTGAACGGCTTGACGTATTCATGAAGCTCGGGCCCACAGCAATTAAACAGTTATTACAATGTCAATGATTGTGCTACAGGCTATCACACTCACCATCCCCAGATATATGCAGAGGCAGCAATTTGAGTTGAGCAATTAGAGGCTGATAGCAATGCTAAGATTAAGTGCGCCTGCACTCCTGCTCCTCTTGTCCCATTTTTATTCTGCTCAGCCCCTCCCTCTCCAGGGCATAGCCATCAGTTTCACTCCTCTCCCTGTTTAGCATCTTCCCCCTCTCTCACCCCTGATTCCTGTCTCACCGACTCCATCTTTGTCTCTGGCTCACGCTCTCTCAAGTGTATTTGCTTGAGACACTTTTCAAGCGATATTACATCTGCTATGCCTCCAACAGTCTGATTTTCTCCCATACAGTGCCTATCTTCTCCTCTGTGCAGCCCTCCATCACTCACTCACTGTCTTTGACAAACTTAAGTATGTGACTTGTGTCTTCAAGGCTGTAGCAAACGTGCGGAGAAGACACAATACAAGAACAGGTTTCAAGAATTAGTTATGGATAAAATAATGGAGAATATATGAATGTAACCTGCTGAATAAGACATAGGACTCATTCTTCTCCTCAGAACAGCATTAGGACTACTTAGCTCACTAACTCATCATGGTTAAAGCCCAATTACAACAATTCTAAAGACCCCAAAGGCCCCTGAAAGCCGCAGTGTGCTGCAAGCCCATTTCTCTTTCCCATACTTATTCTGAGTTTTGACATAAAACCCACTGACGTAGGCTCATTACACTTTACATCCTTCAGTAAACCTGTATTGCAGACTAGAAAGCTTTGCATTAAAAACAGCAGTGAGGGAGGGGGGAAAGGTGATAAAAGGCTCGCTCAGGCCAGACCAAGCATCAAACATCCAGTCCTGATGGTTGGTCTAGTCAGGACTGGCCCTGACCTCTGAGGCCTCGGTTACTCAGATTAAAAAAGCCGGAGCTCATCGGCTTGCTTGACTGGGCTGGTCCCATTCTGTCAGTCGGCCTGCCTCTTACCAGGAACCTGATACATGGTGGGAGACAGAGTGACAACTGGGGGAGTTGCCATCCCCCCATCAATCCTTTCTACCGCTCTCTTTCCTCCTCCTTCTATTCCTATTCTTCACCCGTCCCTTGCTTATTTGTCCATTTCTGCACTAGTTCACTCAATTTAACCCACCTCCCCCTTTTTTTATAACTTCCTCTTTAATCTTTCATTTTTTCTCTAACATTCCCAATGATATCTTCACTCCTTCTTGCATACATGGCTTTCTGCTAGCTTTCTACTTCACCCTCAAAGCTAAAATCAATCCCACTACTTCTTCCTTCCTCCTTTTCTATCCCTTACCCATCAACTTCTCATCTCTTCTCGACTGGCAGATTCTGCTGTGACAGACCATGACATCCAAGTAAGATAAGTAAGGACCAACATTTTTTCAATTCTTTCTCTGCATCCTGTACTGTAACAGATGTTCACTTTCAAAGGAGACGAAAAAAAGGAACAGCCTCCCCACGTCAGCTCTCTTCTCTCTGAAAAGTAGCTTTACAATATCAAATGAAACCTTTCCAACAGGTGACTCAGGCTTGTTGAAAGCAATCGAAGCATCTTTTGAAAAAGCCCAAGTGCTGAGGTCCCACTTGATGTCTAAGTCCCACAACTTTACAATACTTTATGTAGAGACTGTGACGTCAAGCACAATAAACACATCTGACATGTCAGAAAAGTAGTTGCTGTCCTACTCAATATAGACTATAATAAGGTTTAAAGTTACTGTTCATGCAAAAAAAAGAAAAGAACCTAATCTCTCTGGTTAAACTTGTGCATGTGCATAAAGAGGCTAACTGTGTTTGGAAGTTGAAATACATAAAGGACTTTGAAACCTGTTTTAGTATTTTAGTCATTTTAAAGTACCTTACGCCACCTTTATTCACTTTACAAGATCCATGTTGTTATTTCCTGGGATACGGTACATCTGTAAAGGGGAAAAGATACTAAAACTTTTATGAGAATGTATTTGAAATCTATTTTGCTTGGTTTGTCCACTTTTCCTCCCCTGCAACATCCCTACGAGCGACAAAAGAGAGGTCGTGATATAAGTAAATGTAATGTAAGTGATCCTGTCTGTCTATGAACTCAGCTCTGGAATGTGGGCCAGCGGAGATCATAGGTCAGCCTGCCAGCGTGAAAATGGCACTGATAATGGTGACTCCAGTTTCAAAGCAGCAACTTGACCCTCTTGTGTATGCTTGATGAGTCAGGGAACTTTTAAGACGATCTCATCTAGCGACCTACGCTCCTCATTGAGTGACAGGCTCAGAGGGGTGTGCATGCGCCATGTGTGTCAGCATTAGCACAGTGAGTGATCTCTGTGTCATCATCCTTTGCAGCCGTAAGCGAGCTGGCACACAGACTTGGTGCCCGCTTGACGAAGGCCTCGGTTGGCACCTGTCAGTCAGTGGGCGGCCAAGTGTGGCGCCCTCCATTAGCCTGGCTGACAGCCGTGAACCCGGGGCATCACTCACTCCCTCGCGTCATCGGCTTTATGCCATCCTGCCAGCACTTGCTCGGGGCCTTTCAGCAGCACACGCACGAGCACATGGAGGCAAATGCAAACACACACACATCCTTGCCGAGAACCACTCACCTTGGACTTGCCAGAAAGCAGTGACCTGGAGTCATGGCTAGGACAAGTCATCGCCATGACAACTTAGACCGACTCTGACATCTGCTCCCTACTGTCACTCCGTCCTTCTCGTCAACTTTCTTTCCTTCCTTTCTTCAGTCCTCCCTCTTTTTCTTCCAGGACATCTTCTTCCTCAATCCCTCCTTCCATCTCCTCCTCCACTTTCTCCCTCTTGTCCTCTGAGGTCCATGGTTAATTCATGTAGTACTTGGCTTTGGGACTGGTAGCCAGCAGCCAGTCATTTCACTGATTCAACTTGGCTGGGCTTCAAGGTTGAACGGGGCACACATTTATCTGAGACCTTCTGGATGCTCAAAGCTTGCCAAAGACCCAACTGTTACTTTTCAACCTCCATCAGCCCCCCCATCACTCCCTCCTTCTCTCCACCTTTTCCTAAAAGCATTTTTTTTTTTTTTGGAAAGATCATCTTTATTGCTGTGGCTTAAAAAGGATTAAACATTAAAAGATCCTTGATCCTCAGTTAAAAATAATGTGGTGCCCTAATTAGGTCAAAACCAAGGTCTCTGAACAGCAGCAAAGCCTCGCTTCTGTTTGCCTGATCTGTCTTGTATCTAGTTAGATGCTCGGGGCTGCAGAGGTGATTTTCAGATCAATATTCACCTTCTCAAAATTCACAGCGCCGCTCAGAAGTGGGCGAATACCTCTGTAGCGCTGCCACAGCTGCAATCCCACATCTTGCGGTGAATCGATGCATTTCACTGGCCAGTAAACACCTCTGACATTGATGTAGGATCTCACAACACACACTGAGGCTCCCTGGGTGACTGTATGATTTAAACAGCCATGCTGGTGTCAGAGAACTTAAACACTTCAGAGCAGTGTAGCAGTCCTGAGGGTTAAATTATGAGGAAAGGTACTGATGTAACTCTGAAAAGATCTAAATCAAGGTGTTTTGACAGCTGCTGTTTACACATGTGAAAGGAAAGAATGAATAAAACAAGCATGCAAAGAAAATGGGTTAAACAAATCTGTTTTTGGATTATTTCCAATGGTGAGAATTACCTCCTGTAACCTGTTCAGACTATAGCAAAAGGATTTACTCACTTAAAAAGCATTCATCACAAAATAAGGAGGTTGAAACACAGGGACCAAACAAACCTTGGACTAACTTTGATCTTTTAAGTTCATGTTATTATGTTGTTTCAAAGACTTACCATTCTTACCGTGCCATCTAATAATTATAATAGTCATTTTGTCTTTCACAATGACCTAAATACATTTGCAACGACAAAACTTCTCCTCATAGTAACTAGTACTTGAAGTGTGTATTTAAGTGAGTGTGTGTTTGTGTGTGAGAGAGAGTGTGCGAGTCTTGTCCTTCTGTCTGATCAATAGGAACATGTGTTAATGAGTGTTTACTCCACGGATGACTGGACCATCAGGGTCCACAGCTAACCTCCTCTGTCTGCTACAGTTACTGATGCAATACATCCTGATGCCCCCCCCACACACAAACACACACACACACACGTTGTGAACATGGTAAACACGATAAGCTTTCTGTCATTCATAGTGATTCAATATCTGATTATTAGAATCAGATATTGACAACAATTTTTCATTTCATGACTGAGGCAGGAAAACTCATTTACTTGTGTATGTGTGTGTCCCTTAAGTCCCTTTAGGATCATTCAATACAGCCTGCAGTGCTGTCTCCTTTCAGTGCATGTGTGTGTGTGTGTGCACTTGTGGTGACATTTCTTCAGAGTGCGACTATGTCAATTTTTAGTTCTGGTGATAGAGACAACAAGAAGGAAGGAGAGAGATAACAAATAAAAAAAAAACACGACAATTGAAAAATCTGTCAGAAAAAAGTGTCAGTGTAAAGTGTTTGTGTGATTTCTCCAAATAAATAAAAACGAGCTCTCAGAAAAAAATGAGTTAAGTATAGATCTGTAGACTTCACCTGTTAGTTAAAGCAGAGAGTGGGACAAATCACAAGTGTGTCAAACAAACTGAAAGGCCACATATAGGTGTGAAATTACTAAAGGCAGAGATAGGTTTAAAGGCAGGTTTTTTTCTTCTTTTTGTTGGTTCTTCATATTTACCAGCTGTCTATCCAAAAGGTTATCGCTGGCCATTACCATTCAGCCCCACTGAGGTCTGTCCATCAATACCCATCGGCACAGTGTAAATGTCAAAATATGGATGGCTGAGTGGCTGTCCTGAGCATAAAAATGAGGAGCTACTCAAACATGCCCGCTGGATGGAACGTCTCATGGTTACAACCATCTCTGCAGGGCATATAACAAACTCCCCAATATAATGACCTACTAACAGGGAACTTGCAGCGTAGTGTGTCAGAATCACAGAGTTAAGACTAGTGTTTAGTCTGTCTCAGAATAAATATTCAGTGTAAAAGACACACTGCCATATGCTGTTCAAGATGGTCGGAATTTGGACAAAACCTTACTACTTTAAGGATGAAATGAGTAGAGCGCTGTAAATGCACATACATCTTAAAATGCTCAAACTGCATATTAACCAGGAAAAACTGGGCATTCGCCTTCTAATCAAAGCAGAAGGCCTGGACTTTGAAAAGTGGAAATTTCCCAAGAGAGACAGCACTGGTCGAATCCAATTTCCCTCTAGATTAACCGACCGTTCACGCAAATTATAATTCAAGGAGACAGTGATGTGATTAGAGAGACCTTATCCTCTCTCTTATAGCAGTTTAACCAAGACAATCAACAACAAGTAAGGACAGAAGTGCAGCATGTTGACCATTATTTGTTGAGCTTTTAACTGTACATTTTATTAGAGCACATTACCCCCACTAAAGAGATGAAAATGACTTTGAACATTTGAGACATTCAACCGACAGGAAACACCTACAGTATTTGTAATTAAAATGTGATGTCAGACTGGGCATCACATGGAACAGCATAGGTGACGTGAACCAACACAACATACACTGCAAACACAAAGGGACTGACACTGATTATTGAAAATATGGTCCATATAATGTGTTTGTGAAGCCACAGGTAAGAAACTGCACAGCTCATGATGAAGTTTTAGATTCTAGTATGGTTTCTTCTTATGCCACTTCTTTCCCACATCAGATGAAGGACTGACAACAATGGATTGCAAACACTTCTGAGGCAAAAGCACCATGTCATGGCGTCAACTGCCCTCTGCCAAAGCATCATGAAAGATGGCAATGAAAATAAAATGAAAGGAAAAATAAATACAGCATCACATGTAATATTACCTACTGTGTACCCGCTATGTTTGTTTGTGTAACAATATCCTATGCCAACCTTATGTGCTTGATTTTATGTGTGAAAAAAACAAAAAACAAACAAGAGCATATAACTTCCAGCACCACTGGTACCGCAATCTGCTGTATGTCAACAGAGAGTGCATCACTGCCAGGTGAAAATGGAGCCTTTGAGGACCAATCAGGGACTGAACTGCTAATCTGATGTCTCAATAATGTCAACTGGAAAGAGTGCAGCAAATTGTAAAAACCACATGTCTCAGGACAGATGCTAAGTATAATGAATGTAGGTCAGTTGGTTAAAAAATACTGAATGAATTTCACATGAGGAAGCTGCGGTGCAGAAAGCAACACGCGTTTGCAGTTTTATGAAAACGTAGATGGTTCAAAAGCCTGATCAGTCCACAGCAGCCACTGCAGTGAACAGCGCTTGAACTAAGTCCTCTATTTCTTTGTCTATCTCTATCTACTTGTCTCTCTCAGACACACTCATGTCTCGCAGGGAATTTACAAGTCCCCTCTCTTCAACTTGTGTCTCTCTGCATCGCTCTCTCGCTTTTATTTTTATTTTTCCTCCTGGTCAGTGTGCTCAGGCACTTAAGCAAATAAATCACACTCCTAATTACTGTGCAATTTATTTACAACAAAGCAAGATAGTGTGGAATTCTTCAATTTGCATAATAATGACAAAGGGGGTCTCGGAAGACGTGGCTTTAAAGAGCTTGTCGAGGGGGGAGAGGACGTTGAATGAAAGAAGAAACGGGTCAGAGCGGCTCTATGACCACAGTGTGAATACTGCCACACTTTGTTCAGCATCAGCTAAGACTTGAAACTTAAAACTCCTGGGATGCTCGGTGCCTCAACCTCTACTATTGTGTTGAACAAACCAGACTTCATGGCTTACAGCATGCACCTTCTGTGTCTGCTGCCATTACAAGCTTTACTTGCACCCTGGTCAAGCACCCTGTACAGCAGGGCCATCTTCCTGATGAGATGCTGCTCATTTTACACAAACCCCTTCACTTACGTGTTGTTTGTTGTTCATCTTTTGTAATATATTTGGGTGTCGATGTTCCGCTAAGGAATACACAGGGATTTTGGGAATTTTGTGTTTTTGTAAATTCCCTTTCTTACCAAGGCTGTACTCTCTGCCCCACTTCATTTATCTGACAGGTATAGTTAGTAGTTACTTTGCAGAAAATTTTTAATTCAGCACATGCATTTGTAAGAGAAACTTTGTACAGTGTAGTTTTATTAATTAACTAAAGGATCTGAATACTTCTTTGATTAAATTTAATAACGTTTAGAGTGTTTGAAACAAGGACAGAAATCCTGAGATGCTGTATTCAAGCTGTTATTGGTCAGTAAACAGCAGCAGTGCTCGTTAAACAGTAATATCATGAAAAACACATGTTCCCAACATCTCAAACTTTCAGTACAGATACACTGAAAGGAAACAGATGACAAGTGTGTATGAGTACGTTCCATCACCCAGCCTGGCCTCTCCGTGTATTCCTCTCCTCATTTTAACAGACGCTACATTAGTTCAAAGAGGTAAATAAGCCACACTCTGACAAGCTTCCAATGTGGAAAGCAGCAGCCAGGTGGGCAACCTCTCAGTGTTTGCGATATGGATAAAGAAATAGACTTCAATAGCTGTCGTGTTTGGGATAATTAGATCAGGCCTGCGTGTGGCTCAGGGCCCGACTTTCTGTAAGCCAGCAGGACGTTTTGGTGAGCAATTAAGAGGCTACAAGGCACTCTGCAAGAAAAGGCTTGTCACTTTTCCCACCATTTCTCGTGTCTTTTTCAGCTCTCACTGACATTTGGAAAACAAAATAAATAATGAGCTTTTTGAAAGAAGCATATTGTTACGTTTTCTCTGTCCCTGTTTCACCCCGTTATCCCCATTTCATATTTATCTTTAACATACAGTAGGGAGTGAAAGTTTTAGGTAGTAAAAGTAAAGTGATGATTCTTTCAAAAAATAATGCCATGAATAACTTTAATGCATCAATTAACTTCATACAAAACCGAAAACACCTGAATCAAATACTGTATATTTGATGTGACCCCGCTTTGCCTTTAAAACAGCACCAATTCTTCTCGGTACATCTGTGTACAGTTTTTCAAGGTACTTGGCAGGTAAGTTGTTCCATGCACCTTGGATTTGGTCTCTGTATCTCAGTCCCCTCATGTGATCCCAGACTGACTCCATGATGTTGAGATCAGGGCTCTGTGGGGGCCAGACCATCTGCTGTAAGACTCCTTGTTCTTCTTGTCATTGAAGATAATTCTTTATGACTCTGGCCGTATGTTTGGGGTCCTTGTCATGCTGTACTGATGGCACTGCATAATGGACAGGAAAACTTTTTAACATTTCTGCACAGTCCTGTATGTACAAGTTTCCAGTCAGGTAAGTTTCTTACATGTTTTTTGTTGTTCAGGTGGGTTTCAGAAATTTCAGGCTAATTATATGTCACAACATTTTTCACAATTTATCTTTGCCTGCTTTCCACTTCTCTCTCAAAATTTCCGTCTGTATCTCTCATTTAGCAGTCCACCTCTGTCTCACCTCTTCTTTGTCCTCCATTTCTTACTTTCTCTCACAATAAAAAACTCTTTTTCTGTCTGCATTTCACTATTCCTCACGCTCTGCCAGTCAATCACTTCCTTTTTTCAATTTAGCTGGAGTCAACAGATTTCATTGGTATAAAAGTCAAAGAGCAATATTGCCAAAGCAGGAAGATGAGAGCTGTACATCCTGCTACAGCCTCCCTCTCTCCATCTTCCAGGTAAAGGAGAGGACTGTAAGGGGATGAGATGTGCTGAGCCTGGTGGAAACTGAAGGTGAAAGCCAGTCATCCTGAACTGTACAATTAAATCAGAGAGTGGCAGCATGAATGGGCTGCTCCCCTGGAGGGCAGCAGATAAAGGAGGGTGGCCGCTCCGCCGGGGAAAAGACTTTATGGTTTATGGAGGTCCTACTAAAGCACCGAGAACAGAGAGACAGAGTGCCACTGCCTGACAGGTCTGTCCTGCCCTCACCTTTAACAGTCCCACTGTACCTTTATCTGTCACACACTCACACTGCTCCTTAACATAAGTCAACTAAGCAATTCACCAGTATCAGTTTGTCTTGAGGTGATCTGAACTGTTACTGTGAGTCGATCAGCTTTAATTTTACATTTTCTTCCACAGTATATCAGAATAAAAGTTTAGCATCATTGACAAATGAAAGTATAACAGTAAAAATTGGATGTGTTCACAAATCCTTTATACAACGATCCAGAGACAATGCTAATGTTTATGGACTGAAGGTGTTAACAGCTTATAAATTATGCCACTGCTCAATATGCCTAAAAGTTTCCCAAACACATTTTCAGTGCTCAAGTACATGCACTTGCATTTGGACTACTAGCCATTAAAAGTCACCACTGAAATCTATATTAACAGAGAGTATGCTTACTGATGTAGGATCTAATGAAAGTATGACATTCGAATTAGTTCAGGTTGAGGACCTTCCACAGGTGATAAAAGTAGTCTTATACATATAAATAGAATTCAATAAATCTTGTACAACTTCAAACAACACCATATTGATGATGTTCATTCATTTACTTTTGCTCATCTTAGTCATATTAAGTCTCCCTTATTTAATACAGCCTCATTCACTCTCACTGACTTATTCCTTTTCTCCCTTCATCATTTCGTGACTTCCCCTCAGCACTTCTCTCTCCAGCTTGAGGGGAAACCAGTGTGGTCTCTCACTGGACAGAGTCAAATCCATCCAATTCAAATGGGTGTGAAATTGAGTTGGAAATGAACCTGCGTGTTGAACGAGGTGAAGTAAAAACCGAGGTGGCGTTGAGCAGCGTGTTCGATGGGACTTTACGATAGGCTGCTCTTATGGAACCCAGCACTTTGGCGAGAGTTTCTTATAAAGAAAGAGTCTGATATGTGATGGGAAAAAGGGTCATTGGCTTATTAGGGAAAGGCCATGCAGTAATGCATAATCACCCTTGACATTAGAGTTTGCCCACTCTGCACTAGGTAACCAGTTTTACATTCATACGAGGAGTTATTGTGTGAGGGTTACATTTTTCAGATGGAAACACTTCATGAGCGGATGGCGTTCAGTGATCCGTGAAAGCCTTTAGAAAAAAAAAAGATGATTTATGAGTCTTTATTGTAAATTTATGAGGATCAGCCTGACAGGGCTACAGATCATTTTCTTAAAATCTGCAGCATCTGTGCAAGAGTGCACACCATAAGTTTGAGCAACAATATTAATGTGTCTTCATTTCGCCCACTCTCCTCCTCTAGGTTTTTCAACCATTAAATAAAATCAGTATTAAAGAAAAAAGTAACTTTAAACCCTGTACTGTGTAGCCCTCTCTGTCCTCACCGTTCCCCCTTCTCAGCTGCACTGCCTCTACGTTCCACTCGTTCCCAGCATGCACTAGGTGGTTTCCATTACCCCATTAAGCCTTGTTGAAGAGATAAGGCTGAGCTCCAAAACACACACACACACACACACACACACACACACACACACACACACACACACACACACACACACACACACAC
>JBBMJY010000013.1:15410265-15443537 GCA_037833715.1 Toxotes lorentzi
GTGTGTGTGTGTGTGTGTGTGTGTGTGTGTGTGTGTGTGTGTGTGTGTGTGTGTGTGTGTGTGTGTGTGTTCATCTTGTGTCATCCTGTGTGGTCTCTCTTTCTGTCTCTCTCTAACCTAAGAGCTGTTGTTTATCCTCCTCTTATTGCTCCTCCTGTTGTCAGGCTCTGAAGTTCTGTTTTAGGTGCAAAGAGAAGATGAAGATGGGAAAACACATTTCAAAATGTTATTTTAAGGTTAAAGAGGAATATGTGTATTGTATGTGTAAAAAAAAGAGATGGTAGCCAGTGAAACATCCCAACTCTGGGTTTCAAAAAGTCCCCACACCAATTAATTTAGCAAGATTTGGCAGATGGTCAAGTATATTAAAACGCTGTGTAAGAATGCAGTGGTGTGCTGGGAAGGCAGAGTGAATCGACAACAAGTGCTCAAAGTACTTTACACGACAAGGCACATTCACCCATTCTCACACACATTCATACAACAGTTTTTCTATGCATGAAGTGCTTTACTAATACACACAGTTGCCAACGATACATCAGGGGAAATGTTCAGGCACTGTTCAGTGCCTTGCCCAAGGACACTCCTGATTAGGGGATGACCTGCTCTGCCTCCTCTGGCCCAAACAGCAGTGCTAGGTCCCATTATTATCTTTACAAATGGCAGCTACACAGTTGCACTCTACCTCTATTTGCATGACCTCTACTTGCACATTGCCTTTGCATATTCATGTACAATTCCCATTTAAGTGTTACAATGGTTAGTTTATTATAATGTGCAGCTGAGACTAAATCCACAGAAAAAATGAGGCATGTTCTCAATACACTTTTAACAACCTACCTGCCAAGTTCCTTGAAAAACTGTGCACAATTTTTCAGGTTCCTTGAAAAACTAAAGGCATTGGTGCTGTTTTAAAAGTAAAGGGTGTTGTCACCAAATATCTATTTGACTTAGGTTTTTTTTTCCCCTGTTTTTGTTTTCTTTTTTTGTTCTCTATTTTTAGTGCCCAAAACTTTTGATTAGCACTGTTTATGGTTAATGAATCCATTTCTTAACTACGTAATTTACTGTAGCTGAAAAAAAGACTAATTAAATGTAAGGGGAAAACAAACCAAACGATTTTAGCGCAACGGAAGTGGCTTTATAAGAGAAGGTCCTCACATATCTTTGAGCAGAAGAGGAGACGGAATTAAGCTAACATAAACAGTTAAAGAGTACTTAAATAAAACAAAATAACACAGAATGACAATTAAGTCTGTGTGTGGAAGCAGGATGCGGCTGGTAGAGAGACACAGCACTTAACAGCATGACATTCCTTCAGACAATTTACTTGTGCGTGTTCAGTGTGTGTATGCTTGAGTTGGGCCCCTGCCGATGTGCAAGGATATGTGTGTGTCTGTATCTGTGTGGTTCCCCACTGGTGACTCATGGGAATAAGTGGCAGTGGGCTGCTGAAGGGCCAATGAGAAATGGACGGCAAGATATGCTCCTAGACGGGAGGAGCTGAGGAGACAGAGGGTGGTAATTGCCAGTGTGCGGAGGAAGATGGACATTAACAAGAGGAAGGCCTCGTCATTAAGGCTGTGAACGTGTTTGGGAGTTTAATGAACAAGGGAGAAGGATAAACTGGCAAAACAGGATGCGGTGGGGGGGGCTGGGAGAGATTATAAAACACCACCAAAAGTTTCTCTAAATGAGTTTGAGTGTCAAAGAAAAACAATTTCCGCCCTGGTCATGATGATGAAAACTCACAGAGGAGCGTTATTAAGGAAAAGAACATTGGAGAGGAAGTACTAGCCATAGGGAAGAGAGGAGGGACATGATAAGCACTGTTAGTGAGGGACCCAAAGGAGTCAATATATACAGCAATTCAGCCAGAGCCCAACTGATTCAATTATAGGGTACCATTACTCGGAGTAGTCAGGCCTGAGGTGTGCAACGTAAATTTCAGATGAAGCCAGACCCCAAAGTGAGAGGCAAAGGGACTGAAGGTGCCCTTAGGTTGGCTGCTAAGATTTATAGCTGGGGAGGTGAAGTTGAATTTAAAGTTAGGCGAGGAAATATAGCATCCTAACCAACACATTTCCTCTTCCTGTCCGTGTTGTGTCCCTTGTGTAAATCACTGGGAGGACTACCATGGCTGTCAAGGTTGAAGATTCAATTCCAATTTGGACATCATGCAGCAGATAGATTTGATATAACTATATTTAAACTCTTTCTCAGTGCTCAGGCATTTCAGACGCACTCGCCAAATAGCATATGATTCTAATGGGTTTTCCCAAAACATACATAATGAGACAATTTCAAGGAGGAAGCCGCTGCCAGCAGCTTCCAAGGTTAAAAAGCAACATGTCTGAAATAATACTTCAGCAAGCTCACATTGCATCACTCATACGTTCCTGGAAATGTGACAAAAAGATAATGAGGCCACTCAAGCAGGACATGTTGTTGCTGTTGAGAAGGGCTGTACAGAGCAGGTATGGACACTGAAAGTTTTGAAAAGGGAGCTGACTAGAGTTTAGAGGGATTTAGGTTCTGATGCCAAAACGTGTTTGTGAGATCAAGGCCATACAGTGAACAAAAAGTACTGAACGGAAACCCTAACTGAACTGTTTATTGACCAAGAGCTCCACAGTGAGCATTATTCAAAGGTAAGGACTGTCTGTGTAACTCAGCTTCTCTCCTCACAGCTTTCCCTTCAAATGACTGCTCTGAAATGGATGTGTGTTATTTGTCCGATGGTTAAAAAGGGCTAAAAATATACTTATATTCAATTCTCTTCAATGCATTGCACAGCCTCATGAAATTAAAAATTATTTAAAGGAAAAAATGTGAAATGTAATATTTTACATTTAATAATTTCCATACAGCATGTCCTTTAAAGTTCGTAAAAATGTCCCAGTCACTTGCCACACGTCAGATCAAATTGAAAATGATTTTGCAGCAGGTTCCTCTGATTGTGGCTGGCTTACCTCGGCAGAAGTGATGCAACTGTGCTCTGTGACACTTTAACTGCACACTGATTAACTGATGGATGACTGAGGAGATGGAGCTGACTGATACAGATGAGAGCTGTAATGGTTGTGACAGAGAGCCCAGGAAGCCAGACACCACAGCAAACACAAGCTCCTGGTGAGTGCAGCTGCATGATTACAGTCGCACACACTTAATATCTCCCCAAGTGTAAGAGAGTTTTCTTTATTGTGCCACCACATGCTTCAAGAAGCATGATGACCTGCTGACCTGTGAAACAGAAAAACATACCATCACAAGCTGGATGGATGCACTCGTGGCAGCAAACTCAGCTACACTTTAGACCTCAACCAGATGTCTTGCTGTTTATTTCAGCAACATTTTATTCACCAGGCTTTTGAAAACCTCCACAAAGACCAGTCATGTTTTCTGAATAAACTGCTAAGCAAAACAGCAAAATAAGGTGAGAAACATATGGTAGCATTATTCTGGAACGTGAACTTTTTCATCTCTATAATCTTTCCTCTTTTATCAAGAGCTGTCTAGGTCACGTATAAGCTCCGTTACAGATGCTTAATAGTAGTTGCTTTTTCTTTACAGTACTTGGTAAAAGAAAATATAGCACATGATATAACGGTTCCTCAAAAAGCATCCAAAAAGATTTTAGAAGTTCCACACAGTCACTAATGGAAAAAAGGGAAAGACAGGACAGAGGCAAGCAGTAATGTTTGAGTCTGGTGCTTCCCTTCATGAGAGCTCCTGACACTTGGTAAGAAGGTGACCATTTTGAAATGCCATCTCCATCAGTGCAGCCTTTCAAAGCAATCAGAGCCCAGTTGACACGGGGCCCCACCAGTCATAGATTCTCTTCGCTGTGGCAGCTCATGATGCACGGTCACTTCTATATTTTTCAAGAAGGGTCAGTGAAGCTATTTGAAGGGAAATGCATAGTCAGGTAGAAGCAGGTGTGTGTAGAGTCCATTAACTCAGTGAGACCTGTAGGACAGCTAGAGTGGGATTTCTATGGAGACTGTTCACCTTGACTGTACGGTGCTTTGTATTCCCAAAGGAGCTGGAATGCTGAATCCACAGAGTAAAAATTTCTACCTCTGCCCTGTCTGCTAAAATTGCCTGTCATATATTCCCAGTGGTTGCTTACTGCTTACAGCTACAGATTTAATACAAAGAGAGACAAGGTTAGGAGTTGAAACTCAAATTCTAATTACACTGTGCTTAAGTCAATCTCCAGAGTTGCACCGGTAAGCAGAAACCAATCTGTCTCCTAAGTTAACTGGGAGGAGGACAGACAACAAAAATATAACAATGCACAGTCAATAGAAATGACAATCACTGAAAATCTGTTTTTCAAGTATCAACTACTCCCCCCTGTAGGGCCTCTATGTGGCTCTGAAAAGTTTGTAGCTTGCAAAATCTTCATAAGTTACGATGGATCCAATGACAACAAAAGTTTCACATCCATAGAAACTTCTCAAACGTCTCTGCAATTAATCCGTATGTTCAGCGTGTTTCAAAGAACCATTTGTTCACCAATAAATTACAAAACATGAAACTTCCTCCAGAGCTTTGGAGCTACGAGGAGCTGGCATGAAACTGTAGAAGTGTATTTAGCTGAAAGTGTTTGGAAAATACTGAACATATGGATCAACAGCTGAGAAGTGGATTGTGCTTTTAATCTGATTTGGAGGGACGTTTTTCTTGACATTTTCCCACTGACTCAAGCTGCTGTCTTTTGAAGAACCGAGCTACAAACCACTGCAGGTCCACCTTTCATGGTTGTGGGTGGTGAGTATTTGTTAAAACATAGATTTTTGGTTAAAAATTACTTTAACATTAAGAGTGAAAGAAAAAGGGCTAGACTTATATAAATGTTGCTTACTTAGATACTAAAGACTAATGTCACCTGAACAAGAGGGAGAGAGAACTAACTCAAAGCCACGTTCTTTACATGATGAGTTGCGAATAGGAAAGTTTCCGCGCTGCCTTCAGACACCAACATACTCAAGTTAAGGCTGATCTGTGCTGTTTGCAAAAATAAAGCAGAAAAAAATCAGATTTCTCAGCAGCAGGTACATGCACTAAATCCAACACCTGAAGATGTGGGAGGTACATACACAAACAAGATTCTCCAGACAATACACAGAATTTCTGCTATAATGGCTGCAAGAGAGAGAAAAAAACCACAACAGGAGCAACGGAGGCTGTCTGAACAGGGGGTTTGAACAGCAGCAGCCTTGAATACAATGCTTGAAGAGGAAAGTCTGGCAGGAGTACAAGATTAGTGTTGGGTGAGAGTTTGCACATACAGTATGTACATGCCTCTCTGCATGAACAAGCATACAACTGTGCTTGTGTGAATCTGAATGTGTGCGTGTGTGTGTGTGTGTGTGTGTGTGAGAGAGAGAAACAGAAAGCAAGAGACCATGAAAGAGCACTGATCCAACTCCAGGTGAGAGACTGTAAGTGGTAGGTAGGAGAGTGTGAGAGCCATTTGGAGAATGGTGCATCACCAGCAACCTCCCACCAGCTTTAATTAACTGGCAGGGCATCAAATCTACACTTCCACAGTGTAAGTGTGTGTGTGTATAACAGCATTAAAACAAAGGGGAAGCAAAGAAACAGCAGTTTGCTCCCTCCCACAACAGCAAGCAGACTGGAATCCAGGAGCAGTTGGACAGAAAATTGACTCTGCCTGGGACTCAAATTAATTTCAGTATCTGCGACAGTTAAGGTCCTTTATCAGCAAAGGCCTGTAACCCAGAAATTCCCTGTCAAATACCACTATGGTTGCCAGTTGGGTGATGACGACAGGTCATGGAAATGACCTGTCATTCTGAAAGAGCCAAATGAGACTGTTCATGGGATCTCAAGTGTGAACCAAAGTGGAGACTTACAAAGTGATGTTTATGTCAGAGATGCTTCATGTAACTTCATGATTTTTTACATTAAAGCAGAATTGTACCTTGGTCACGGTTGTCAAGGATGAATGTCAGAGACAGACCTGACATTAATGAAGTTATTAGCTATCCTCCACTGTGTTCCTGTTTATGGGGAAAACCAGCTCCAGACAGCAGATAATTCCTTTGTGCTCTTGCACCTCTTGTACTCTCCATAGAAGAAGTGTTGATTGTAGCTTCAAAATAAGTCTGATCTGAACATACCCACTACATGCACATCATGTCATGCTTCTCTGGCATCAGAATAAACTACATATTCAATATATCAGTGCTCTGAGGTCATGTTTTCTAATTTTCTGTCTGTCTGACGTGAACTGCCATTTTCTCCATCATGATCTCAACCGAGTGTCGCCATGGTTACTGTTTGCATTGCGTAAAAGTGGAAGTTCACAGGGAGAATATCTGGTTTTTGCCCAGGGATGATTAGACTCTAATCTGCCCCCTAGTGGATAAACTCTTTAATCTTCCACATCTTCCTAGCACACCAACCCCCCCATTGTCCCACTCTGTATCATCACACCCCCTCACCCCCCACACACAGCCTTTTTTTGTAAAAAAAAAAAAAAAAAAACTCCTTCTCTGACTATTTATTACTATTTATTAACCATACTACCTCTGCAATAATAATATCATCCCTGTAAGTTTACATTTACACTGTCTGCACTTTACCCACCCTGAGATTGTAAATATCTGTTTATATACTGTGTTCCTTCTGCCTCATCATCTAGATAGTTTCCTGCTACGATTCAACTCAGCTCTGTGATCATCTATAAATAAAAAAGCACTTCACATCTTATACTGTATATCAACCTATGATAGGTATGACCTGGTCAGAGGTTGTCTCTCCCTTCCTTTTACAGCCAAGCTCAGAAGAAAGGAGCAACCAAACTGAAAAGCAGAGTAGGGAGGTTCAGTCTGACCATGGGTTAATCCCTCTCTCTCTATTTTATTAGCGTGTCTTCCTTCTTCCTCTCTCTCATGTACACACACATTTTCAACAAAAGACAATTAAGAACAGAATACACACATGTACCCTTGTGCACACAAACACACGCAAAGAGACAAAAAGCCAATTTGCCTAATCAGGAGTTAGAGGAGAAAGAAGAATAGAGAGAGAGAAATAAGATGAAGAGATAGTGCTGAGGCAAATTTTAATAGTGGCCAACAAAGAGATTAAATGCCTTTGATCTAACAGGGAATCAATATCTCACAGTCTAACTTGTAAGGAGGAGAAAACCAGCTACCAAGAATGAACAGAAGCAGATGCAGACATCATAGGAAGCTGGGGAATAAAATAGTTTTAGTTTTAGTTTTTTTCATATCCAGCCTAGATTTAAGACATTTATGATTTAATAAATAGCCCTGCTTCTGCATGACAAAACAAACTATTTAGGGGGGGGGGGGGGCTGTGGCCCCCTGGTCCGTTGCTAGCTGCTGCAATTTAGCAGTGCCTGTACTATTCTCAGCCTCCAGGCTGCTGATGATGACTGCACACGACAATATAAAAGTCCTACTTTACCAAGGTTGGGTTTTTGCTGCGCATAAATGTTATTTGCTGCTTTCATACTTCACATTAAACAAATCAATCAAACACATTACGCAGAGAGAAGAAAGAAGCGTTTCTTTGTCAACACAATGATTATGGCCATGTGCCACTGACACAGCCTCTCAAACTGGTTTCTTGTGACACAGCTTCATGTGAAATATTTAAATAAGTACAGAAGTACAGTAAGACATGAATGTCAACATCAAGTGTTCTCTACGTATTTAAACAGTCTCTTTGCTGGTCCCAGGTCAGCCTCATCCGGATGCAGACTCTTTGGGCCAATCATGGAAAAGAATAACAAAAGGGTCATCTCTTTCGGCATTGGCATGGTGACTGTTGCCATGCCAGCAACAAGGTGCCAAGCTCAGTGGTGCCAGTGGTCCTTTCTTTGATGGTGTGCTGAGTGTGTGTTTGTGTATGTGTGTGTCAGTCAGCCCTATACAACAGGAATAAAAGTCTGTGTTGTTGTATGGGTGTCTCAGTTTACTCATGCTAAACTACATCCTAAGCGGTATCAGACCAAATGTGTGCATGTGCGTGCACATGTCTTCAGTTACTTTATACAGGTTATTGTGTGTTTTGCTTAATTCATCTACAGGGTAAAATGAGCAATTGTTGCACTGTGACTACTTGAGTGAGTCCATTAGAGAGGGCATGAAGAGTTCCCACCTGCAAAAGCAAATGCATTTGGTGTGAACTTCTTCTGTATTAAATTAGACCACGATCTTTTCCTAACCCTCTCTGAGTGATGTGAGAGCCTAAACATAACCATAAAAACGTGCAGCAATCCTGTAGTCACAAGTGGATTGTACGGCAAGATCAAATATTTTGGCAGAAAACTAATACAGGGTCTGTGAATATTATACTGATATGCAACTTACAAAACACATATATTAACAACATATCTTCATTATGCTTAGGAAAAAAATGAATCCAGAGAGATTTTGTATTTGTTCTTGCCCTTCAGTTGTACAGAAACAGATTTCTAGGAGACAGGGTTCCATCTGTTTCCCTCCCTGCTTATTTGTTCACCAGCTTGACCACTCCTTCCTTTAGACGCTCTCTCATTCATGTTTCTTTGTGGAGGAGGTGGAGGGTGTTTCCGAAGTTATTCAACCACATGACACAAAGTTCTGAGGCAGTATACTTGCACTCCACAGTTGCCAACTTTTGGACTAACATGGGCTGCTGTGCCTGTCAGCAGAACGCTTTGACTATCACTGTGTTACTGAAGTGATTAATTTTCACAGTATCAATGTCAGTCACTTGCACAGTTTTGATCCATAGGCAGTTACAATTCATTTCTGAAACCTCGACATTAATGAATCAGAAATGTTTAGAAAAAACTCTGTAAGGTCCATTTGTAAAACATTTAAAAATAAAAGTAGTGTATATAAATAAAAATAAAAGTAAAATGGCCCATTGTTACAGTACAAAGCAGCAAAGTAATAGGGACACCACAAACACCATCATCACCCTGCAGGGGGGAGGGAGGGCAATGATGGAGAAAGAGAGAAGGCAGAGAGAGGGAGAGGAAGATGAGAGGGAGCAAATGAGAGTGATAGAGAGAAGGCTTGAGATGGAGGGAGTAGAGAAAAGGGAGTGCTAGTGAAGCCTAGATGTGAAGGAAGGCTTTTACCCAATGGGTAGTGACAGCTATCAAAATGTGTCAGTGTGAGAATGAGTGTGTGCAGACAATGTTTGAGTGGCGTATAACATGCCATTAACAAGATTTTGTTCCACAGCACATAGAGAGCCACATACTGCGCTACACTGCACACACATTTAAGTGTGTGACAGCATTCTCTTATAGATGGTGGGTGTCACACTATGTCATTCCTCCGCTGTTGTGCTGTTTTGATGTAGGATCCCCAAAAATAGAAATCCCCACAAAATAGTTTCAATTTCCCAAAGAGCTTGAGGTCGCGCAGGCCTCGCACTGCATATGTTATACTAAAGGTCAGACAAATAAATTGGACGTTATGAGTTTCTTTGGTCTCCACAGAGTGTTTTGGACTCACATTGTCTAAATCCCATTTCAGAGATTTCATTAATATTGGATAAAGTGGGGAGAGTGAATGGCCCGAGTCTGGATGCTGTTTCAGACACTTCTCAGTCTCACCAATAAAATGTAACAAAAAATCCATATATTGGATTTTTACTCAGGGAATTGATTTCTTAGCCACTTTCTTCTGTGTTGCCTGTAAAATGTTCTTCAATGTTATATTCGATTTGATGTTGTTTTGAGGGTAATTTAAGTTCTCAGCCGCAGCTTCAACTCAGGCCTGTTCAAACCTCAGCCAGTAAATGTGGACGTTGTTGTAATGAGCACCTAGGCCATTGTGGTAACTGTATGGGAGCATTTCACCAAACTTGGGAGCTTTTCAAACTTGTTTGAAACGAGTTTGAAAAGCAGCTTCTCAGAAAATTTGCAGACAATTGAGAATAAACTTCTTGGCAATTCATAACGTCAAGAGAAAAGTGGGGAGGCTTGGTAGTGCCACGCTCAGCCCACAAAGTCCAGCAACTGCTCTGTCTCCACATACACACATATGCATGCACAAACACACACAGCTTCAGGGTATGACTGGTGTATGGCTCTGAGTCTGGACAATGGCAGCAGGTGTCTGCTGGACAGAGCCACTCACCTTCCCCCATTACTGGCAGACACAATGTGTGTGTGTGTGTGTGTGTGTGTGTGTGTGTGTGTGTGTGTGGGTGTGTGTGTGTGTGCATGTGGTCACATGTGTGTCTTGTAAAAGGTCCAGGGGATTATGGAGTTGCTACTGTACTTTGGGTTCATCTTTCGCCTGTCTCCACAGCAACACCCAAGTCACCTGCCCTCCAGATCTGCCAGCTGCTGCAAACACACATCTGCTACAAGAAAATGGAAACATCAACAGTTGTTTTGCCAAGAACAGCCTCTCCCGCACAGTCGGAGCCATTTAAAATGATCAGCGTGTGATGAATTTGCCTCAGATAGAACTATTCTGATTTATTATGCAGAAATCCTGTCGGCCTTCATTGAACTAGGTAAGAACCCGTTCCAGCTGTCTCTGCAAGATGGTGATCTTGCAGAGACAGCTGGACCGGGTTCTTACCTAGTCCAGCTGTCTCTGCAAGATGGTGATCTGTTCCACAATCCCCATGACCATCTGCCCGACTTTGTTATGCATCTGAACTCGGTCCATTAATACCTGCAAGTTTTACTGATAGTGTCATTTAGTGTAATTACAGTGATAATGCTTGGTGTGAAGTGCAAATTCTTAAAAGATCTTTGCCAAGAACAGCTGCAGAGGGATAGGGATACACTGGCTGAACACAACAACATCCACCCAGGGCAGGACAGATGATTAAGCAATTTATTGTTTATCACAGGTTCATGTGCTTCCCAGCTAAGTGTACATTATATAAATATAAGAAGAATTACAGCAAAACTTTTAAGACCCTGAATGTGAATTTGTCTTGCTATTTTCACAGAGGAAACAACTTCCTTTGTGGCATGATGTGTACTTCAAAGAACACTTGAAATTTTAAGTGATGATATGAAAAATACAGGCATGGCCAGTGAAAGAACCCAGAAAGCATGTGTGTGTGTGTGTGTGTGTGTGTGTGTGTGTGTGTGTGTGTGTGTGTGTGTGTGTGTGTGTTTTAAAAGTGCAATTCCCACTGGAGACGAGACAACAATGTTAAAGATTTATGCAAAAGCAACAGTATAAGGAGTTTTTGTTTATAAATGTTTGTGGCATATGTTCCTCTCTTAAAAGATATTAATTCTGATGTTCTGAGATGTTTAACAGAAAAGACAGCAGGACACACGAGTCCTTGCTGTAAAATTTATGTCACAGGAAATGAAATGCACAGGGATTCTGGCAGAGATCAAACCCAAATGCAAAACTAGCTGTTTCAAAGAATAAGGTAGTTGTCTTAAACAGAATCCTGAATCTCACTGGAACTGGTTGCTCTTCCTTGATAAAAACTAACTTAAACAGACTTGGTCCAAAAAATATATAATTGGCAGTTATCTTCTTCTCTTCAAGGGAGAGTATCTAAGGTTTGTCCAAAAAGTCGCTAAAAAAAGTCGCAAAAAGGGTCTGAAAAGTAAATCTAGCAACAAAGGTCCTAAGTTGGCAACACTGCCTGTAAATGCCCTACTCCTGATGACGTAATAGAAACTGTTGGTACCAATTCAATCTGAAAGACCAACAGCCAGTTGGGATAACTCCAAAACGTGGCCGACCGATTCACATTCACGTTTATGAGGCTGGATAGCCCAAAAATAATCGAATGGTTGTAAGAAAAATCTAAATGTAATTTTGTGCATGAAGAAGGTTTTATGAACTTTGGGCTCTAATGAATAATCACATGACAGTGTTCATTTTTCTCCGGCTGCCTCCACACCCTCTCGCTGACCACAGTCAGCTGTACTGAGCCAGCTGTTTACCTTCGACCTTCAGGACTCTCTCTCCTTTCTCCCACCACAGTCGCTCCCAGAGCACTTTGATGATGTGCCAAACTGCCATTTGCCAAGCTGCCAAGCATACCGCCGGAGGCCCACCATCACCGCCTGCCCTTGGGTCATGGAGTGATGCAGAGGTACAAGCCCCTGACGGGTGTCCTGTTACTGGGGTGAATTCATGACGACAGCTTGGAGGCTCAGTGGAGCTCTGGTCCATTAGAAGAGAGGCCCACGTCAGGGATGCATCTGGGCCATCGGTTTCATATAATCAGCACCCTGCTGCCATGGTCCGTGACACACACCACAAAATGCACATCAAAACAAACTCACAAACTTAAAATAACACAGGATGCAGCAACACACACATACATGCGTGATATTGTCTGCTTCCATATCTGTGTCATTCTGACAAGACCCCCTCTGGGACTGAGTTGGAGGGTGAAGGAGAGACAGAGGAGAGAACACTAATGACGAGATGACGAGCAGACAGAGAATGACAGCTGCTGATCTCTCATCTAAGATCCAAGGCAGATTAGCTGACAAACTTTCAACAGTGAGGAAAGAAACTCTTCTAGTGAGTATTCAAGGATGCATTTGAAGCTTGATATTGTTTCTCTGCCCCAAACCCCAAACTCTGCTGGCTTAAACCGCACTACATATGTTGCCTAGCAACCTCTGCTTATTTAACACTGAGCGTCAGCGGGCTTCATTGGCACAACAGTTTTAGAGGGGGAGCTCTGGAAACAGTGTTCCACTCAGGAACACAAATAACAAGTAAGGAAATTAAGGCCGACAGCTGGCAGCTCCAGAACTCAGGACCAATGATACATGCTGTTATTTCATGTTTCATCAGAACCCAAACTGCTTTGATCCACTTTTCCATTTCAACAGCCTACAGAAGGAACTTACCGTGCTGTCGTTAACATGAGAATTCTGAGATTAGAAAAGATTACGCTGAGAAGGCAACCCCATGGATTTTCTCATCTTACATTTAATTATGATTATAGTTATGTTGTGCAGTCATATATCATATAAAATATTATTTTGAAAATACATTTCTCAAGTGGCCAAGAAATACCTGCTGCATTTTAGACCAAAATATTTTCTATATTTCCAACTAACTTGTTACAATAGCCTTTTAGATTATATCAAAACACACACACACACACACACACACACACACACACACACACTTTAACAACTCAAATGTGATGTAAAAAGGTATTGTATTTGGAAGTTTTGCAAGGCGGACTACAGCACGCGTTACTGGCCTTGCAGAAGAAAACATTTTTTATCACAGTTAAACAGACAAA
Source organism: Toxotes lorentzi (assembly GCA_037833715.1). Classification (NCBI taxonomy): domain Eukaryota; kingdom Metazoa; phylum Chordata; class Actinopteri; family Toxotidae; genus Toxotes; species Toxotes lorentzi. Next base: position 15,423,532 of record JBBMJY010000013.1, read on the forward strand.
AGGAAAAGGAAGAAAATTCAACTCAAGTTTGGGTCCCTCCCACTCTCCCTGAACCTGAATCTTCCAGGAAAACCGTGACATTTTTGTTCAACCATTCCTCTTCAAACATGAGTCACGACTCCTTGCATCCTTTGACTTTTTCTCTGTCAGAGTTGTTTCTTGAGTTAGAATTCAACATTTTAACAAAGGGGAATGAGTGAGTTTAAGCTGAGCAGTTAAAATTCAAACTGACCCAATATGGAAATAACAGACACACTGTGGAAGAGTTTTGTTTGTCTTGCATGATTAAATCTTTCTGCTGCTAGTATTAAAGCTTCTATACAAGATGTCCCTCTAGTGTTGCTATCCCCTCTTCATCCATCCAAAAACACACACATTCACACACACGCACACCAATGCAATTACCTCACATCTTCCTAGCACCTGTCTGATCACTGGAAAGATCCAACAGATGGAAACACTGAGAGAACGTGCAGGTTTGTGATTATAGCTAACAAACAGTGAATATGTAATGACAGACTCACTCACACACACACTCATACAGTTTAACTCAAAGTCAACAGTGAGGCAGAAGAAGCCAGATGCTGTCTTATTAAACCCTCACACTGTACAACAGAGGCACTGTGGGGGATGAACACTGAGCTGCACTTACTCTGCCTGTGGTGGAAGTTTGTAAAAGCCTTAAAAAAAGACCGAAAATGGAATCGGGAACAGGGTGGAAGCAGAATGACAGAGACAGACAGGCAGATGCACAGAGGAGGCATAAGAAATAAACACCACAGAGTCAGAGGAAGAGATGGGGAAAGGGGGGGGGATAAAAAATCCGATAAATGTTATATCTATTCCAGGAGACACGGGGGGGGTTCAAGTCTGCTTTTAATTCAAAATATTTGCGGTGCATCCCCACTGCCTACAGCACAGACTCAACAGAGCGATGAAAGCCTCACTTCCTCTCTCAGCCTGATCTGATTACCCGGGAAATTTATTCTAAGTGACAATTTTGTCTCTTTCAGAGAGACGACATAAACACGTAAACACGTTAGCGTGAATATGTTCCTTATCTTCTCATTTGAAAACCATCTTTCTCATAAAACAAATGATGATTTGAGTGCTACAGCACAACCTAAAAAAGCACCTTTTACATTTAAACATCTGTTTCTCCGAAATATTCAAGCTGACAAATGTTTGCTGTGAACTTCAGTGTCATGACAAATTGAAAATGAACACCGAATGAGCAGCGGTTTGATTTAGGTCATTTGAAAGTGAACTGGCCGAGACCTTTGAAAACAGAGGAATGTTCATGTGTGAGTGAATTCAGCACCAAGGACAGAGGCAGAGTCAGAGAGGAGAAAATGATGAAGTGGCTGCAGTGATCCGTTGAGCCTGGAAAGAGAAAGTTTACACCAAATTACCACACAGCCAGTCACAGCTGAGGCGAAAGCTCATTGTCAGCACTGATACCACGTCCATAAAATAACAGTTTACCTGAACAGGGTCAATTCAATCATCTGTTTTACCACTCGGAGTAAAAACTGGACACAGCTGGGCAAATTATATGTTGTGTTGATATTTTATGCGAGGAGTAAATAGAGCCCCTGCAGCAAACAGACATTAAAATGTGTTCTTCAAATGTTAATGCACTATTACTTTTAAACTTAAAAAATATAGGAAGAAATTGTGGCATGTGCAAAACCTGGGGTGCAAAGCACCCAGAACTTCATTAAGTCATTAGGCCTTAATTTAGGGCTGGATGATTCACATTCATCCTATCAGACTACAGCAACAGGGTTACGTAGCTGACACGTCTCATTATGTGGAAAATCACACCGGTACACAAACACATTGGGAAAAGAAAAATGAGCGACCGTGAGGAGGGTCAGGAGGCTAAACAGGACGATACAGTGAGTGCAATTTCAGATTTTATAGCAAAATACGTGATGGTTTAAAAAGCTAATTGAAGTGGTTCACTCCAAGTGTACAGTCACAGCACTGACTGTTTTATGAAGAATACAATGGAAGTGGAAGAGCAGCTTTACACACTTTGCCACCACTACTGCCTGGTAGCCACACAGCAGAGCCTAATAAGCATAAATGTTGTACAATGTTGCTGCAGAGAGAATCAAGTTCTTGATTCAAAAATAAATGACTGTTTAGAGCCACAACAAACCTTAACAATCCTAAACTGAATATATCACCATGAAATGCAAATTAAAAAGGAACCCTGAGGAGCCATCCTGTAAACAATGTTTACATTCAGTGGTATTCAGTGAATGTGTTTCCTTCCTCATTATCAATATTGCTCAATAACAATCCTAAATCCTAAACAATGGAAAAAACATTGTGATAATATTTTTGGTTATATCACCCAGCTCTACCTTAAATGACTCGGTAGGACTTGTAAGAGACTTCAAGAACTGTAGGAACCATCAGCTGATGACAGTTCCAGAGCTAATGAAATCTCTGTCTGAACTCCTCTTAGCAAGTGACTGAGGATCTGAAAACAAAGCTAATTGATGCCTACAAAGCAGAGGAAGGGTATAAAATGATATTAAAGCACTTCAAGCTCAAAAACTCCAGTATCTAACATGTCATTAAGCAATGGCAATTAAGGGGGACCATAGACAAGATCTAGAATACTGAGAAAATTTTCAGATAAAACTTCAGTTCTGGGCTGAAACTGAAAGCAAAGCCCACATGAGACTGTAAAGGATTCATCTAAAGGTTCAGCTGTCAGAGGAGGTGGTTGTGTACTGCTCCACTGTGCAGCATTGATGTACAAACAGGGTGTACATGGAAGAGTCATTAGAGACTAACCCTACCTGTGACCTCTTCATAAAATCAATATACTAAGTATAGTAATAAGTAATAAGTCTGCAAAGTAATATCTGGAGAAGCCAGCGTCATTTTGGAAACAGGTGCAGTGAATAGATGACATTCAAACTGGGATCTTTGGCCATAATAACAACAGCAAAGGTGTGTTTGGAGAAACAAAGGAGCAGCATTTAATGAAAAGAACATGTTTTCAGCTTGGGTGTTAAATATTGGTCATGTTTTTATCAGTTGAGAATCTCTAAAGTCAAACACTTGCTGCCTGCTACTAAACCGGAAAAATGTATTAATGAATTTATGTCATCCTGTCTGAATTACTGCAACTAGACAAGAGCACTAAATCATCTGTAATAAATCCAAAATAATGCTGCTAGACTTTTAACTGGAACAACAAGAAGAGAGCACATCGAAATCCACAATGAACTACTTCAGTAAGTGTAATCTGAAGCTGTTGGAATGACCCTCACACTCCCTGATTTGAACATCATTGAAAATCTGTGGGTACTAACTTCAGAGGAAAATCCTAAATCAACAACAGAAAAAAAGATATACTGTCTACAAAAAGGGCATGTTATTTTAGTGACTTAATAGGATTCACAATTTTTGCACATGCCACAGTTACAGTTTAATTTTGTTCTACTCTTCTTCATTCACTGGGGCTTTCTGATGTCTATGGTTCATCTAACTAACCAGACATGGAAAAAAAAGAAAAAACAAGAAAAATCATTCACAAAATGAAATGGTTAAAAATGGAAAAAAAGTCTCCTGTATTCATAAATCAAACCATGAGACAAGAAGATATGTGTGCAATTTGTTTTAATTTCTAATTAAATTTAATTAATTCTTAATAATTTAGGTTCTTCTGGCAAACTTCAGTCAGTCTCCTGATGCTGTTAGGTACAATGTACTACAGCTAATACCACGGCAGGGGGGCATTATCAGGTACTCCAAACACAATAGTAGAATATCAGAAGCTGCAATGTAATGTAACACCCGACAGCATATGCTGAGATGCTGGGAAAAAAAGGAGTTCATTTTTAATCTGAGTACCTCTGTGTATTTTCCTATAAAGCCCCACAATGCTGTTCTCCACAGAATTAAGTTAAAGGCAAAGAGAATAAGTTTCCAGTCAAAGTAAAAGTAGGTTGCAAAGTTTAATCTGGCATTTTATCACTTGCACAACTCATTAAAGAGTTGTGCAAGTTTTAAAGGTTTTCCTGTCTGACAAGTCGTGCAGTAATGACATAAGATCCACAACCATCAGTAACTCAATGTATCCCCCTAAACTGTGTAATACATGATTACCCTGTCTCTGGATCAGAGCCATCTCAACATATTGGTTGAGATACTAATATGAGCCTGCAGTTCATTCAATTACCTGTCTCTGTCCAAACACACTCGCCAGAGCTGCGATGTCAGCCAAGATCTATTTGCCCAGATGATATGTATTGAGCCAGATTCAATTACATGTACTCAATGATGTCATGTAGTCTCTAACAAAAACAGGGCTTAGGTTCACAGGCACACAAGTGCCAGGTAAACATGCGAGTCCATTTCATGTGAATGTCTTCTGTTTACCAAAGATCTCAGAACAAATCCACTGTATGCTTTATTAAAGTTGGATCTCAGATGAATGATTTCCATGACAATGTGGCTCAGTGGGTGGAGCAGATATACTGATATGGTTAAATACAATCACGTACAGTACACATGGGACTGAAAGGCTTATTCAGTAATCATAGATGGATAGACACTGACACCGTAATGCGTGCGGAGTTTAGTGTTAACTAAACCATATAACAAACACTCCATTATCTCAGCCTCTTTTTCCTTTTGCTACTTTTCATGAAAGAGGATGGATACCACCTACACTGATCACCTAAAAACAGAAGTTTAAATTAGCTGGTGACTCAGTGAGTCTCTACAGTCCCTCGGCGGTTTTGATGGCAGTCCTGTGTGGAGCTGCTGGCAATGAGACACGTCTCATTATGTGGAAAATCACACCGGCACAGCCAATGTCATGCAAGGCAATAAGACAGTCGCGTCGTCTTTCAATGCAATTTAAACGTCTGCGAGACAATTGGAAACAACGGTGGCACTTCAGAGATCAAGTACAGAGCAGAGCAAATTGGACAGTTGGCTTTTCAAGTCTGTATTGAATGCTCTGTAAAGTTTTAATGTGCCCGTGGAGGGACGGGAAGAGGCAATTCAGAAAAACGCATTGTAACACACATGCTGGCTGCCTTCTTATCCACACACTCATAATCACCTCATGCACACACAAATACATGAGAATAAAAACTGTACATACATACTGCACACATTTTCTATTCATTAGAAGATTCTTGATTAACTTCTATTGATTAACCCTTGGTCTTGATATCACTTTTCATTGGCTTAAAGGGAGAATGGTTATGATTGAAATTACCAGTTATTAAAAACCAAGAGCAAACTTCATCCCTGCTCTTAAGGCAAATGAAAAACCATCATTAGAGGACGTGGCCATCCTGCAAATAGAGTTGGCTTCAACTAGCGCGCCAACCCAAAATTGTATCCTGACCAAGATCAAAACGACCAAAAACCAACAGGAGAGTCGCCAGCACATAAATGATTCATCAACTGTGAAATATTAAGGAGCTGTAAATCAGGGTGGAGAGGAGAGGGAGGAGTGGACCTGTAACTTAAACTGAGCTGATGAGCCTTCGGCTAATTAAGAACAGAAGGAGAGAGAGAGAGAGAGAGAGAGAGGAGAGGAAGAGGAAAGGATAGGAAGGGAGAATGTGGTGAGAGAGAGTGAGACTGACCGACAGAAGGACAAAAAGTATGAGGAGGAAGAGCAGAAGAGAAGATGTTGACATTTAAGTAAAGGATAATGAGGCGCAGGAGAGAATAAGAAGTTAAAATGTAAAGAAAATAGAGGTTTATGGTTTAATACTGAAGAAAGAGGTGGAACATGTCACACGTCCACCCACATTTCTGTCATGGACATAGTGGCACAGCTTCTTCATACAGTCGTGTTCAAAATAATAGCAGCATAGAAAACCAACAGACCCAACAGTCATGACAGGCATGCTGCTGATTCTCTACTATGTGCACAGCATTTTAAAGTGGTGATCCCTGAATAAATTATTGTTTTCTTCTCTTCTCCTCTTATAGATTACATATCAATCAACCAGTGTAGCCCAGTGTAGCCAGTGATCTGCCATCTCCTCCTTGGGTTAACTTTTCTGTTATTATTGAAGAATTAGTATTGCTTTATCTATTATATCATTTAGAAAACGCAAGCAGGAATGATAAAATGAATTAATTTGCCAGCTCTTAATTGCACTATAAACGCTTGTTAAAACTGAAATTGAGCTATCGACCATCCCTGTTGCACTCTCTCTCCTACCCACCTCCTGTGCCTCCACAGAGGTCAGAGTCACACTTTTCATTTAACAAGGTGGAAAGAACCTAGAGGAGAGACCATTCCGCACAGTGACAGTGTGCCAATAGCCAGTGGCAGCCCATAGAACCCTGGAGCGATCCCACTAAACCGACAACCTCAACCCGATCAAAAGGAAACAGCCAGGTACTCAGCCAGTAATGGGATGGGACATAAGAGTTATCGGACCAGAAAAGAGCATGGAACTTAGCAGAGAGTACAGCTCATCTCTGGTGATTATATCACACACAAGAGAAGAGCTGAGAGCCGAAGAGAAAAAGAGAAAAAGAGACGGCTGCTCGGTCTTCAGCACTGAACACACCAGCTCATCAGAGCAGTTATAATAAGTACAGAGGCCACAGTGGGAAAAAGGCCTTTCACTGCTGTGACACTTCATCCCCCTCCGATCGCAAGCCCTGTCAATGCAACACACCCGGAGCTAAAGCTGTTCAAGGACTTCACATTTAGGACTTCAAATTAAATGTGAATGCACATTTAATTAGGTTTCTATGGTGCAATATTCAAGAGACTGTCTTCTAATGAAAAAGCTGGGAGAACAGATCGTAGGCTACATTTATTCCTATTGCTGAAAGTTTACACTGAGATGCAAATAAACACATTTATTCACTGGTTAGATACTGATAAAATTTTCATGACATGAAGAATAAATTACAACTAGATCCAGTTTTAACACTGAAAAACCTGCATCTCCACAATACCACGTTTTTAACTATAAGATGCGTGTTTTTTTCCGTTCAGTATTGTGTGTTGTCTGGTACAGTCGTGTGCAATTCACAAGGACTTTGTTTGCCTTTAATAAATCTTAGCCACACAAAGTGAGGATTCATGTAGGAACAATAATTTCATGTCCTGAACATCAGGCTCAGATCTCTTAAGCTGCTGCGGTAAAAAACAGATAAAATGAAAAATGTGTTCTTTCTGTTGAGCGACTTTGAGACAGCTCCACCAACTCTGAATCACATTTTCCATCACTGTGACATTTTTATTTTCCACTCTTTGCTTAGAACAGACATAGATTAATGTGCATTTCTCCCTCTTAAGATATATTTGTGTACCTGCAAGGTCTGTTTGGTGTTTTACTCGTTACTACTGTATCAGCAAAACACAACATTGTAAACAGTCCCAAGACGAATCTGGGTTTGAGAAAACACCCAAATCAGGCTCATGAGCTGTATTATAAAGAATTTCAAAACAGCTGTTGTCTAACAATACAAGCAGAGGCAGCTCCCTCTTCACACTCACCCTGAATTAGCACTAACAGAACCTACGAAGCAGCACATATTTCAGGAGAATTTCAGCTTTTAGAAATGACTGGCCTGTTAGCAAATCAACCTTATTCAACTAAAACTTGCCATGTGCAGTGAGAAGCAATTTCTGTTCCTGTGCTCTCTGCTCTCATCTTCCTGATGGCTAATTAACAGGGTTTCCGGGTGACAGCCAGGAAAGATGTGACTGCACCGTTATTCAACAAGGACAAGACGAGAGATGGAGCAGCAGGCGCCGGGACGAAGTGTGACCCAAAACGTAACTCTCAGAACCAATGTCAACCAAATCACTACACAAAAACACACTCACACACTCTGTTTTGATCTACAGGGCCTGAACCCTGAGTTAAAAAAAACACCTCAAATCATTCATGGGTCAATTACCTGTCACAAAGGCTTGGACTCAATAAATGTGTGTGTAGAACAAAGAAAGAAAAAGAGAGCAGTTTGCTGACTAACATGATAAGGGTCACACTTCAACTTTACACATTTACCACCCGAAGAACACTGTCAAACACTAAGAAACACACACACACACAAACCATCTCTTTTCTACAGACCATTTTCTGCCCTTGTTTCAGTCCTTGCTTTTGTTCCCTCTAGATCTTATTAAAGTTTTCACAAGTCCAGCAAACAGCGCAACAGCTGGAGAAGCCACAGTGAGAAGGTGTGAAACCCCAAAAATGACTGGCACTGTTACAAGCTAAAGACAAAATTAAAGACAGACACAAGACAAAACATTGCTGTGGCAGGTTTTCATAACACTATTTAAATGATTAAACTGGGTTTTGGGGATTCAATGGTTTATCAACATTTATAGAGTGTTATTGTTTTAAACCACATTTTGGAGGAGATGAGTAAAAACAAATGATTTCCACAAATACTTCCATTAAATAAAAGGCTTGTCCTAACTTGTGCAGGGCAGCACAGTCCTGCCTCCCCATCCTCTCAGCCAAAAGTCGGCCTCAAAGACAGCAGTTAAATAACAAGCTGATAACACACACATAATATATACCATAATATAACTACTATGTCAAGTGACAAACAACACTTGATATGTTATGTGATGGTCTGCTGTCGCCTACTGCTGATTGATTCTGAATCCATGGATTAAAAAGGGCCAGATTTAGAGGAGGTCATGGTGTCAGTCTGTGGTTGTTACAAAGGTATGAACACCACAGCAGGCTGCTGGTGACAGACGAATGGACAGACAGTTTGAATGAATGGCAGACTGGAAGTAATTTGTGTGAATGTGTGCATACAATACATACACTCACCACATGCCATCACACACAGTGCATGTGGTGAGTGTGAAGGACAGGCAGTGAGAAAGAGAATAAAGCTGCATGTAAGACATTTTAGACATTAGTTGTGGGTGTATACATGTGGAATATAAAATTCCCATAAGAGCAGGTGAGAAACGAGAGAGGGCGGAGTGCATGAGAAAAGAAGACAGATGAGACATTAAAACAAAAAAGAGAGAGACGTGAAAATTTGCAGGAACCGAGTCAAAAAAAACGTTATTCCTGTTGCAGAGTGAGGCTGTCCAGTGTCGTTGATGGATCACCCCTGGTACCCAAACACCCTGGGCTGCACTATGGAGCCATTACGCTGAGGTCTATTGGAAAGCGGGCATTAAGAATGAAGGGAGTCGCTTCACGTCCTATTAATTAAGCATAGTGTCTATTGAATTCTGGTGGCAGCCATATTAAATGCAAGCAAAGTGTGTGTGCACACCAATACACACCAGTATACTAGCACAGTTACACAGGCCGACCACCAAGGACACACTTCCTATCTGTCTTTGACTGACCAGAATCCCAACCCACACAGACCAACCCAGTTCGCAGCCGTGTTCAGCCAAGCCAAGCCAAACTCATTTTAAAGAGTCTGGAAAGTATTCAGTTTATTTGGCACACATTACCAAGATTTAACCATATGAAACAGGGCTACACAGAATGCACACAATTAATCTCATCTATACTGAGTCATAACGATGGCTCCGAGTCTGTTCAGGACCCGTCCGAGCGCATCGAGGCCCCACCAGAGGCCTCTGACTAAAACGGCGAGATTAAACCCTTCTGAATGGGCCCATATCTCACCGTCCACAATGCAATCTCATTACCTCTGTTCCAAGATGCATTAGATAACATCATTACCATGGCTGTAACCGTGAATTAAAAACTGTCCTAATTACCACTGCACAATTAGGGACTCTCAGTGCAGCAACCAAGCAAAGTGCATTATCCTCTAAATTGGCACATCATCTTGTGTTTCTGTTGACATGACCTACTGCGGTGACCTTTCTGCCAGCAGCTGCTTTGATTGAGGATTGCCAGGCTTCAAAGGGGAAATCTCACAGAGAAAGGTCCATCAATGGTTTAAATCTCACCTGACTTGCTTCTTCTGGGCAGATTTTACCTGGTCATGAAGACACAAGAGATGCAAGTGGGAGGAGTCCAAAAAATGACAGATGTAATGTCAAAACCCATAGTACAGATACAACAACCAAAACATCAACAACATATCCAGATACTTGATTCTACTTGATTCAAAAACACACTAAATCTTAATTTATTATTTATTTAAAATATTTAGATTTGTTTGTGGTTATGTTGTTCAGTATCTTTTATTACTTTTGTTCTATTTTTATAGGATTTAGTCTTCAAAAGGTGGACACAGAAAACATAGCAACACAGAGTAATGAGTAATCAACTTCAAGTTAATTACTGCCACAACATATTGGGCAGAATGTGTAAAAACACAAAAATAGAAATTAAACAAGATAACAATTATTGATTTGGCCAGAAATAAAAGGAAGAGATATGAGGAGGGAGCTTCAGAGGAAGTTCAGAAGAAGGTGGAGAGTGAGTGAGAGGGCAGGAAGATAACCTACCGTCAGCAGCAGGAGGGTAAAATAAAATGATGCCGATCAGCTGCTCGTTGCTTAATTTACAACATCACAGCATCCATTATCATCAATTACACTGGTGGCCTGGAGGCGCACACACACACACACACACACACACACACACACACACACACACACACACACACACACACACACACACACACACACGGCATTCAGCCAATAAAAGAATCATTCTGGACAAAACAATGAACTAATTGGAACCAGTTAGGGGTTTGTATTAGGAGACGGAAGTCAGAAGAAATTGAAAAGAACAAGAAATGCTGTGAGAGAAAAAGAGGAAAGAGAGTCAGAGAAGAAAAAGATCATGATATGCAGGAGAGAACAAATATGAGCAAGAAAGACTGACAACCACCAGAAGACCAGTGAAGAGAGAACCAAGTAAAGGGTGGAAAAGAGGAAGGGCGGGCAGAAGTGTGACAGAAGGGAGGGAGGGATGAGAAAAAACTGCTTTCAGAAATCAAGGAAGAGTGAGATGAAAGGAAGGGGGCTGTAGAAAAGAGGTGAAGAGTCAAGGAGAACCAGAAATACAGGAACAGGAAATAAGACCTGCACAAAAGATAAAGAGACAAGGAGTTAGGAGGGACAGCATGAAAAAGTAGAGGGAGGATTTTACGACGTCCACCTCCTGTCGAGCTCATCAGCGAGGATGAGCCACCCAGAGGCTCCCGATTAATATCCATGAAAACCCGGAGCAGATGGAAAATTTTCTTTCACTTTAACCTTTACTCATCCAGACAAGGGTGTCTAAACATGCCTGCTCTTTTCCAGCAGCAACCTGCTTCACATTCACACTATCACACATTCACATCTGTTTGCTGTCACGTACAAACACACTATTCTACTGTTGGCTGCTGAGCAGACAGTGGAATGGCTGCGTGTTAAACATGCAAACGAGAAAGAAAGTGAGCAAGAAAGATAAGGCTAGACTGCAAAAGAGAGAAAGAGAGGGAGCGAGCACAGGAAGGGACATAAATTCCGATCAATTGAATAATGAAGGAGTGTTAATGGCCTTCCTAATTATAACTAGGCCTGCCGTTAGCAGATGCTGGCTGACGATCTGCCACAGCTGGATAAATGCAGCCTTTACAGGACCTGAGTGCTGACGTCGGCTTTACAAACACATGCGCATGTACACAGATATACCAAACATGCAGGAACACCTGGGTGCTGTAATGTACACATACACACTGATACCTGTCTGTTAAAAGGAGTGACAAAAGGCACCTCAGAACACACACACATTGATCCCCTTTTCCTGTGCTCTCCCCGTATCTGTTCTGTTGGCCTTCTCTGTCTTTTGTTACACTAGCACTCAAACCAAGATGGATTATGAGTCGGGTTCTGCTGGGATGCCACACACAGCAGTAGCACACACTTAACCTTGGTCTTCCTCCGAGAAAGTTTAAGGTGTCCTGCTCCTTGGCCTTCTCTGCTTTCACACCCTTTGTGGCGTAAAGCTTAGCAGAGGGCCTTTATTTAAGGGGAGAAAGAGATTAGTGAGAGGGAGGAAAAAGGTGAGGAAGTGTTTAATGGTAGGTACTAGAGCACATGGAGGGGACATGACTGTGAAGCCAGACCACAGCCAAGGGTAAATCTGTGTGAAAAATAAAATGTATTGTGAGTTATTCGTGTAATTGTGTCTTGAAATAATTTCAAATTCTGATAAAAGTTACACCCTTGGCACTGGTGTTTATTCACTGCTAATATAATAAACACAAAAGATTAAAGTGCAGGGCCAAAGGCTGTGGAAAAGGCTCCATTCATGACTTGACCTATTAGATGAACATCATTTTTGATGGACGGCTTAAAGGAATGAGGGTGTAATGAAGTTCTCTGTCTAAGCTTGTACAGAAGTGGGTGCATGTTAGTGTGGGAATATACACTGTATTTCTGCACTTTCATATGATGAAGTGTTTCTCCAGCCACCTTGACGTGACACGGCTGACCTCTCCCGTGGTCCAGCAGGCAGAGGGATCGATCGAGTGTTTCCCCTCTGCCCCCCATAGCCTGGTGCTGGCTGAGCAGGAGCATGAGAGCCGGATTAGCACACTGCTGGACATGCTCCCGTCAGCTGGAAACTCTGGAGGGCAGGACAAACACACACACACACACACACACACACACACACACACACACACATGCAACACATTCACACACAGAATCAGCAGCTCCATGAAAATCTTGGAGTCCATAGGAAGTCTGAGTGCCTCTCCTGCATCTGTAGAGGCTAAAATAAGTCCATGAACACCAGCCAGGTGAATATTTAGTGAACACTGTCCAAAGTCTTGAAGGGATCTGAAGCAGAATTGAATATCATCAGGAATTTCCATGATTATATTTGGCCATAAATGTGTATATTCACCACGCAGAGAACTGTGATTTCACAAACTACATGTACACACAAGTGTTACTATTCATGATTTAAAGTGCCTTACATTTTGTCATCATTTAAATAAAATGTTTTTTTTTCTGTTTTTGTTTTGTTTTTGTTTTTTTGTGGTTTGGGGGTCAATAACAAATTTCGAACAGTAAATTTTCTGGAAGAATTTTGTAATGCGACAGCCTCTTACTGGACATTGGCGGGTGCCGGATGAAGCAAATGGAAATGTAATTTCCTTCATAAACATTACTTTATTGTGTGTCCGGACTGTAAAACATGCATTCAGGAAGCTACTTTGTCCACTGTAAACACTGAATTGAACAGTATGCTCATAATCTTCGGTTGCTAATGTGAGCCATTATTCTGGGCTAAATTATGTTAGTGCTTATGGTCTTCAAATCGAATGTGTTTTTACCATTCAAACAGTCTAACTGAGCACCACAGCTCATTTATAATCTGATTAGACTTTTCCATGAGTAGAAAAAGCAGGATAATTAAATTTTCCACAATTACTTACATCCATCCAACTGTGTTGCTTTAGAATCAAAAATCATATAAGCACAATCAAATACTTGCTTCCTCTGTCTAACAACTACTATCATCTTTTTACAGGCTCCTCCAGCGCCTGGCTGGCAGTGCAGAGCGGAAATGGGGACAGATAATACTGACCATCAAACTTTTTTTAATACTGCAGTTTAGAAAACTCTTTTGAATGGTTGCCAAGCTTCAGTAGTGGCAACGTGTTATCAGTATCTTAGGCTGTGAGTCGGACACAACTAAAAACTGCTCTGATGTCCACTGATGCTTTTATTTTTCAGAGAATTTATGGCAAATAGTGGAGAGCTTGACATAAAATGTCAAAACTTTTAGCCTGGAGAGGACTTTATGAAACCTGCTGGTACATTTGCTTCATCTCAGACAACTCAGATAAGACCAGCCCACATCTTTTACTGTGGGTCAAATCACATGGGTCCATACCAATGAGAATGAGACAAATGAGACTAGGAGACACTTTTCTGGACATACTTCCACTTGGCTTTACACATACTTCTACACTCACCTAATGTTGAAGGTGAAGATGGATTGTCATTACTCCCCATTACAATTCACAACACTGAACAGAAACCAATGTAATTATGTCCTGTGTTACAGAGCGAGCAGTCCAGAAGAGACAACAATGATGAATGGGAGATAAAATTGTGTTGATTTCTTTACTGTGCTGCCAACTAAAATAAAACAAATTACATGCATCAAAAAACACAAAAAATTACATACCTATGTACAGTATTGCACAAATGTTTTAGGCACTTTCAATGTTATGTTATCCATGAATCAATACCATCAGGGAGGTGTCGATTCACTCTGCCGCATGACAATAGCCCCAGATATACAGCCAGAGTCATAAAGTCATCGTCAGCAACAAGAAGAACAAGTTCTGCAACAGATAGTCTGGCCCCCACAGATCTCAGTGTGGGATTGCAGTCTTGTATACCTGTAGTACTGAAAATCTTTTTTCCATATGTCTGAGCTGTAACTATGGGATTTTTACATCTTGTTAACTAGCACTTCATTTATTGCTTTGTGGATCAAGTGGTACCTGATCCTTTAGTTAGTAAAAACAAATGGCAATTGGTTCACTGGTTTGTAGCAACATCTCTAAAGGTGTAACGCAACACAAAAGTGCAGATTATTACAGGACATGCACGTTACACTGCTGCACAAGCACCACACAAGTTTGGTTGTTTGGGAAAGCCAGGATTTAAGCCCTGCCACAGGGGCACAGTGGACGGGGATGGGGGTATCTGTCAAACTGACTGTGTGTTCACTCCAAATGAGGTGTGTGAGATGATGTGTGTGAGAGACAGAATAAACATCATCACTCTAGACTGAGGTGACATGTAGCCAGAGTGTGTATAATGTGTCCTACAAGAGTGAGGAGGATATGTGTGTATATATGTGTGTAGATAGATTAAGGAGTTGACCAGGTGACCGTGGGTGACCAGCAGATGGAGGAAGAGCAAGAAGCCAGCCCTGAGCATGTGTGTGAGAGCGAGAGAGTTGATCAGTTCATGCTTGATAAAAGTGTTTTCCTTAAAATCTGACTAAATTTTTGTTTTTCACAGAGGGGGAGAAAAAAAACACTTCATCTTAATGATATTACACTAGAGAAGCAGCCGCAACATTTTTCCTTAATGGAGCTAATGCCCTATGAAGAAGAAATTTTATTTTAATTAAACAAATGCATTATTTACTCGAAATGCAGAGAAGCAGAACCCATGTTTATGAATATGGGGTTGGATGATTTGCAGAGAAAAGAAATCAACAGAGGGAAATAAAATTAGAAAATAACTGTCAGGAAATTTAATGTTTAACAAAAGCCATATTAGATGAGGTTTCTATGGAATGAAACACCCATCGTTTCTGCCTACATCTGAACAGAAGGGTTACAACAGACTGGAACACCTTTTCAAAAACTTACTCTCAATTTCCATTTTAGACAGCCAATGTGCAAAATTGCCTTGTGGAGATCAAATATTATGTCATAAATATTTAATACTGATCTTCTTCTCTGACGTGATGGACACGTACGTCCATGCATCAGTTCAGAAGGGTGATATCCCAGGTTTCTCTGGGTGTTTGGTACACATACCATAACCCCCGCCACACTGGGAGAATGATCACCAGCTACTAGGATTCAAGTTCCAAACTTGGTCAGTTCAAAACTGACCACTTCACAACCCAGTGTCAAGACCTGGAAAAGGGGACTGTAATGGCTTGCATTACGAATCTGCTCATAAGAGGAGCAGGGGAGGAATCTAGAGGGCCGATGATGGAGTCCGGCACCCGCCAGGCTCCAGTAAGAGGCTTTATGGATGACCTGACCATAATAACTTCATCCCATGTAAAAGCAAGGTGGATGCTGTGGCACTGATGTGCCAGCTGAAAGCACGCTGAAGTTGAAGGACAACATCAGGAATCTGTGAATCACCAACTTCCAGTAATGGGATAAAGCAGAGTCAAGGCAAAGGAGAGAAATGATCCAAGCTGAGGTCCGACACCTGGAGATGGGAAGGTAAAGGGCCATGGAACTTGGATCACAAAGAGCCTGGGTAAAGTGGGACCTGCCAAAGAAGGTGATCACGTGGCCTGAAATTGGAGACAGGAGCTATTCCACATTTCTTTCCTGCTCTAATCAGTATATGATGCACTGGCTGACATCTTGGAGCAGGTAAGAAGAGCAAGAGGGAGACAGCAGATTGGGGGAAGCAGCAGAAAGATCCTATTCTTGGCTCTGAAGCAGGCAGGAGGAGCTGGAAGCTGGAAGCCAGAAGAAGAGGAGCAGTGACTGGCCATCACCACCGACCCACCAACTGGAGGACGTTGTGGTTCAGGGTTGAAACATCCAAGAAAACTTGGACGCCCACGTAGCAACATTTTCTCCTGGCCAGAAGCCTCAATCATTAAAAAGTGACTGTTGGTGTTAGCATCTAAATGCATCTACTAGTGTAATTCAGTTTGCAACAGAAATTAAGCCACTGTAGATTATCCAGCAAGACCAGCAGGATAATAATCAAATAATCAAATAATACAAATTAGAAGGATAAGCAATGGAGGAAAGAGAGAGTGAGATCACAAAAAACAACATCAGAGATGTATTACAGAAAGCTGGAGAGCTGGTACTTGGAGCATGTGGCATTCACTGAAGACATTTTTTTTACCATTATGACTTCTATACCTCATAATTAAGACTTAGTATTTCATAATTATGGGTAAACTCATAATTACAAAAGTTGTTATAATTATAAGATCTGTAACTTGTAATTGTTTAATTGTATTTTCATCAGTGAATGAAAAAACAATATAGGCATGAAAGAGGAAGGAAAGGAGAGGAAGAGGTGTAAAGAAAAACAATGAAATTAGAAGAAACGTCTGAAGAAATAATATTTATAAAGGTTCTCCTAATTACAGGGTTGGAGGGTGACAGAGTCTGTACTGTGCTGTAGGTGTGATGGAGACAGAAAGATGGGAAGAGAGGAGGAGAATGAGAGAGAAGAGGGAGAGTTCAAACAAGACAGTCATGCGCTCAAGGAGGCAGCAGCAAGAGCCAATCAAGAATGGGCCCAATTATCTGTGAAGAATGGGTTACAATGGACTACACGCACTCATGTATTTTAAACACACAGGGTAATACAGCAACATATAGCACCAGCTGTGCTGAGAAGCAGTACAAACTAAAACCATTTTATCACCCACAAATAATATTCATTTTTCTTTTTACCCACAGCAGGAATCTGAGTGTGAATGCACACACAGTGCTTAATGCAGTTTCCACACTGTGGACGGGTGTGTGTGGACTGAACCTCTGATAAGAAGTTAAACATCTGTCATAGTACTAAACATTTAATTTACAAAGATAACAATATCCCTCATATAACCTCACACTGACCTAAGAAGCTTTTTTGGTGAAACATAGTTTGTTTGGTGCAAATAATAAGCCAGGAGGCCTTTGCTTTCATATTACAGCATGTAGAGAATCCAGTTTGCTCCCATCCTCTATCCAGCACACAGATCTGTGCCAGCTGCTCCTGGCCCATTTTTTCTGTCTAGCTTATTTGCCTGGCTCTATAGACGATGGATTAGATAGTCTGTCCAGGTCCATTCATCATCATGGGGTTGTGACACAGCTCTCAGAGGTACATGGAGAGTAAGCATCAGTGCTAATGCTGTATTCAAAAGGTGGCTCAACGTTATTGTGTACTGATGTGAGATACCAATCAATCCTCAGTTTATCAGACCAACAGCACAAAAAGACAGCTGTGCATTTATCATGTTTTTAGCATAGAAAAAAAGGTATAAATGTGGCAACAAATCTCACTTTCTTATTCATAATATGCCAGCTAATAATCATTTAACCTCCATTATGTTTATTACCATTAAAGAGTGACAATTAAGAGTCTCCAAATACCTTCTTAGCTAAGATCAACTCCTCAGTTTCTAATTTAGGCTAAAGACTAATTTATTCCCTGCTGCTTGTAATGTTTGTGATATATAGTTAAACCATGAAGGAGACATTAACAACAAGATTGAGAGGCAAAACATCAGAGGAAAAAAAGCATCATTTCAGCATAATTTGTCAAATAGTTCATGCAAATGTCTGCACAAAATGGTGGAGTGACCGACCAACTGACCAACATTAAAAGTTTACATACTGCTATTTTAGCTTCAAAAGAGTCTTGGATTGGAATATTTCATGTATCATATAGCATCAGTGGGTGCCGAAACAAAGAGGTATCGAACACCATATTAAATACTGGGTAATGTAAACCTGAAAATGTGTTTAACTTGATAGTTATTTATACCTTTTTTTTATTTTTATAGTGGAACATTACAATTAAAGGTGGTTCAATTCTTTGCTTCTTCCTTACCTAAACTTCACTTCCCAGAAGGCTTTGTTTGTTTATTGTTTGCTTATTTTGACTCTTAATGTTGGAGATGATTTAGAGGACCTGCCTCTGAGGCAACCATTATGTCAGAATGGTGAAAGAAGACAGGCGAGAGCAGGCACTCAGATCAGTTCGCTCTCTGACCAAACTCTGTCTCTCTCGCTCTCTCTCTTTAACCAAAATTAATATATTTATGTGGCACAATTTTCAAAGACAAACATGTAATCTGAAAGTTTCATTTGTACTTCATGCAGGAACACACCAGAACACAAAAGACTGTGTGAACTACTACAGCTGCACTTTCTACATGGGTCAATATTCCTGCAGTACACTTGACATGTTTTCAAGAAAAAAAAACATGTCAAGCAGACAAGAGAAAACTAAGAGTTCTTTTTCCTTTGCTTTTATATGATTTACTATGGCCATGGAGACGAAGACAGAAAGCAGAGAAAGAGGACTAAAAGGGCAGCAAAGGAGGGGAACAGAGATAAGGGAGACGAGTGGGGAAAGAAGAGGCAAAAGAAGAAAGGGGAGGTGAGAGGAGGAGTACAGAGACTGGGATGGGTGGGAAGATAAGAAGAGAGAAAAAGAGAGGGAGCACAGGATTAAAAATGAATGGGGAAAGTCAGCCTTGTGTAACGATGAGACACACTGAAATTGGGCAGGGGGGGTTGGTGGAGGCAATTAGGAGAAACCATAGCTATCGCACTCATTAGACTAGTTGATGGGGGAGGAAGGAGGGTGGAAGCAGAGAAACAACGGATCATGTGGTTTCTGAATGTCAAAGGTGAGCTTACATTTTTTCCTTCTGTCATTACCAAACACTTGTCTCAGAAGCAGGGACACGGAGACTGGTCAGACTTAGGGAACGATGACTGCTGCCAAATCCAGAGAGGTCCTTAAAGAAAACCTGGTCCAGAGTGCACGCAATCTGAAACTGGGGTGACAGTTCAACCTTCATCACAGCAATGACCTGAAGCATGCAGGGAGACAAACACTGGCATGGCTTGGGGACAAGTCTCTGACTGGCCCTGCCAAAGCCCAGATACCATACAACATATGTGGAGAGACCTGAACATGACAGTTCACAGGCGCTTCCCATCCAATCTGATGGAGCTTAGGATGTGCCACAAAAATTTGGGGTAAACTGCCCAAATGCTGGTGTGCAAAGCTGGTAGAGACTTACACAAGACTCAAAGCTGTAACTGCTTCCAAAGAACTGAATTAAGGGTTTGAATACTTCATTATGAGGTACTGGGAAAAATAAATAAATGCATGGGCAAAACTTGAACTTATCAATGAAGTGTGCAAACACTAAATATTTGCAAAAATATAATAAAGGCCACTATATATAATTCCTCGCTCATTCTGTTCTCAATGCCTTCTCATCTCTGCCTTCATTGTTCACACATCTGTGAAGATCAGAGGATATCTTTTATTCTCATCTCGTTCCTCTTGACATCTACAGGAACAACGGGGAGAAGACAAGCCTTGAACCAGTTTTAGCTTTTTCTAATACTACTTTTGTCTCCTGTGCTGGAACCGGACTCTTTGACAGGACTTGTGTTGTATGATCTCGTTTTTTAAGCATGTTTGCATATGAATGATTGACACTGTTCATAAAATGTCCATATATTCCTTTTATCACTGTGACTAATAAGTTCAACAGTTCAATGGCCCCATTAGCACACAGGTGTTTTATATATATATA
>JBBMJY010000013.1:15443637-15456806 GCA_037833715.1 Toxotes lorentzi
CACACGTTTTCACTTTCAACTGATGACTTGTTAGCTTTTCCTAAGCCCTCAAAAGTGACCTTGTTTCTAGTGTCAGACAACACCAGGAAAAAAACTACAAAGTGGGGGAGACTTAGAGTGAAGGAGGAGAAGGACAGTAAAGCAATTAAGGAGATGGTGCCATTTGAGACAAGCTGACGTACTTTATATAGTACAGGCACAAAAGGCAGGCATGGCCTAGCTTACAGTGACAGAATAATGCATGGGGCAGAGGCATCGAGGTGTCACCTATAGTCAGCTTACGTGGACTCTGATACATGACTCAGCAGTGTTGGTAGTGTTTACTGTAACAGCACAACAGGAGAAATGGAAATGATGTGATCAAACGCAGAAATTTTCCAAAATTATCACACACGGTACCAATATAACATCCTCTCATTCCTGTTCTATACTGCACAGTGTGCACCATTTCAGAAATCCATAACTGTTTTTCTACTTTCGGCACAGTCTAAAGGAGACAGATTCCTGTACATTTCTGAACATGGTGAATGAAATAGTTTTGATTATGCCATTTCTCATTTTGCCAGTGTTAATAGCTGTGTGAAATAAGCTTTAAAGGACCACAAGAGAGTTTTTACATGGCTCAGTCCATAGTTTGCATAACTACTGACACCCCTCCAAAACATGCCAACACTTTTAAGATATTTTAATTATTCTTTATCTTTACTAAAGCTAAAATCAGTGTAATTTTGTTAAAGCATCTACAGATGTGGGTATGTTCAACTTCTGAAACACTCAGAAGTTCACAAACCCTTTAGGCCTTAACTGACCTTTGGGACTTGTAAGGCAGGTCAAGAATGGTCATTAGGAATAGTCAGCTGATGACAGTTCAAAGCTTGATGCATTCTCTGACTCTTCAAGCCTCTATAACCATGGGCTCCTCTAAGTAACTGACTGAGGATCTGAAAATAAAACTAATTTATGCCTACAAAGCAGGAAAGTCTATAAATAAGTATTCAAAGCGCCTCCAGCTGGAAATTTCTGCTGCCTGTAATGTCATTAAGAAATGTGAGTTAAAGAGAACAATTGAAGTCAAAACAAGAGCTGGAACATTTAAGGGACACATTTAATGAAAAGAACACCTTGCCAACTGTTAAGCGTTGAGGGTGGAAATATTTTTGGGGGGTTGTATGGCAGCTACTGGCACAGGAAACATTGCACAGATAGAGCCTATTCTGGATGCACACGTCAAGCAGTCAGTCAAGAAAGTGAAACTGAAAAGAGACTGGCTTCTTCAACAGGACAAGGATCCAAAGCAAACCTCAAAAATCTGTGGATAGATCTTGAATATGCTGTGTGGGCAATCCAGCCTAAAAATATCACAAAACTTGAAGTGATCTTCAAGGAGAGAGAGTGAAAATTCCCAAATCAAGAACAAAACGTGTTTGCAAGTTGTGATATTTGTCAAAGGGAGCATTTTTGGAGTTGGAAAGGTTTGGGGGCTCTCTCAGAACCATCTGGGGCTGAGGTCAGGGTGTATCAGAACTGTTATTTCATGTATTATCTAAGCGTGTAAGTGCATTTATTGGCTTTCTACATCCTTGGTGGCAATATATGGACAAAATGTAAAACTTACAGACTTTGTAGTTCATTTTAAGTCTAGTCAAATATTTCTGAATTATCTTTATAGTGACATTTAAATCAAGAGTTCAACACTGTGTTTCAACTTAAACTTGCAGAATTCATCAAGGTCAAAAAACTATAACTGAGAGACAAAGACTTTTAATGTTTCAAGTAAGTTATATAACAACCAGGCCCTTCACACTACATATGAAATAAGACAGCCATGTGTTACACTCCCCCACCTGAGGAGGAAAATGCTATCTGCTGCTTTGTTCCTGTTGTCTGGATGAGAGGAAGCAGCCGTCAGACAGCTGCTTGAACACAAAGTCAAACCCCTGTTTCTCTTCTCTCAGTACATCTCTAAATTTATGGGAACAATACAGTGTGTGGGTGGTGAAGAAACACTTACGGCTCAACACACCTTAACTGCTGGACTTGCTGGTCTCCTGTCACATCTACAGTAGCGCAAGTTAAGAAGAGCAACTGAAGTTAACGTCAAACATTAACATGTTACTATGTCATGTTAAAAAGAATGTTAAACTAGCAGTCAATAAACCAGTGGTTCTCAAATCTAGGGGCATTGTCGCTAGTGGGACTTCTGTTTATACCTTAACTCAGTAACAGTGTATTAACCTTTGAAGAAAGTCTGTAGCTGCAGGGATTCTATTTATTTTTCACATAAAAAAAAAACAACAAAATATGTAATTTGCCCAAGGCTGGCCAAACCTTTGCATACATCTGTATAATTGTGTGGTAATACAGTGGAAAGCACTGAGCAGTAGCTCTCCCAAAACAGAGAACTCGTGTCATCACACAGATTGAAAATATTTATTTTCTTGTTTGTTGGCCTAACTTTTTTTATATGACCTCTTAAATCCAAACATGTCCAACAACAAAGCTTCTGAATGCAATTTTTGGTTTTGCAGTCAAATATTTATTCTTGGGCATCAGAACTTTCCACAACCACAGAAATGGCCTAGACCAACAAGCTCCTCAAATTGAGCAGCAATAAGCAATTTCAGCTGCGTAAACCTCAAAAGATAGAAGATAGATTTTCAGTTCAATATTTCCTTAAACTGTGAGAAACCAGTTTTGCACTGCATCTATTTGTTTAAAACAGCTCACTCAGGACACTTTACAGCAACACATACTGTCAAACCAACAAACAGTATGGCATGTTGAGGAGTTACGCAGACTAAAGATAAAAACACGGTGAAATGTCAAAGCCATTTAAAGGCTCATCTTCTCTATAAGATTTGAGGAAAAAGATGCTTTGCTGAAATGCCAGAGTCAGAGGATGGCACGGTGCATTAACAGATCTCGTTTCACACACAATTACAACCAGGAGTGGCTTCACTCTCTCCCCCTTTCATGCTTCATGAAGTACACACACATAACCAAATACACACACACACACACACAGCTGGGCGCAAATAGGCACCCACATTCACATGTGCGCGCACACACACACGCACACACACACACACACACACACACACAGTGAATTGAACTCATTAGTGATGAGGGATATTGAAGTAATTGCCCTGCAGCCAGCCAAGGTTCATGACCAGGTCTAATTTCAGGTGACAGTATCACCTCCATCTCTGGAACCAGCTGGATTCATGCCTGTGTGTATAGCAGAGCCCTGTACAGTATGTGTGTTTGAACTATGTATAAAGTAGTGGTGGTTAATTGGTCCAATTTCCTGATTCGACTCGATTACGATTATTGAGGTCTCGATTCGATTCCCAATCGATTTTCAATTATTGCCGATTACTGAGTTCCCATTTGGATTCAGAGTTTTATTGTCATTTCTATTCCACATTTACATGAGAATAAAAATTCACCATAAACATATTCCACCACTAAAAAAAACAGTCAGCTGCTGAATTACTCAACTTCTCTTTTATTGAGAAGCACCTCAAAGCACCTTCAGTATTGTGTAGTATAGCTGTAACTTCCAAATTAACTTTTTAACTATTCTTTCACCGGGGCTAATTTTGTCACCTCGTGGAGAGTACGTTGATTCAGTGGAATGAGGCTTCAGGCCGTTGTCTTCATCCAACGCAGCCTATCCTCTGGATGGAAGCGCGACATGTGAGCCCTCATCCATTGATCCGTCAGGTTCGCGGGGGAGCTGGAGCCTATCCCAGCTGACTACAGGCGAGAGGCGGGGTAAACCCTGGACTGGTCGCCAGTCAATCGCAGGGCCGACACACAAAGACAGATAACCACACACGCACAGACTCACATAGGGACAATGTAAAGTGGCCAGTTCACCTAATGGGCATGTTATAGGGATTGTGGGAGGAAGCCGGAGTACCCGGAGAAAATCCACGCAGGCACAGGGAGAACATGTAAACTCCACACAGAAGAGCTCAGACCGGGGTTCGAACCCGGAGCCCTCATGTTGCTAGTATCACTACAATACCTTAGCGTAGTGCGGCAAAGTTTGCAGACAACGAACGTCCTGTCGACGTGTTTAGAACTCCTGCCATGAAAACCTAAATGCATCCACACGCTCGCTTTTAGCCCAGATAGAGCTGGATGCATTAGTTGGTTGCTGGTTAATGGTTTTTCTTCGTCCATTTCACACGCCTCTCGTCTCGCTAGCATGGTAAGCTCGCTCACTGGTTCTGTTACAGGGTGTTTTGTTATGACACACACATTAAGCACAGAAATTTTTCTTGAAAATCATTTGGCAAAATGTGGGTAATTGCTAACTGAAGTAAAAGTAGATGAGGATGAAGGAAAAGTGCTCGCATCAAGTGATACTTAAAGTTCCTGACATTTCACTGATGGTTAATATGAGTCTATGAGTATTTGAAGACTATTTTCCTTTCAATATTTCCCCCTGCCAACCATATATCATATGCCTTGAAATCGTTCTCCCCTGAGTCTGCTGCTCTGCAGTCCTCTGAGCCTCCCTACAGTCTTAATAAAGAAGACATATTAAGAAGAGTTCACTGCCTGCTCTCCATTAAAAAATTGAAACCTGAGGGCAGACAGAGTAGAAGACCCTCCTTAGCCCTTGTGTAATATGAGCCATAAGTTGCAGAGGCCATGGCTTAGCCACACCTAGCTGTCTGTGGTGAATAATGCATGTGGATGGGGCCCTAGGCAAGCCATGGTTCTCATGTGTGGTCACTGTGTTAAGGCCAGAGGATTGGTACCAAGCAGCGCTAGGATTTCATTGGGCATCAAGGGTTATCTGTTGATCTGCAGCTAGCAGGTGAGCTGACCAGCACTAGGGTTTCACCTGGCGCCAGGGGGTTATCTCAGTGACACGGAGTCAAATTCAAACATGACGCTGGGGAGTGTCCCCGGATTTAGGATAAGTGTTCTTGAATGCAGGTGGAATCCCCTTAGGAAATCATAAGGGAAGCCCAAGGGGAGCAAATTTCAAAGCAGGCAAGAAGATGATAACAGGCCTGCAGACGCCCACATTTCGTTTTTGGCCTCTCTATCACACTGTGAACCCTGTTTGCAGTGATGCAGCTAAGGCTACTGGAGATGACAACCGAGAAATTCTGTTTAATGGTTACAGTGATGAGAACTGTGGTGTTTGTGGCAACAGTAACAGCAATAGCAATAGTCCTGGTAATGAAAATGGTAACAGAAATGATCACGGGGATGATAACATGAGTGATTAAAATGTATTCATATCAACAAGCACATCAATGTTTCTCCTCTTGCTCGCTACACAGATTGTAGGTTACTGTTTTAATAACTGTATGGCATATCTAGTCATGTGAATAGTACATGTTTTGTCTGCCTCATTAGCCAGACAGCCATATTGCACATGTAATTCTGCAGCTGCTTCAGTAAAAAAATAATGAATGACTCCCCATTAGCTACCAAATACTCCATTAACATTTATTTTTACCTACAAAGACAGATGGATAAAATATAGGACAAGCCAACTGGATACAATAATGTATGTGTATTAGAGTAGATTAGAATGGACATATTCAATTCCAGTGTTTTGCCAGGATTTACTAGATATTTCTGGGCCACCAACACAAAACTGTAGATCTTTATAAAAACTACAGCAGATTGTGTCAACAAAAACATACTGTGGTTGTGTTTTTTTCTTTTTGCCGCTGCTCCCTTCTTCTTTCTATTACCCTCTACTCTGTCCATCAGCTGCTCTTTCCATCCCCTCCCTACTCTCTCTAAATAGCGCCACATTAAGTCCTAATAGCATTGGAAAAGACATACTACCCAATAAGTTGGGTCTGTGCAAGTGCCATTTATTCTTCCTCTGCCTCTTAAGTGCTCAAATAAATATCACTGCAACAACATAAAACGTGACTGGCTTGGTATTCAAAGTCTAAGCAAGGGTGGAAGGAGCACTCCGCATTTCATCATCTTCGACAGTTGTTTTTGTCATGGTTTTGTGCGTTCACAGTATCTTCCCGACCTAATATTTGACAGTGTTTCGCGGCAACCATGCTGAGTGAGTAATACTGTCACCGTCAAGCGACGAGGTTATGTATGCAAGCATCGCCATTTCAGCAGATGAAAATGAAATGGAGTTACTAATATATACACAGAAACACACAACTGCACTCCCATACACACACAAGTACTGGTATGGAAAGGCAAACAACCACTGACATACTGTAAACACACATGAATAGATATATGAACTCTCTCTCACACACAACCACATCCAGAAAGACGCACATATAATCTTTCACACACTTGCAAGTATACACACACACACACACACACACACACACACACACACACACACACACACACACACAGGTACAAACTCACGTGAAAATTGAGCTTGTGGAAGCATATTAATACTGTACGTGTTCAACATCATTAGTTGTGCTGGGTTATTAAACATCCTCCTAACAGACTTTCACAATAATATGTCAACACCATCAATCAACACTGCAAACATAAGACTCTCAGTGCAGTTCAGAGCAACACCAGCCAGACAGCAGTGTAAGGTAACTATTTCTGCTTGCTTGCTTGCACCAAATGATCTGATGGACTGAAGAGAAAATAAAGAAGAGCATTTTTACTGGTAAAGCAGAAATGGCTGCAATACACCAAAACAGCTCTGCGCACAGATTTTCTGTATGCAGCGCTCGACAGTGTGAGTGCTTCACCCGCAACTGTAAAATGTATTTAGGAGTGCATACATAAAAACAAAAGCTGAGGGAAGAACCTCCACTCTGTGACACCACTTTATAACCATGAGTGTTTCTTTAGTCCCAACAAATCCAACAGAGTGAGACGTCTTATCATCGTCGTATCATCCCTGCCAGGGCTGGCATTCTCCCAGCTGAACTTTTATTCATATAATTTAAATAATTTAGTATTTGGATCAAGAAGCTCATAAAAAATAAGGTGTGTGAGATTAAATAGTCTACATCTGTGTTATTTCAATGTGTCAGACAAAAGGCTATCTAATCTATATTTAAATAACATAAATATATGTATTGGAAAGAACTTGATATCTGCAGATATCCAATATTAAAGGACTCGGATCTCAAACTTGATTTCACAAATATCACAAATAAGACCAGTCTGAAGCAGAAATAATTAAATGTCTACTTTTTGTATTCAAATAAATTTAATTATTTTGCTTGTAAATGTTTTCTTGTTGGCAAAACACATTATTTGAAAAATGTTCATTGTGCTCTGTAAGTTTTTTATGCGCTCCTCAATTTTTCAACTTAGGAACACAAGTGCTCCTTGGGGAAAAAAGAAAGCATCGAGCCCCCGTATAATTTATTTACTTCAGATCCTAAAACTGAAAAGCGTCTGGCCCTGCTTGAAATCTTAATCAACAGTGATATTTTGAAATTTCACTCCGTGCTCAACAGATTTTTTCTTTTAAATCTAAAGTTTGCCACTCCAAGCCAAGTTAATATCAAATTTTTAGTAGTAATAGAATTTCAAACAGAAGAGTTTGTCTTAAAAAGAGGTATTTTTCCCTTTTATTAAAGGGCTCCAGTATTTGTTTAAAATTCTATACATCTCCTCAGAACTTCAGAGGAACAGAGCAGGAGCTCCATGGTCAGCATAAACTTTGAACTTGCCAAACCTCGATGTTCAAAGGCCCCTTTGAACACACAGCTCTATTTTTGATCGAATGTTTTTATTCTTATTACATAAGATTTAAAAAAATGTATCACTGCTGCACCTCCTGTTTTCACATACAATCATAAGCTTGAAAACATCAACTTTAAGCTCCTTTTACATCATACATAAAATCATCATACATAAAATGTACACATAGCAGCTTCAGGAGCTTTGACTTCCCACGTATTCCTCTTTGCAGAAACTACCACTCTCATAAGGAACTGACAGAAGTGAGAGCCATATGTTCTGGAGAAGCTTCAAACATAAACTTTGACCATCACTGGGCTTAGCAACAAAGAGCAGGCAGCAGAGTTAGAACTGAAGTTGGGATTGTTATAAAGAACCATAATCATGTTTATGAAGCTGCTGTGATCCATAACAAAGAAAAACACAACTACAGCTACACGACTGGATAGAAAGCTGGTACACTGTTCAATGTGGGAGCCATGAACATATTGGTATTTTGCTCAAACAGTGCCGTGGTGATCTCTCTGCTTTTCTGAAAAAAAGTTACAGGGAGCAATCACAGTCTGTCCTGTAGGTCTTTAACAAGAGACAGGGGCGTCTTGACTTGCTGCTACTTTTGCACATTTATATTTCTGAGTTCAGACAGCCGATACTGGAGTCGATACTGGATGCCAGAATTTCTTGCCCCACCTAACTAATTTGCCAGTGAGAAGATGAATGGAAGAGGGGAAGAAATGTAGAGAAGTAAAAACTGAGTTTTATGTAAGAGGCTGCAAGAAAAAAGAGGCAATAAAGGCACAGCAAAATCAGACGGGACAGAACGAAAGAGAGAGAGAGAACAAAGAAAAGGGCAAATCGATGGGAAACAGACAAAAAAAAATAAACAGAGGAGAGTGTAACAGTGCAGCTGTGCACACTGCCCTGTGAACTGCTGTCCAAATGAGGGAATGTGTGAGTGAATAAGTGAGTGATGAGGGGAAGGATGGGGAGGCGCAGTTCTGATCGGGCTGGACAAAGAGGGAATGAGTGACTTTGCCGAGCTAATGTTTCAGACTACTTCCTTTGGCTGTGCCACCGGGGAATGAGGGTCTGCAGTAATTCTAACTGTAATGAAACTAATACGCCAGCAAATAAGCCAGGCCCATAATATTAATGGATATGTACTGTATGCAGAAACAAACAAC
The DNA here is from genome assembly GCA_037833715.1 of Toxotes lorentzi. Lineage (NCBI taxonomy): Eukaryota > Metazoa > Chordata > Actinopteri > Toxotidae > Toxotes > Toxotes lorentzi. The sequence continues at coordinate 15,452,499 of JBBMJY010000013.1, forward strand.
ATTAGTGCTCTCCAGAAGAGAAACAGCAGTGAGAGGGTGAATGTTTAATGCATTAGCGTTCACTATGAAGAATTATAGCAAACAACAAATGAGAGTGCTGCAGATGAATGCTACTTCAACAAGAGCCTTCGATTTTACAGTCAAACTAAAAACAACAGGAACAGGTGGGTTACTCACACCGCTCACACTGCGGTGCATCGTATACAAGTGTGCTTGTGGTGTTTATCAGGTCTGAGCAGCAGAGGCTCCTCTGGTTGCTAGGAATTTACCCCTAACACAGGATAAATGAAAGATGATGACGGTTCATCATCTGGTAAATGAAAATATTAATATTTACAACACAATTAGTCCTCACATAATATGAATATGCACAAAATGTATCCTGCATATTTTAACAGCACAAAACCAGAACTGGATCCTTTTTTTTTACTTTAGAAATTAGATTTAAGAATACTGATAACTTTACGGTAACCCAGGTTTTGCTGCGGCCATGTGACTCTGCACTGTAGAATAAATGCTGAATCGTGTTTCTGATATATTCTGCTTTTTTTCTGAATCTGTGAGTAATTGTAAGAAACATTTTAAACATTTTAGGTACACTAAACACCACAGATCCATAACAAAACCACTACTGTAATTATCTCCACCACTTTTACTGCCTGGAAAAGTACAAAGCTGACACTGTCTGCACACAGTCCTTGTACTGAAAGGTCACTCAGCCTTTCTGGGACTAAAAATATTGTGCTCAATTACCCAAATTCAAAAGATAAGAGAAGTTGCTGCTTTGATCTCTAAACAGTTTTAGGAAGATGTAACACACCTCACAGCTTGGTGAGACCAAGACTGCATACACACAGACAAATATGTATCTCCCTCTCTCTTCTTTGTTTGTTTGTGTAACTGTGAATGTGAAAGAGACAGGGATCATAAAAGAAAGGGAGAGAGACGGAAGGGAATCCTTGGCGGGCGAATGACGCTGCTGCTTCACATCAGCCAGTGGTCAGCACACGGTCATCCACACACACACGGTCATCAAGGAGGTCACAGATAAACAACAATGTCCATATGCTGTCAGAACTGCAGGATGAGCATTTATTTAGCCACACACAAACACACACACCAAGGAGGAGTCCTCGCAGAAGCCATTTCCTCGATCAGAAGGAGATCACAGTATCGTCACCATCCGTGAAACATCTCAGTACAGTTCAGTGGTGCAGGACTCACACTGACTATATACACACAACACTTTAAATGTAGCTTTATATGCACATAACACACATATACTGTTCATAACTGTGCATAGAAACAGGGACACAAAAGGATGAATGGTCTTTGAATTCACATTATGCACACCTGAAAGCACACACAACACATACTTTATAATTTACATAGCCCATTCCAAATTGCCTCTTTTGTTTAATATGACATATTACTCTATTTACCATTCTTAGTCTGCCTCAATGCCCTTTCCTCTCTGCGCTCTGCAGGGTGAAGAAGCAATAGCAACTGAGAAAGCCAGGCCATTTGAGCATTTGCACCCTGGAGGAGAACGAAACACATCTGACAGATATTAGGGCTGGCACTCCACAGCGGGGGTTGATTGACAGGTCCTGATGGACTGATGCCACGCAGGAAAATGAAGTAATAAAGCTATAAAAATGAACCCGCTATACCTATTCACCTTATTACTGTCTCTAACATGGCTCTGTGTGTCTATCACTCTTGATGAGTGCTGTGTTAGTCGAGTCCACCTGGCACTATGGCAGGATCCATAAGCCTCCTCAGATTTTATGGAACAGTTGCTGAAGCAAAGCTTATAGCTGTGTACCAGAGACAGGCTATTGCCTGCAATCCCCTGCCAGTAAGTCATCATATAGAATGATGCATTTATCTAAAAACAGGCAAAGCTTTCACTGGTGATGGATTCAATCCATCCCTGATATATTTGTCCTATAATTCAACTTGATCCAAAAGGCAACAGAAGTCCCACTGTCCTTGTCTGTACTTAAAGTGTGAAGTGCAGTGGGACCTAGAGATGGTAAATCTGGCACATGCCAGTGGAAGGACAACCAGGGGGAAGGAGAAGGAGCAGTCTACGCTTCTGCTGCCGCCAGAAAATTTGGACTTTGGAATGGGTTTTATTGGGAATGTACACCAGAGTGAATAGAAGTAACGTCTACCAGCGGCCTTGTGATGGGGAATTGGACCTCCATGAATTTGTGAGGCAGAGCTTCTGAAGAAACACTGAAGGGAGAGGTTTATTTGTTCTGCTGTTGAGCTCAAATATCAACTTTCTTGTCTTTTACAAGAATCGCTTACTCCACCTTAAAGTTCGGAGACTGTGCTGCTCTTCCATCATGTGAAGCCACTGTCTATTTCTTTTCTTCTATTCTGGGTCATTATCTTGCTGATGGATGAACCTCAGACCAACAAGCTTGTACTCCTTCGTTACTTGCCTTTTTCTCACCATTCTGATACCAATGAACTGCAGTACAATATTGCAGTATTGTCCTAACAATGCATCAGTGGGTGTAGTAACAGTTTCAAAACAGTTCCAATGCTGCCTTTGCACAGACAGAGGGTTTTCAAGTAATCAGCAGTTAATTGCATTAACTTTCAGGGTTTCATTTACTTCAATTGCTGCAGGATAGCAGTAAATCAACCATTTTCTTAATCCATGAACAGGCCTGTTTTCTATCACTTTTTTCAGTTTTTGGTTTGGTTTTCAGTTTCTTATTACCTTTTATTCACTGGACTCAAACTGCTCAAATGTCAATACAAACTGCCAGACGGCCAGAGTAGTTAAAGCTGATTTGACCAGTTTCATTACTTTTACTTTTACTACTTTCATTATTTGGATCCTCTGGTTGTATAACAGGCTTCTGCTGTGGCACAGATATGTACCAGCAAGCAAGATGGACGAGTGCTGAGTAAGCTAACAAGACCATAAGGGAAGGAGGCAGACTCACTGTACCTATTAATGCAGTGTAACAACATCCATCTATCACCTTGTCTGTCATTTATGGTGTCTGGCTGGCTGTCAATCTCTAATCGGACAAATTTCTTGTCTGTGCGTAAGTGTGTGACAAGGAAACTCAGTCAATGATTTGATGTGTAACATTCCAATTTAATATTTAATGTCTTTACATCCTCCTTAAACCTTCTGTAGAATACCTGCACGAACAAAACACCACAAACACATTTTGCGAAATGCATTATTGTATGCTATGTTGAATATTTACAATGCTTTGGAAAAAATGTAATATTATTTTGTAATATATGGCATAAATAATTTTTTTTTCTTCTTACTATTAAGTATGATGGAAAACCAGCAGGGATGGCATAACCTAGAATTTATTATTTTAACACATTTTTTCAGAGCTTCCCACTAGTATATAACAATAACTACTGATAAAATAATTTATAAAAACTAGGATAAATGGCAGAAAATGAATGGATAGATTAATAAATGAAAAAAAAAATCTGTAAGGTTAATTTTCACATGTCCATTATGAGCTAATAAGCATCCTAGCTACTGTAGCTGGCTGTTTCCTACAGGGACTGAACAAGGACTGAACAGCCTCAAGTAGCACGATTCACTGTCACAACTATCCCACAAGTCTCTAGACCACACTCACGTACACTTTAGAACTACCATTACTGCCTACAGCAGACAAGAGATGCAAAACTTTTCTTCATTAAATTTAAAACTTTTTAATACATTTCAAAGTGTTTTGTGAGGAAACTAATCTCAGTGCTTTTAAATTCTTGCAGATACCCTCTTATTTCAAATGGATCACTGCAGTGGCAGATGTATAGGCTGGTGAGGGCAGAGTAAAACAGTAAACCGTAAAAGCGCATCAATAAAAAATGTGAAGAGAATCAAAGAAAAAACTATAGGATATTGATGTGTCAACTATCAGAACAATTTATTTGCATTTTTTGTGAATAAAAATCAGTATCAATAGTCTAATAGTAAGATTAATACTACAAGTATCTGCAAGATCAGGCTCTTTCGAGAGAGCCTGATCTTGCAGCATCTGTTCTGAAATAAAAGTGTCAGGACGGAATATTAAAAAATGATTTAGAACTGATGTTGGCTCGAATGGCAAACCTTGAAACGTTGTTGCTGTTGTTACATTATCAGGGGAGAGACTAGAAACTGCAATTACAAATACAATGCTGTATTTTTAACTTGAAAAACCAAAACTAACGTACATGTACCTACATGTAAGGTTGTGTGTGTGTGTGTGTGTGTGTGTGTGTGTGTGTGTGTGTGTGTGTGTGTGTGTGTGTGTGTGTGTGTGT
>JBBMJY010000013.1:15456906-15504390 GCA_037833715.1 Toxotes lorentzi
TGTGTGTGTGTGTGTGTGTGTGTGTGTGTGTGTGTGTGTGTGTGTGTGTGTGTGTGTGTGTGTGTGTGCATGTGTGTGCGCACATGGGTGTGAGAGCACACTGAGGCCTACATGTCAGTGGACACGATACCCATATTCACATTACAGTTGAGGTTTCCACAGACATGTGCACACTTTCCACTGAGACTTTTCCACAAGGTCCTCCTTTTCCTCTCTCCCTCACACACATGCGCAGACACACACATACACACACAATGAACTTAGAGAGGGAGAGGGAGGGAGAAAAATTTACATACTGTACACATGCATATTCAGATTAGCCTGGAGTGGCAAGAAACAGGCTCCAAGAATAATAAAAGAGCAAGAAGAGCTGCTTTGAACCTACGTACTGATACTTCTCTGTCAGATGAGTGCATAGACAGCAGCACCCTGTAGCCTGGAAATGTCTAGACAAAACCGAAGCAGAAAGACAGTAGAAGAAGGGGAGAGAAAGAGATAAAAGAAGATAAAGGGGAATAGATAGGACGGAGGATAGAAATGTAGACTGTACAGTGAAATTATCTTGACAGGAGTTGTTATGTCTGTGGTGTGTGTCGGTATGTGCAGAAGACATTTCCCATTCTAAAAAAAAAACACCAGAGGGGATTCACAGCAACATGCAGAACATTTGAGATTTATCAAACATTTTGACACCTCATTTGTTCAACTATATTTATTTTCACTTCATGTGTGTCTCTTACGTCTGCAACACACTCTGGTTAGAGGTCTGCAAATGCTTCCATGTTTTTTACACTTCCAGCCGTTTGTGTGTGTGTGTGTGTGTGTGTGTGTGTGTGTGTGTGTGTGCTAGCCTGGGGGTCTGGGGTCATCATGTAATGACAAAGGCTCCAGTATCTATCAGCTCCCCCTTCTTGGCAAATCAATATGCCATCACGATTAATGCTTTCTGATTATAGAAGCAACAGACACACATACACACACGTATTGATAGACAGGGCAAGCACAGACAGGCTAACAGTAAACATAAGCTTTACTAGAGGTCTTAAAAGAGCTTCAAATGTGTGTTATGATCTCAGATAGAAAAAACACAGAGACCCAAAGTTATTATACATAATGTTTTTGTCTTTCCTAATATTTTATCTTCCATCATCTTCCATTACATAAGAAAATATACCATGAATGTAAAGGTTCAAAAAAGACAGACATGACCTGTGCATGACCTAACTGCAGAGAATGAGGCTAATAAATTCCAAATGTTGAATTATCAATTTAGGATCAAAATGTGGTTAAAAGAATAGGTTGAATCAACTAAACTACAGCACAAACTGAACTCCTCTATGTGAGAAATGTAAGGTTTTGTTATGAATGAGTTATGAACAAGCACAAAGACGAAAAACAATTCAAAGCAACTTCTTTCTGTTTGTGAGACGGTCAACACAATTTGCAATTTCGAAACAGGAGAGTCGATGGCCATTTGCATGCTGATGCAGAGTTGCAGAAAACCCAGAGAGAGAGTGAGTATGAGGGCGTAACAGAGAGACAGAGAGAGGAGACAGTTTAAGACTCTGGTATAATGGACTAAACCTGTCCACAATTCCAAGATAACCCTTTTTAGAAAGCAAATTTATATTGAATTTACACTTGGACATACACAGACACCTCTGAGACTTGTCTAAGCTGAGCCTCATTCATTGTAGTACAATGGTTTCCCTGCATTCATTCACCAATGACAGCTTGCAAATGCAGGAAAGGTATCCTTGAAGCTGCTGTGTGTGTGTGTGTCAGTGTCTGTGCATGTTCGTCATATCACCAATTCTAAGACTAAAAAAGATTTATTAGTAATCTCAGTGTTCCAAGTGAGTGACACACAAGTATATATTATAGTTTTTTAATTTATGTTTATGTGGCCATAAATATGAGAAATGTGCACGCGTGAGATGTAAGAGCAGATTACGAGTGCAGCAGTGCCCCTCTTCACATGTAAGCATCATATTAAACTGAAAATGCTTTCCAGGAACCAAGTAAGCAAAAAATGATCACTGAAGTGGGAATTCACCTTGTTTCCGCACCATCAACCTGAGTACGAAGCATGCAGAATATGTTGTATTAATCGCATTGGTATTTTTCAGGCGCATTTAAGCAAGATGCAAAAAGCACAGAGTGAAACAGACTGTGGTTCACTTAGCATATATCAGAGTTTGACATTTAACACCGAATCAGGTCAGCTTAGTCGGATTTCTCACATCACAGCTCTGGTGTGAGTCAGACTTGAGTGACAAACTACTTACGAAAACACAGTGTTAAGGAAGTCGTTGCTGTGATTAGTGACTGGTAGATTATGTCACACGAAAGTTCGGGAAAGGCCTGGGTCCAAGTGGTAATCCATAAAGTCAAACTGTGTACCCACATTGGACACACATTGAAGCTGGGATTCCAAACTTAGCGAGAGATTTGTAAGTGCTGATTCCAATCATAACGAGATTACCAGTTTTTTCAAATAAGCCACTTCCCAGGGGAAAATTAAAGTGACTGCTTAAATTCAATTAGATTTGGTTCCCCAGACTGAACTAAATAGGGTGAAGGGTCACTGCTGTCATTCATCATTTCACTCCAAGAAACACACACACACACACCATTACTTCACATTACCTACAGCGTGTGTTATTGTACATGCCGTCATTGATTTGGATGGTGCGATGGTTCTGCTGAGTCTTTGGCCCTTTGCTGTGTGTATGAGTGTGTTTGTACGTGTGTGCGAGCATGCAGAGCAGCTTGATACAGCACATTGGGTGACTAATGGGATGGACACACAATGCAGCACTATCACACTTTGACGTGTCATGATTCATTATATGGGTGTCATCCAAAAAATAAAGGAGGGAAATACAAACGCTAACAAAGATAACATTTACAGTGTGAGCTGAGTACACAAAGAATTACACTTAAAGATAAGAACTGGAATCAGTGAGTGATAACATACTGTATACCCCAGGCCCAGTGAATCTGTAGTGAAGATCTTATATTACATGGTAATACAGAGCGTGTTAAGGTACATATCATGCGCCGGTGATGCTGTTGGTTTGAATCCAGCTTCCACTTTGTCACTCTCTCTCTTTCTGTCTCTCTCTCTATCCTGTTACACCACGTAAGTGCAAGTTCATGTCATTATCTTGTTCATTTGTGCTGAAACAAAAAAAAAGCTCTACATCTCTGTTTTGAAAATGGATGCCTCTCCCTTCAGCTCAAAAACATAATGCAACTTCTTGTTGTGTGGGCGACAGCTGATAGCATTAGTAGTGTTTGTGCCTGTGTGCTATGTACTCTTAGCTGGAGGTGGGATCATCCACGGCAGTCACCGGCACAGAGTGCTAACCTCTCCTAAGAGGCTGCAGGTCTCTAAGTGCTTTGCTTAGCTACCGCTGCTAGGCAATCAAGAGTCCCCCTAGATGCACAGGACAGCCTGCTCCTCTGGGCTCCCAGTGTTATCACAGCACAATGCTCTGAGGACACTCACACTGTCAGATAGACACCTGATAGTCCTCAAGTCCCACAACACACTCAGTACAGTCTTTTCATAATGCCTGGGAGTGTTTAGTTCACAGTTACACAAGCTGGAAAAACTAATGCTTATGTCTGCAATTTGGGGTGGTGATTTCCCAGACTTTTCCCCGGGATTTCAAGGTTTGTATTTTGATGCATCGCTTCTTACGCCTGTCCAACAGTTCACTTGTAACCAACTGGTCTATAATTAAACTCACAGGCATAAAGAAACAGTTTATGGCACAGTATTTCAAACAGCTTATATTAAGCCATGGATTCTCTTAAGGGTGGGAAGAGTAAAACCTGTGATTAATGTGCAACTATTGTGCACTAGAGACTTAATGTATGTTCAAAGCCAATGTCCACTGCCAATGCATGAAGTATTGTGACACTCATACACCACAGCTGTTGAGGAAATAAAGACTCAGCTTGTCGTGTGCGAGATGCAGACACACACAAACCTGAGTGGTACCCAAAAGAGGCAGATGGCTGATTTTGATATAGTTGAGGTAAAACAAAGAACAAGCCATCGTTGACACAGCTGCATCTGTTTCTGTGCCTTACAGTTACATGATCATATATGGTAATTATAGATTGGGGGCATTTTATGTATTATTTTTGTGAATTTCAATGCTGATAAATTTTAACCAATTCTTGCTTACATAAAGTAGCTCTGATAGCTTCGGGGGCTCACAGGTAAGCGAGGATTGAAGGTGTTGCCACTATAATCTAATCTTTATCGCCTTCAAATAAAGATGAAATTCTCCTCCTGAGCTGACAATCAGAACTAAGTGTCATCTATTCACCCAAGGGTACATCAACATAGACTGTTTTGTAGCTGGTGTGTAGGGGGGTGAGTAGTGCACCGGGTTCCCTCAACTGATAAGGCAAAACTACTCACTGATGTGATGTGATGTGTGTGTAGGACTAGGTGTGATGTCCTCACTGGACAGTTGGTTTTCACACATATTTACAGTGGTATTTCTGCTTAAAGGCTCCATCTGCCTGTCTATTCCTCTGACCTCTGTCCGCCTATTTGCCAAACAACTTTACGCTATTCAAATAATTTGAAACATTTTTTTGCACAGAAGCACTTGGCTAACTGATCCCTCAGCATCTACGACGCTTTGTTAGAGTTGAGTCTGACTGTTTTGCCTCAGTGTCTAACTAAATACACAATACTGAAAATATTTCCTAAAGGCAGAAGGGTTCTTTTACAGCATGAAGTCTTAGTGACAGGTAATTAGGTTGATAAACTTCCTGAACTCTTCAGCATCACTTGTCCATCACATGAACTGTTTAATAAAATTCTTTAGTTTTCTTTTAAAATTACAGCAGAGATAAAAGATACTTTGATCAAACTGAAAGTGTTTGTCAAAAAAAAAGAAAAATAGTACAAAATGAAAGGAAACGGAATCAAAGGGCTGTATAAAGTTTTGCCAAAAATAAATGAATAGACCATCTTTGGTCTGTAATAAATGTTGCTGTGGTCACAACCATTAGTTATCTCTCTCTCCAGATGTGCTAATAGAATTGGCTCTGTTTATGTATTCATAACTGTCATTTCAGTCTACTCTGTGCTATGTAGAAAAATTTACTCTCTGTAGACTTAGGGAGCACAGTGTGTCAAGCTTATGATCTTGAAAAGAAAACACTCAGAATCTTTTGTATTCAAAGGATTTTCTGTCACCTGTCTTAATTCTGCTCTTACAGAAAGGAACTGTCAGGCAAACTTCTCTTGAAATAGGATTCAAATTCAGGCAGCTTAACCCTGACAACAGTGACAGTCTTGAAATGACCTAGCTCATGATGGCTGTCTTCATTGCCTATTGATGCAGACAACCTGTATTAGAACACGATCTGTCAAATCGTTACAGGCTGATGGTGAGCAATGTTCTCTTTTCCTTGGTGGAGGGGCAGAGAGAAAGAAAAAGACAAAGGTCGTGAGCAAGTTTAAGACACTGAAACGAAACAGGAGGCATGGAAAGCTGCAGATAGAGAGACTCAGCAACTACAGAGAGGAAAAGGGGAGGCAGGCAAAAGAGAGACAGACAAACAGTGATACACAATCAGACAGACTGAGAAGAGAAAGATAAGAAAGAGGAGCGGAAAAAGAGGAGAGAGAGTGAGTTTGAGAGAAAATGAGCAAGATTCAGAGACAGACAAACGGGTGCAAGTGAGAGGAAAAGAGGGTAGCCCAGTTAAAACAGATTGCTGGTCTATTCACTCCAATCTATTATTTTCTTCTGTCTTCCCGACGGAACAAAGACTCTGCCCTCTTTCAATTTCCCCCTAGTCACGACCATTTCCATGTGAACCAAAGACCACCACAATAAAACTGCATAGCTGTGCAAGTGAGGGGACTCAAAGCCTTACAGGTAACACCGATGGCAGCAGCCCATGCTGTGCCAAAAACCTCTTCATGGCGAGTGTATGTGTGCATGTGTGCACGTGTCCTATCGCAGTTTACCTGGAGAGCATGATTGATTAAGCTGGTGAGCAATCGGAGTCGGACAATTGAGCGTGAGAGCGAGGAGGGAGATCTATCATCGTGAAGGCTCATGCCTAAGCTTGGCACTAGATAAATGGGCTCAGATGAAGCCTGTATGTGCACATGTGTGTGTGCAATGTGTTTGTGCATGTATGTGTGGTTCATGGCTATACAGTCCCACAACTCCAACTAAAACACACAAGCCTGTGCACTCGCTGTTTAGGTTGTTTTCTGAGATCAAGGGAAAGGCTATTCTTTCTTCTTCCTCTTTGTCTTTGCAAGAGGAGGGAGGAGAGGGGGGAGGAAGGAGGCAAAGGGGACAAGAGGAGGTGGCATAATGTTTCCTGCCTGTGTGCATTATGGATGAGGTGTGTCCACGGCGTTCGATCAGTGGCTCTCCGATGTCTTTAAGGTGGCCCACTGGGGTTACCTAAGACTGTGTTTGTGTGCTTGAGTGTGTGTGACTATCACTGAAAGAGAGGAGTCACCAGGGTCACACACACCGACACACAATAAATATGCTTCCAGGGCGCAATTTTTCCTTCATTCACAGCCTTTAATTGAGCACAAGTCGATAAGGATTTCACCAGTGACAAAAAGCTGTGGGTCAGCACAAAGACAGCAAAGTTTTAAAGTCTATAAGGCATCATTTCAATCAATAAAGTCATGATCTGCAATTACAGCTAAATCATTTACTTTTGCTAACAAGTTACAATAGATCCAGAATTACATACAAAATACAGCGTTGTGGAGGGGTGCAGCGATGGACATTTTTCTGTCCAATCAAAAGAGTGTCCCTTGATTATTGTGAAAGCATGATGAAGGCCTCTCTAACTCCATGGCAACAAGACAAACACAAGCCCTTGGTCACAGCGAGGGTTACGTCTAGTTTGCGGGCGCAGTATGTGTTTGTTGATACACTCTTAAGTATTGTCAGCTGAGCTCAATCACATTGCCACAGAGGATAAAAGCTTTTAACACCCTTCAGTCCTCTCAGCACTCATGACTTCCTGCCAAACATTTACTGTGCTTTCTTTTGGAAGCCTACATAGTGTCTGCATGGGGTCTGCCCACAATACTGTGGGTTTTTTTGTGGGCATTCAATAGTCAGTTTGTGAGACTACATGTGAGCTTGTGAGTAAATTACTCTCCTCAGTGCTGTAGCGCTCGCTCATCACTCGACCTGATGTCTCGACATTGTGAGTATACCTGAAGTCCACCCTCTATCTCCATCAGTTTTATAATTACAGCTAAAAACTGTAAACCATGGTAACAGAAAATACTTTGTTCTGATTGGCTGACAAGGGTCTGTTAGTATTCAAACATAGCCTCAGACAAGGCAAGCAGCAAAACATACATTCCACTGCAGGTAAACATAAGAACACTGGTGCTTTAGCTCCTTTACAATTAACTCAATTATTCAAGAGAAGGTTGTCTATGCACACTTTTTTTCCAGTGAAGTCCAGTATCCATGAGGTATTATGAGATTCTTCCCTGTGCACTTTGAAACACTTCCATATTATATCCATATGTGACATGTGCGTGTTATTGTTTGGTGATGTGTGTTACTTTCCTGTGCCAGGCTCGTCTACCCCTCCCTGAACTCTTGTTACCTCCAGTAGTTCTCTTTCATTGATAAGTGATCACATTAGTCACTGCTTTAAAATGGTCATTACATGAGTCACTTTGCTACTAAAACTACTAACTACAGTATCAAAGTTTTGCTAATATGATCATTTCCGTTTTGAATGGCAGGGAAGAATCAAGCTACTGCTCTGTGTGTGCCAACAGGAGCTTTAGAGGTACCAGCCCACACTGACACAACAGCCTTGCAGGCCTTAAATGTTGCTGCTTCCAAAGCCTTTAACTATGTGTTGTTAGCATGAGCGACTCTCGTTAACATAGCCAGTGGGACAGAAATGATAACACCTCTGTAATTCTATATACGACATACTTTTATATAGCAGATTGCTGGTGTGTGTGTGTGCTGTGTGTGTGTGTGTGTCCACATCTCCAGTTTAAACAGTGGAAAGTGAAATGTGCAGAGTGGAGGGCTGAATTGGCAAAGCACTCCTCAGAGGTATCAGAAAGAGGAGACAGCTGGCGCCATCTTTGTGTTTCTCCTCTCTTTCACTGTCTTTCCCTCGCCACCAGCAACACTTTCAGATTACATGAGAAACTCACTTTCGGACAGTCACCGTTGTCCGTCTCTCTCCCATTTCTCTCACTTCTCACACTTTATCCCATGTCTCACCCACTGAGTTTTTGTCAGAGCTGTGCTGTTTTCCTGCCTCTTAGTCATCTTGCCCTCTTTTTCCCCACAGTTTCTTTCAAGCCCCCTCCTCCTCCCTCCTTTTCCTCCATCTGTCTGTTTCTCTCTTCCCACCCCTTCACCCCCGTTCCCTCCCCCCTGTTGTTCTGGTGTCTGTCTACAGGTGGAAAATGTCCAGCAGATGCTTTGGCCGTAGCCCAGGTGCTGACTTTATTACCATGGCAGCTCTTTATCGCCATGGAAGCTGCCTTTCATTGCAGAGACCAGCGTCCTGTTACCTGGTCCTGGTCCAGTTGGCATGTGTGTAGACATAAATACACTCTTGCCATTGGAGAGAATTGTACAAGGGTTTCCCCAATGTACTTTCCTCTAAAGTACATCTTACTGTAAATGCTACTCGAGTCTGTTTAATTCATTATAATGTTTAAAAAATACTGTTATGTTTTAACTCTGATGTCACCTTTATATGAATGTGCAGAGTTTGCTTCGGTCATAGGTGCTCAACTGTAATCTAGCCTTCTTTAAATACAATAATAAAACAGACCAAAAGTGCCATACTTCATTTTCTGCTCTTTTGTTCTCATCACAACAAGAAATCTGGCAGGAGACACAACATGGACTTATCAATAAACAGTAGTAAGGTCTCTCACACATAAACATGAGGTATTGGGTGCCAAATGTTCTGTACACACCACACAAACACATACTGCAGCCAACTAAGAAACAAGTGCATTTTATAGACAAAACCATTTTAACATCTAAAACTTTCCCATACAAGCACTCAAAGAGATTCACACATCAGTACCTTCCACAGTACTCTGCCCATCCCAAAAGAGGGAACACTAAACTGGAGTATACTTTCCCAAGCTCTTTATCTTTCTTAAAGAACCTGACAACCACTTCCTTCTCCAAACACAAAGTACACACACACACACACACACAGACCTCCTTTTTGGTACAGTCCATATCTATGACCACATCACTGTCAGCTCTCACTTTTATGTAAATAACACACACCCTTTCCTTCCCAAACACTCACAGACACTGTGCTGTCTTTACACACCAGAGGATCATCTCCATTTCCATCTCCTGTACAAGTCAACAAGCTAAAAACATCCACACAAACACCTATCAAATCACTCTAACATTGTTTTGTTTTTGTTTTTTCCTACCATCTTTGCGGTAAAGGTTGATCTCCACTTTCCTCTCCTCTGAGCCCAGCAAGGCCTGCGCCATCTGGGCAATAGCCAGTCGCTTGGTGTCCGGTCCATACAGGAAGTTACACGTGCATGGCTTCTGCATGATCTCAGCACGCGAGTAACCACACATGTGGCAGAAACCATCGTTGCAGAAGATGATGGCACAGTTCTCCACTCTTGCATTGGCAATGACAAACTTGCGACCTGTGGGTGGAGTGAGAAAAGTTCATTTTGATTCAGTTTTCTTCAGGACAGAAACGTTATAATCCAATCAATGGTACTGAAGTGTAAGTGACAGAAGAACAAGTGAGCAAATTAAAGCAAGTCAAAATTTTTTTGTGAAAAATCAAAAGACAGAGTCAAACCTTAATCTGGACTATCAGACCCAATACCTCTCAAATATTAAACATCATAAGTGGTAAAAGATTAATGTAATGCTGTGACACCATGGGAACATTTTACAGACATCTGTGACCAACAATATTTACAGTTTAGTCCCTGCACCACATGCACCTGCTGTGAATAGGAAAGGCACCATAAAATTTCTATATGATTGTTAATTATATGAGTTCCCTAAAGACAACACAAAAGCCAACAACATGCACTGTAAACCTTAGATGCATATAAAATTCAACTTTAACTAAGCAATATTAGGACAACAATTATGAGGGAGGGAAAAAAAAGACATTTGATAAGTCGAAAAATTATGTGAGTGAGTTTTATGCAGAAACACTCAATATTATGAAAATATAGTTTACGTTTTGACAGGAAATGCATCCTCCCCGAATAAAACCACAATATTTGGAGTTGAACGTTTGTAATTTTCTGAGGGGCAAAAAAGTTGTTTGTTAAAAAGTTTAATTTCCAAATGTTTATAGATTTACAGTAAGTGTGCATTAGCATTTCTTTAGGAAACTTTCATGAGCATTTCCTTTACTAGCAAAGAACGGTTAAACCAAGGTCTCTTACTCATTAAGGACAACGACAATCACCTGCGCACTTACCTCATGTAGGAGTCTTCTTAACAAATGCTCACTTTAAAACCTAATAAAACTACGTAAAGGAGCTATTTGTTATTCACTCTACCCTCTCTAACCCTCTGCCCTTTTCAACCAGGTGCGACACAATTCAAAGTGCAATATTCCCCGTTATGAAAACTTATTTTCACCTGCTTCATAGCGTCTCCTCCTTTTCACTCAATTTAGGTGACTTGCTTATAAGTCACCTTCAAAATAAGAGGCTCAATTTCAAAATAAATTAAAGTAACATTGAGTATATGATTTTATGAAGGTAAGTGTGGAGTCAATAAAAGCAAAAACATAAATATACCAAAAATATAGGTCTTTCACATTTGTACTCATCATTGTACTTTTATGAAGCAGTTTTATTATCTATGATCTGTTATGGTCTATTATAACATACATACATAAATACAATACATACATATACACAAACAAAGGTAAAGGATACCCATCATAAATCCAATTCAGAAGTGTGTGTGTGTATTCATAGCTTGCATATGTGTGTTCATAATTGTGGTCAAAAGTGTAAACCGCAGCTGCAACCTTGGTAGCTCCGACTCCCACAAAGCTCCGTCTATCTCTAAAGCACTTACTGTAGAAGGAGCCATTTAGTCCCATGGCCTCTGCTCAATGTCACAGGATGATCTTAATGCAGTCAGAGAGCTGCTGTAATGCCTGAACACACTTACACACACATGCACACAGACGTACTCACACATACTTCATTACCCTGTGCTTGGCCTCTTTACTTTCAATGAACTGAGAATGAATTGTGAATAAACTTTAAGTCTCTACTTTGTGTGACATGAATCTTGTGTTTCTTATGGGAACATGTACAAACAACATAAATGAATGCATGTGCATAAGGCCTGTGTGCATGTGACTGTGTCCGTGCTGCATCGGGGTGATTGTTATGCTGATAGATGGCCTCCACTAAAGAGTTTTAATCTTCTGAAGAGCTCCTTTTACTTCCACTACTGGGCCCCACTGTGAGGAATATTGCAGTCATAAATAGTCATATGGATGGTTAGAAGGTAGGAGAAAAAAGCTGGTGACAGAAAAGGGTGGATGAAGCAAGAGACAGCAGGGGGGCTGGAGGAGAATGAATAAATTGATGGAAATGAGTTGAGTGGGTAGAAAGAGTTTGGGAAGGAATCACAGAAAAACAGGAGATAAACTGAGGAAGCGACAGAGAGAGGATGGGAACGAAGTGAAACAGAGGCAAGATAGTGAATGGAAGGAGATTTGGAAAAAAAGATAAGGTGAAGTGGGGATAGAGGAGAGGTGATCTGTCCAGTGATGCAAGAATATGACCACATTTCTCAGCAATAAGGCTGCATCAAATAAATGGACGACGAGACTGTTGAGAAAAAAGCAGTCACTTTTTCTCCCCCCCAGGCTTTGTCAGAACTTTTCACTCTGTGGCTGAGAGTTCATTTCAGTGAACTCACATTTCAGATTCACTGTATATAACAGCTCATAATTTTACAGAAGGAAGCTGTAAATTTAAAAATGTGGAATTGGTAATGAACGCAAAAAAATGGCTATTTGAAAAAAATGAAACAAAAAACACATATACACAGGCATAAAAATGACCTATGAAGAACTGAGAGGATGCGTAGCAGAGGGGATAGAGGACTTAGATTAACGATCACCTCTACAGCCTATTCATTACAAAGTTTGTAGTTTAAGATGCAGTTAAAAAGAGCAGAGTTGGCTCTCATTAATTATCACTATCATCTCCTGGGTGTATTTTCCACTCAAATAGGACTCTATTCTCCGCTGTTTACAGTAAACACAATCCTGTTGCAATGAGCACAGCTCAGAAAATGTTCCTGATTAAAAATCAAATGGAGAAAACACACATACATACACACACACTCATTATCCTTCACAATAATTTGTAAGACAAAAAATAGTTGAATTACAAAGTGTAATGACGTTTTTGACATGTCATTACACATTTATGACATGTTTATTACACATGTTTATAACATGCATTTAATGTGCAATTTTTCAGTTTTTTGTTGCTTATTTACTTTATCCAGGTTTTGATCATTGTTCGTATTTAAACTAAGCACAGATAAATTAAATTTTGAAGCAATAAAAAACAGCAAATAGTGAACCCTGTGGCTAATTTAAGAAGCCCCCTGGCCAATATTCTGTTTTCTCTTACTTCACCCCAAAAAGAGTGAGAATTTAGTGATTTACCTACATAGAATTGGAGAGGGGGGACGTACTCTGCAGCAAAAAGTGTCTGATCCTACTAATCTAAAGGTACAGCTTAAGCTTTGGGCACAGCTGCACATAAGTATCATCACCCACAATGTACCCCTTACCATTATCATAACACAAACCTCAACCATGTTTGGAGCTAAGTTACATGAGAAATTCCATCCAAGGTATAGTTGCACCTCATCCGCCAGCAGGCATCCAAGAGTGCTTTGCCACTTACTCACCCCAATCCCAACGTTTTCTAAAGTGGCAACATCACTCAGTCAACATTTAGGGGAGGAGGATGGATGGATCATATGCTTGAGAGTGTGGGCATTTAAGTAGATTCAGGATTCCAACTCAAAGTTGCACTTTGTCTGGTTCTGTCTGGTAAAGTTTTCAACAAAGATAATGTTCACTCTGAGAGTCTCCAAACACATCTGAAAGCCACTAACAAGGCCACATTTCAGGCAAGACATACCTATTATAATGAGAACAAACCCTTTAAGACAAAGGAAACTACTTTTCAGTGGAAGATGGCCTATGGGAGGTGTTCATCAGGACGGTTTTTGTTGTCTGGGAGCCCTGGATAAAGGACTGACTCATGAACATTTTTTTAGGTGACATAAATAACTTCAATTCAGCAAAAAAAATCATTGTTGCAGTGAACAATCCAAGCAGGTCCTTAATGCCCCCTGGGTCTAAAAAAAAAAACCCAACCTGACACTTTTAGTAATTTCCATTTCATGTTGGGAGATCTTCACAAAGCCTGTTGGTGATAAATCTTCCTCAAGGGCTCAAACTGTGAAAAGGGAAGAGCGTCTTATTGCTGCAGTGAACTCGGAGAGATATAATTCCTGTAATTGCTTACTGCTTAGACTCAGACTTCAGACCTTGATCACAATGTACCTAAAACACAGGACCAGCTCCTGGGAAAATAGATTTTAAAAGTTGGTGAAAGGTAAAGGATATTTTTTCAGTGTGTTTGTGATGTTAAGATTGTTCCTCAATTAAACTTGATTTGATAAATTAAAGTAATTTGAAATGTGGTGCATTTACTCTGTGGTGCTGTGTATATTCATTCTGTAAATCTAAACTGGAATACTAATCTAGGTGCTGGATGAAATATACACAATCACATGCAATAACTCAGGATGAGAACTCATAGCCGGTGAGTAGCATGAGGACTATGCAGTGCCATCATAAATCTAAATAAATAGGATTGATAACTGCTAAGGCCCCTAAAATTTACTGTCACATACAGAAGACGCATGGGTTAAGGGTGGTTGACCGTGAGTCATGGAGGACCAGTTGTCTGCAGGTTTTCATTCCAAATAAAGACTTATCACACCTTCGAGGAGAGGGAAAGAGTCAATCTGTGAAATCACCTGCTAAGGTGACTGGTTGGAAATTAAAACCTTATTCACTCATTCACTGTTACCTGTATAAGAGACACTTAATAATTTACTCTATAAAAGCCGTAAACTGAGATTTCTGACACCTAAAAATCATCATCATTTGGCATCATCAGTGACAGATGTAGTGTTGCATAACTGTAATTTTTGCATCTTTAAAATGTGATGCACCGTCGTCGTGGTGCAGGGGACGTTTGTTGCATGACATTCCTCATGTCTGTCCCATCATTTCCTGTCAATCAAAGTCAAATCAAGTGAATCTACCAGGCTGATGGTAGCAAAGGCTAAACAAAAGACTAAACTTTAGCCAGCTACCTCCGCCAGCTTGAGCCAAACTCTCCAACCTCTCTTCTCTACCTCTGTCAGCTCAGCAGCACAGCCCTCAGGGGAAAGATCTCTGAAATCACAGGTTACTTTCTGGTGCAGTCAAACCAAAACCTACTTAAATCATGACACTGAGAAAGTAAGCAATATGTATGTATGCTAACAGAACTACTATATATATGTGAACAACAGCCTCTGTCTGGGTCTTCCTCAAGCCATTTCCAAGACTTTGGGACTAGGTAATGCATCATACATTGCCCCTGTGATGAATGAAATTAAAACAAAGTCCGCACATTGAGGCAATTTTTCTTGCTAAGTGCTCTTCATTAGACTTCATTATGAAACAGCCCCTGAACGGGAATTATCTTTTAACAAGGAAGAGGGTAGACAGTCATTATTCCCTGTAAATTCTGTTTCAGGAGCAGTTCACAGAGGTGATGTGTAGCAATTCCCCCTGTGAACCAGTGATTTATAAGTCATTTTTACAATCACTGGGAAGAGGCTAGTCTGTAATATTCAGACATTTCTGTACACTTCATTTCTTTTCAAAATCACCTTTTGGTCAATGATATTTAAGACTCCTGTATTTACACCAAACTCTTTGTTTTGGAGGAATTGTTCCACGGCTGAAGTTATTATCATGTTGGAATGAGTTTGGACGCTGCAGCTAAATGATTCATGGATGCTGGAAAGATTTATGACTGTATCAATTGTCGAGCCATAACGTGGATATGTGGGTTGTTACTGTATTGATTGCAGGCATTTGTGTGCGTGCATGCGTGTGTGTGTGTGTGTGTGTGTGTGTGTGTGTGTGTGTGTGTGTGTGCGTGCATGCGTGTGTGTGTGTGTGTGTGTGTATGAAGATGGATCAAACACAAACTTGGATGGGAGAGAATAAGGAGGAAATGGAATAAGTGAGAAAGCAGCAAGACACAACACAGTGTGACCCTGTGTTAAAAACACAGAGACACAGCATGTACCTCACAGGCTGATAAATAAAAGACTTCTTATCAAAAAAGAAGACATAATTTGTTAGTGTTTTCCAAATAAAGACAGAATGTCTTCTTATATGACACCATGGTGGATAAGGTTTGGTTTGCTTTAGGTAACTAAAAATGTTTCTCTGTTTCTGTTTCTTGGCCTTTTGGATTTTTTATTTTTATTTATTTATTTTTTTTGCACTGGAGCCATTTTGTGAGATTTAGACAAGAGTACAATGTTCTTGTAGTTGATGAAATTAATGGTCAAAGTCAGAAGATAAAACACAAGATGGGACTTTCCCTGTTTCTCTGCCACAGAGCATCCAATAAAGTAATCTACAAAGCACGCACACTTGACAAAACACGCCATGACATCTATTAAGTCAACTGGCCTGCCTTAAACCACAGCTACGTTCTCAAAGTTCTTCATGAGGCCCAAATTCCTGTCAGCAAAATCGGAATATTTTTCACATTTCTTCCTCTCCCTCCCCCAAAACACACATCAATCAAGGTCATGCTCCAAGAATCAAAACTGTCTTCATCCATTTCTTCAACAGAAAGTGAACATCCATCAACGCAGTGCTCCAGAATGAAAACGTCTGAGCCCATTTCTCCCTGCGTTAAGCACACAATTATCACAGCCTCTTTCCCCTTCCTTCATAAAACAGGCACATCATCTATCAGAACTGCCCATCCTGGATTCAACAGGCTGTTCTCATGGGAGACATAAACCGGTGGAAAGGTCTGTTGAGATATTCATAGAAACAGTGGAGGATCGGTGCGGTGGATGCACTTGATAGCCTGCCTCCATGAATTAGCGGCAGCAGCAGCCCTCAGAGGCTCATAAAGCTTGATGGGTTTGTCTGGCTGCAATGAGCACTGGGTAATACAAAAGCAGAGATGGTTGTGTATACGTGTGCACACATTGTACATTTCATTCCAGCCTTTCAATAAGTGATTTTCAGTCACTGATAACAACCAAAAGAAACAAGTTGATGTTTTTTCCCATGTTGTTTAAGTCTTTTAAAGAGTCTGAGTCCTTTAAAGTTCATGAGAGTTTACAGTAAATGATGAGGCGTGTTGACATAAAAGTAATCATTCTTCAGATAGGCACACATACGCAAGCATTAAAGATGAGATAAAAATCTTGATGCATAAATATGGTACACACTGAATGACAACATTTTAACTCAACCAAAAGAAAACCAGGGTGAGAGAAGGTTAGGGTTATAAAACAGGCAAGCATAAAGTAGGGAAAATAAGCATTATGAAGGATGTCTCTGGTCTAAAGAAGAGGAAGCTAAAGAAATGACATTAAAAGAAGAATGACCGTGTTTAGATGAACATATATTGATATAGGCATTGTAAAAAGAAGAGAAAGACTGTCAGATAGAGCAACAGGAGAGAGAGGCACAACAGTTTGAAAACTGGCTCAGAGTTTGTGCTGCTCAGTGTTCAGGTCACAGCTGGACCTGAGGGAAAGGTGGCATTATTCTGCCAGGGAGGGGGGTCAGGTACTGAATTATCACGCCCCAGGCTTTCGGATGGAAAAATGCAAGAGATGGCAATATTTGCAACCAGCAGGCAATGTGTTCAAATTAAACAAGGGTAATGGTGGGCAGCTATTCACAGCAAGTGAAGTAGATTTCCATTTTTCTTGCTGCACTCTTCTCACAGAGGCGCTTTATAATGTCAGCTCACAGGCAGAGATCAGCCCTCTATCAGGAACCTGCAGGTTTTTATGCCGTTATCTCTCACAAGGCTGTAGTCTGGTACAGTGAATCCAAAGGGGTCAACATGACACAAATTAAAAAATAAATTATGTGATTAAATACATACAAAATAAAATATAACCATTACCTTATTATACCTTATTATTATGAAACATTATTCCATCCTGATTCTTTTAAAAAATGAAATTCACACTGTTTCCCTTATTACATCTGATTCATTTTCATTTTGTCCATTGTACAGTGAGATATGACTTTTAAATTAAATGACAAACAGCTTTTTCATTTCAGTTTTAATGTAGTCACGGTGGACAGTGGTTAGCACTGTTGCCTCACAGCAAGAGAGTTCCAGGTTCGAACCTCGGTCTGGGTAAAAGCTTGGAGTTTTTATTTTCTCCAGGTACTCCTGCATCCTCCCACAATCCTCAAAAACATGCACATTAGGTTAACTGGCTACTCTAAACTGCCCGTAGTGTGTGCGGTTGTTTGTCTTTGTGTATTAGCCCTGCTATTGACTGGTGACCAGTCCAGGGTGTACCCTGCCTCTCGCCCATAGTCAGCTGGGATAGGCTCCAGCTCCCTGCAACCCTGACGGATTAAGCAGTATAGAAAATGGATGGATGGACGCATATAGGAAATTATAACATATATTGTGGAATTACATTTTCATTTTCAAATTTACATTATCATTTTTATATAGTTAAGACACTGTGGTTACAGGCTAAAGAAAAAAAAACACACCCTCACTTCCTGTTCACTACACAAAGCCCACACCACTTCTTACATTGCCTCTAAATATTGACACTAGACATAAATTGCGAGATGTAAAATTGTCCAGTGTAACCATGATACTTTGGGATAATGGGATGGTTTTTCAGATGTAGAGGATCCAGCTTTTGTAATAAGAAAGCAGGTTGAGGTGACAAAGATTATTCACCACTACAGAAGGGAGCATTTCAATCAGTGCGAGTTAATTTTATTATTAGTGATTTTTTCATTGCAACTCCACAAGGTACTTTGTCAGTGTTGAGATCTATGATAAACATGCGCTCCACCCGCCACAGTGTGCGGTGTTTATACTTTAGGCACTGTAATCCAAGACCCCCATCCATCCGCCGGTTTTGGTGACATCACTGACCACTCCTTTGCTTTCTCCCTGCAATTTCCCTCTAATGAGCTTTTGAAGGGAGTGAGCTGATGGAGAGGCTGATTAAAGACAAGCTGCTGCTGCTGCTGCTCCTCAAGAGGAAAACACCATTTCATATTCCCACTGACACACACACACACACACACACACAAACACACAGATTGATGAGACGTGCCCAGAACCAAATGCACACACACACACACACACACACACAGACACACACACACTCACATTATAAGATCTTAGGCGCACGTACACGTTCTCATAAACCCACCAACGCAGACTGAATAATTCACTAAGACCAGACCTTGGGGGCTTTGCAGTCTGCCAGTTTGTGTGTGTGCATGTAGCGTGTTTGCATTTGTGTGAGCGAGTGTGTATCCGCGAGTGTGTGTATGTGCTTGGAATCTCCCTGAGTACACTGCGTAGGCGGATAAGGAGGGAAGCCCATGTGTTAGAAGCACAAGTCAACATATCAGCTCGGTGCCTGCTAGCTACAGAGACAGAAAGATAAAGAGAGAGTGAGATTAAGGACAAAGGAGTGAGAGAAATGAATGGAGAAAGAAGGATCAAAAAGAAAAAAGAATGAGAAGAGGAGAAAGAAAAAAATTGAGGAAGAAGCAGATGCATGTGATTGGTTGGTTTACTGCTGTACACGAAGCAAATACAGAGACAGGCTGAAGATTTTTTTTCGTCTCTACCCATTTCTAACTGTGCAATTGCCATGGAAACTGAAGATTTGACACATGCTAAATTCTCTAACACAGTGAGCTGACACTGACAATAAATTCTGACTAAATGCAGGACCCTTTATATGCAGTGTCTCTTTCACCAGCCAGCTCATCTGCATCCAGACACATCATCATTACAGTTTGTACTCAGATATCTGCGGTAATCAGAAATCAGTATTTATTTCAGTGTTTGCATTGTCTCAGTGAGCCACAGTTTCACAGCAGATCTGGCTGTTTGATTCTGTCTGATTCTTGCGTTCATATGATGTTTTCCATCTTTAGCCAGTCCACATTGTACACCGGTGTGGATAAACTCTCCTGACCTGTTTTCTACCAAGACAGCGGGTCTGTCTTCAGGGTGTGTGTGCAGGGATCTTTAGATGCTGAAGGCTTTGCGGTTAGTACTGATGTTCTGATAGTCCAGTCACGTAAGCGAGTCTCACTGGGAAGCTTCTGGAAGTCCCGGTTGACCGAGTAGTGTCTATCCTGGTCTTAAGTCCAGGTGGGATTCTCATCATCCACTCCTTGTACCGATTGGCCCAGAATACACACTGGAGACAGATGAGGTAATCCCATTTTTCTGATGCAGACCAAGAGATGTGGCTGCAAGCTCCAGAAATAGTAAGTGGACCTTGAGTTAATAGCCTTTCAAACTGCTATCCCCAAGGTTGAAAATGAACTTTCACACTAACATTTTTTATCCATTTGTTACATCATTGCCTATATTGTATTGTATTATGTTGTAAAACATAATTTTAGAAATTTCCTCACCTTGTTCTCCACTGCCTTTGACTGCAGTTGTATTTTTGCTGGCAACATATAGAGAGCTTCAAAGAAATCATCACTAGGAATAACACAGTCCATTGAGTCATATGAATTCTAAGTAGGAGTTTCCAGCTCAGTACTAGTATTTTCTAAGCAGCCGTCAGAACTAAAAATAGAAATCCTCTGAGAGAAAGTGATGAGTCATCATTTAAAAGTGAAGCCTTTGGTTTAATAGACATAAAAGGAATAAAAGTCTGAATTGAAAGTGGAAACAAATTTGGTATTAGCCATTGAAAAGGGTTCATATATGCATGTTCCCACATGTAAGTATGTTTACACATCTTTCTATAGTACAAAGAGGGAAAATGGGATGCTGGAGTTGAAAATACTTCCTATGGGCCAAGTAAAATCGATTTGTGAGTTTCTATTTATCAGTACCTCCCCTATAGAGTACATTTCTATATGAGCCATGTGCCAGTGATAGTGTGCACCACACAGTTGTGTAGCTGTAAACCAATCCAGAATACAGCTGTCAGCTCACAGGTGGGAGACATTCCTGTCTGAGTCAGGATCCTCCCGATTACTAAGTCAGTCAAACGCTACTCCCAGCTCTCTCGCAGTGCCAGAAAAATAATTACATCTATCCCTCGTCTGGTGTGCTGGATCTGGCAAAAACATTACAGTATTTCCCCAAAATGAAAATGCTGCCACAGCACAATATGTCTTTCCAAAATGTACTCATATTTTCATCCCATTAGAGATGCTGGCCGGACACTCAGTTGGCAAGACTGAATGTAGACTGCTGGAGAAGTGCTGATGTCATCAGTGTGAGACAGCTGACAGGAGGATGGGGGGTCCTGTAATGTTTTGACAGCCCAAGCATTTATTTTAGTCCACTTAGTATTGTATTTGGAGCAGTTCCTGAGCAGAGTGTATAAATAATACATTTCCACCGATTCGCTTTCATTTATTTACTGAACAGAAAAAAAACTTGCTGGAACATCATTCTCTGTGTGAGCCCATATTCTGGGAGATAGACAACAACGTACAGAAAGTTCAGACCTCTTCACTTTTTTTTTGTAGATTTAATTGTAAATGGATAAAATTGCAATTAGAGTGACACTTGGGTTCATGGTCACCTCCCTGACCAAGTTACTGTTGTTTGGCTGGACCAGCAGCACCAATAAGAGTCCTGGCAGTTCCAAACGTCTTCTAATTCTCAATTATTGAGGAGAGAAATGGTTTTATACCCTTGCCCCGATCTACGCCCTGCCACATTTTTTATCACGGAGGTCAGAGAGAGTTCATCGGACTTCACAACTTGGTCTTCACGACACGTCTTGACATCCAGTGTGAACAGTTATACACACGTGTGCATTTCTAAGGTATGTCCAGTCACTTTAGTTTGCCACAGGTGCACTCCAATCAAGTTTTAGACCCATCTCAAGGATGAGTAGAGCAAACGGGATCCACCTGACCTGCACCATGGAGTGCCACAGCAAAGGATCTGAATACTTTTAATAATAAGATTTCAGGTTTTTGATTTTTAATAAAATTGAAAAAATGTGTAAAAACAGGTTTTCATTTTGTCTTTATGGGTTATTGTCTGTAGATTGATGGGCAAAAATAGCTTTGAAAATTGAATGTATGACACGAGAAAGTGCAAAAAGTGAAGGGGTCTGAATACTTTGGATTCAGCATAACAAATATCACAAACACAGCACAGCTCAGTCCACTATGGCCATGGTCAGACAGACAACAGCACTGTGTGAAAAACAAAAAACAAACAAACAAAAAAACACTACCTCCAGATTCTTTTCAGTCATACCAGTGTGTTGGGACAGTGGAAACTTCTGCTCCTGCAAATAATACAAATTCAGCTTGATTCAGCTTTTCTTGCAACACAATACAAGTCACCTGTCAAGGTGCTCCACTGGCCAATCAAATGTGAGCGACCATTTCTGAAAATGGTAGATAACTTTGTAATGTCACTGTTGTATTTCAGCAGTCATATTATAAAGTTTATCTCGCCATTGTCACAATGAGGGATAAAAAGATTTTCACCATGATAACTTTCCAGAAGTTTAAAATCCCATCTCAAAGTTCTATAAACAGCTGTGCAATGTTAGGCATCAGATAATCCTTCACACCCATGGATACAAGCCTTTCAGAATCTTAGAAAGGGATTTTCAGTGTGAACAAGTGCTAAGAGTCAAGCTGTTAGCTTTGCAATCAAACTGCGTCGCTGCATTGTTCTGACACTTAACTTTGTGCAGCTCTACAAACGACAGAATATTAAATCTTTAATTTCTTAATAGTATGTAGCTTAGCTTTTTACATTATTCCTCCAGTCTTGTTTATTTCCAATGATTTTACTCCATGTTTCAAATAGCAAACCCCTCTCTGTGGTGTCTGTGGTCTCCGTAGTCTCCGTAGTTGTGGCTAGGTACAAATACTCTTATGTAGTAGTATCTGCCATTTTGCAATTTTGAAACTGCAACTCTAATGAAACCCCTACATTCAATAAAAAAGGACATTTTTTAAGTGTCACAACTGTTCAAAACAAGTCTAAAGTGTCACAAATTGAAAGACTGAATTGGCAGAAACCATGTCAGCAAATGTAGTGACAGGGCAGCTTTCATTTGAACAAATGGGCCACCATATTTGTATTCCTAATCCATTGTTAAATACATCCATGGTATCTCTACTGCAGGTTACTTGAAATAATTTTAGTGGAAATAAAAACATGGCCAGGAACAAATCCCATTCAAATACAATTTGAAGGTCACCTGACTCAAAGCTTTGACTCCCTCCTTCCACACAGCTTGGGATTCAGTCATACGATGTGGCACTTTTCAGAGAGTACACACCGGTCCAGTCACCCAACAGTCGTTAAGAGTGATAATCCCATAATCACTGCAATCCTTAATGGGCTGTTTCGCTCTAAAGTGTCTCAGGCTACAGTGTGTACAGCATCTCCCCACGCCTTAACGAGGTTATGCAGATTTATGGAAATGAGCTCTAATCCCCGGGACACTGGGGACTTGGGGGTCTTTAAGTCGGTTAGCTGGCCTTTTCTGTGCTACTGCTCTCAGGGTGGCACAGGAGCCACGGTGAATGAGAGAGGGAGTCCAAACGGCCGAGAGGGAGACAAAGAAAGAGTGGATGAGAGAGGTGTGATGAAGGGAGACTTGATGAATGGGAGGATGAGAGTGAAAGGGCAGCTGCCAGGAGATAAAGCCGTGACAAATAGAGGTACAGGCAAAGGGCTGAGAGGAGAAGGACAGGAAAATACTGGGAGCTGCCAAAGCACTCGTGCTGTCCCACTTGGCTATGTTGTGCCTTTATACTCGGACTTCTTTCTTTCAATAGATGGGAGGTGATTAACAAGCACTCCCACGCACTTTCATTTCTAAGCCATAAAAGCTACAGCGCTTATTGATCACAACACTCATACTTGAATGTGATAAATACATTTTGACGGAGTAAGATAATCATTAAGATGTTTAATTAAGATTATTTGTAGTACGCTGTCACATAGAATTTTTTTAATTTTCATTTGGAACAATATAACCCTGCAATAGATTGTTCCAAGTAGAAAGACAGATGATTCTGTTAAAACCAAAGATTATGTTCAGTGACTTTTCATCCAAAACAACAGTTTTTAATATGATTAATCTGATTAATGTTAATACACTGTGCCCGGTGGTTATAGCAAATTAACTGTGCTTATGTTTGGTTAAGTTTTGGTAACTAGCACACGACTGAAAGATAAATAGAAAAAAGTTAACTTTAAATGCTGGTCATTAGATTAGAACTCTAGTCTTCCATGTAAAAGTCAGATAGACATACATGCTCAACCACCACCCTCACCCCCACACCATTAAATTATCTGAAATCTGAATTAATTCTTTATATTCATGGCTCAATATGCAAAAATTAGGGTTTGAAAAGAAAAAATATCCTCCAGTACTATTTTTTTAAGAGTTTAACACTTCAAAACTCCTTCACAAGGACTGTGTGGGTGTGGTTTGACCAGATTTGATTGACAGTGACCTGGCAACATGAGCAAACCCACAACCCAACTGTTACCACATTTTATTTCAAATGTTGCTGAATCCCGATTGGTGCTCAAAAGTATGCAACTGAACCTCATAGTAAGATGCTGAGCATCATAACAAGACAGTGATTGAGAAAATACATTTTCGGGGCTTTAAGGCCTCAGAATACTGAGGCCACTGCTGTCTGCATGGGCACTGACTGGTCCTACTGGTCTCACAATCAAAACATGCAGCTTTAGCTTTTTTTTGTTTTTCATGTCTAATTCATAACAGAAATGACAAGATGACAAACATCAAACCTGGTTAGCCATCTAAATTATCATCATGAGTACTTACTGAAAGACAAAACTACACACAAAAGGCCCACAAAATCATGCATCGCTCATTGCCTAATGTGAAACAGTTTACTGCATTTTCATTTTGTACCATTTTCTTCTTCATTCTTCTTTGATTTTGTTTCAGGGAGAATGCTGCCCTCCTTCCAGTTTCACATCAAGGTACGGAATAAACACCCTGATTACCTGTGAATCCCTGTGCTGTTGATGCATTCAAGCTTGTCTCATCTTTTTATCATGGCAGAAAAAAATGGCAGAAGTGTGTTTGATGCTTCAGTCTTTGGGGCACAAGTTTTTATAAAAGCACAGCCAATTAGCAGCTGATGATGAGGAGGGAGATATAAACTCTCCCAGCGATGCTTCTAACGTGTGTGATGATCTGAGAAAAGAGTTTGGGAGCTCATCTTCTCCTCAATCGCTGTGCAGCCACAAACATTCAGCTCTAACTTTGAAAATATGTTTTGTGTTGTTGTGAGACATCTGATGCTCTAGTTTCAGGGCATCTGCAGCTTTTCAGAGAACACCCAAATGCATTGACTGATAAACTTCATCATGATGCAGTTACAATGCAATCCAATATGGCTATTAAAGAAAGGAAATAAAAACCCATAACACTGCTGCCTTTGGTCTTCATGTCAGTTTTCCCTTAATGGCCATAAAACTAGACTTTAAATTCTTCATGGCTTCTTTAGCCAAGCTGTCAAAAATGCTATCACATTTTAAATCAACAATTCATCTATGAATTATGATTTGAAACATCATCAGCTGTGAGGTCAAATCTGACCATGTAAATGTACTTGAAGACGGTGAGAATGGATTCTAAAGTGGCCTTTATGTGCGAAAAAAAAAAAAAGTTTGCTAAAAGTTTGATTTAAATGTCAAAATCACCTTTGTGCACCTAGGTTCTATTTTAGTATACAAATGTAAATATAAAAAGTCTTAATTCTTTGCTTAGGTGAACTTATAATTTAACCCATTTCTTAATTAAGAAGTTTACTATGTAAATGGATTGATTTTCTTGCAGGAGAGATCACTATACAACTGTCATTCAAACATGAAAATCCAAATATACAGAAAAAAAAAATGAAATTCTTACTTCAAGTCAAGTGAAACTTATTTTATGAGGGTGTGGCGTCTATTGTAATGCAGTCTATTCAAGCTTAGCGTTAAGTCGAGTGTCATGGCAGACCAGGTTATTCTTGTGATGAGCGGATGGGGGATAGTGTAATCCAGGTGAAACTGCAAATCATCAGGTGTAAAGAAGCGGAAGAAATCATGTCTTAAGACTTCATATTAACTCCAACAGGTACATGTATCTGGCATTTCAGAAGTTTCAGAAGTTTCATAGCTTATCTCAAGTAATATTTCATATTTATAGGGCTGGGTTTTCTGGGTTTTTTTGGCACTGACCTAGATCCAAGATGGACACACAGCAGGCCCTGCACTTGACTTGGAAATGGAAAACTGGAACTACAGCACACACACACACACACACACACACACACAGAGCCTCTTCCCTCTCAGCAGGTGCTATGTTACCCGTTTGGATGCATACCCATTTGAGATCAGAAGGCAGTTAGGTATGGCAGCACAGTGGGCATCTGTTGGGCACCAGAGAGATGGTGAGAGGGAACGAGGGAAGGAGAGACAGAGAGAAAACAGGTTGTCAAATGAGACAAAGAGCAGAAAGACAGAAGGAGTGAGGTGTAGAGCGAGGGCAGTGAGACAGAAGAGTGTTTACAAGCTCTGCTGGTTTACAAGTGTGTGTGCTCGTGTCTGTGTGTGTGTGTGTGTTCTTTTGTGCAGCCGCTTGGTAACATGTGGGTGTATATGTGAGTGAACGAGAGAAAGGGACGAAGACAGGAGGAGACTCGGAGAGGAAGAGAGAGTGTGAGCGAGAGACAAGTGATTTCACACCAATAAAGTGAAATCTTGAAGCACTGACTCACTCCTGACTCCAGCAACAGTGTAGCAGTGTTGCTGTGTTTACACCCTCTGAGTGAAACAGATGGAGGAGAAAAATAAAGCTATCCACCGGAGAAGACCCTCAGTCCAGTATTTATTCTGCATAGGTATAGTATTGCAACTATGGAAGCCTTTATGTAGAAAAATATTGATTTTCTAAACATCTGGAGGACAAACATGAAGCTGTGAGGACGTACAGGAGGGAGAAAGCAAAACCATGGCTGCATTCTTTCTGTTTCACTGCCACAGGCGGAGGAAAATTAGACAAATCCAACAAAAAAGCCTGCAGATGGAACGTCTCCTCACAGCCTAATCCATGCATGCAAATCATATGTTGATGCGTGTCTAACATTCGCATGGCCTCAACTGCAGTTATGTGTCTTTTCACAGAGGCATTTCTTCCTCCCTGCTCTGGAAACATCAAGGCTCTGCTCCTTATGCAACTCTCAGCCGAGGTCATCACAGCATGAGGAAGCACAGAAGCAGAGAGCTCTAAAAGCTCAGGTGGACGACCTGTTTGACTGACTCAAGCTAAAGAGATAAAATTATGGAATGTTGAAGGCAATAGAAGCACTTTTCTTTAAACTTTCAAGTTATTACACTTAAAGTTTCTTGGCAAAAACGTTATGCATGTTAAATTTTGCTGATGCACGGCGCTGGTGGCATATTCTGTTTCTTCCACCAGAATGCTATTCTGAATCCCTTGAACTTGCTTTGCATCTTTGTAGTTCTTGTTTGGATACTGTAATTTGTCTCCATATTGTAATTCTTCTATCTATGCTATGCTATCTGTCCATCCTGAAACAGGGATCTCCTTCTGTTGCTAATCCTCACATTTTCTTAAATGCCAGCATTTAAAATGGCAAAAATCCCTCAAACAGAATCAGTTCATTTCAGTGGAAGTAAATCCAGGAGTATTTTATGTGTCCAGTTCAACTTTGGTGAAACCTAGACACCTAAATTTCCAGGGTCCAGGATAGAGGAAGCTATTACTGCTTATTGGCACTGACTAGCATTTATCAGTCTTTCTAGCATGTTAGTGCTAAGTTGGTGAGCCAAGTAGTTGGTGAGCTAAAGCAGCTAACCCTGCAATTCCACCTTGTGCAATTTGTGCTATATACTGTAAATAAATTTGACTCGATTAGGTGTACACACTGGATGATCCCAATTACCCTTTGGTTTATGCACATGTCCCATGTAAAATGCACCATTTTTACCATCTGTCAGTTTCAGAAATGAAAAGAAGAGCTCACTCTTCTACAGAACTTTAAAGTAATGGGCTCCTGTTGCTCTGTATTTGTCTTAGTGTCAACAAAGCCCATGAAAATACCAAAACCAACAATTTGTTAGTCTGCCTGTTTCTGACTCCCCTTCCCTCAGCCCCAAGCCCATTAGTCAGACCAAATCCCATTAGTTCCTAGTGAAGACAAAATGGGTCACAAATATATAGTCTAAGTTATTTTCTAAAACAGCTAAACACTGGAGTTCTTAGCAAACTTTACTCAAACAGGAGGAATTATTGTTCAGATTGTTTGATTATTACACATTTGGTGCACTGGTGAGTATTTCCAGCAGCAGAATAGTATATGTTCTATGGGACAGAGGAATTAGATATATCAGGCCTCAGATACACTCATTACACTTATTAGTAGGATATTTTCCTGCTTCAGATTTATTATGCCATCTAAGCCATGCCTCCAATATTTTCATAAATGCCACAGTTCAAAAGGTAATTCCCACCTGGTTCACTCTAACCAACACTTTACCTGAAACTGGAGCTAATCACTGGCTCTATGTTTCAGAAACAGCTGCAATTAGTGTTAACATCAGTAGATTTTATAATGTATTGAAAACTATTTCTAAAAGATGCAGAACATGACATTACCTGCAGTTAGTTACTAGACACAGTGTACCTCTTCCCACTGTGTGTGTGTATATGTGTGTGTGCGTGAGGGTGGGTGGGTGTGTGGGTGGGGGAGTCAGGGGGGCAGTTGCCATAGCGATGAAGTGTTTGTACTTTAGCTGTAGAATGATAGCATCCTCCCCAGAGGACAGTGGCTTCGAGGCTTGTAATTGGACCAAGCCTTCTCTAAGGAGCAACAACACGTGAACCAAAAGGTTGTTGTGACCTCATATTGCGGTCAAATGTGTTGTTGATTGTTGTCGGGGAGGCACTCAACTTGTCTGTGCAGTTCAATCTGTGTGGAGCAGCATGGACGTCAAACATGGAGGATCACAGCACAGTAAACAGGGAGGGTTACACGTACAGAGAATCAGTGTACAGTAAGCAGAGAAGGTCTGAAGTCAGGGGATAACGGTGCATGAAATACCAGAGCTTGAGCTAGATTTCCACACATTTCAGAACCGGTTCCTGTACATGCTGCACCTACTCATCCAATTAGTTTATGTTTTAAAAAGGTGAAATAAAATGACATTTATTATTATTATTTTGGTCCAAATAGAAGTATTCAAAAACAAATCGAAAACAAGACAACAGCATGTTTCCCATCAATTATGCATTTCTGTCAAGGCCACTTGCAAATGAGTATTTTTCCGAACAAATAGCACAGCCTTTGGCCAATGAGTGCAATTTCAGAATGTGCCAGCATGGAGAAATGAGAAGCAAGTTCTGTGAGAATCTGATTATCTGGTATTGCATGTGCAATTTTGGATACAGATTATTGTCTGAAATGCAGAAAACTGGGAGCCAATCAGTCCCTGCTTCCAAGAGAAGAGCGACGTGAACAGAGGGATTCAGACTCTTAATGTCCGTTAATCATATACTGCGCAGTATAAACATGAGTCATATATTGATTCTATTTAGTCAAAATCATGATGTTTACACACGTCTCTGTCTGCACTGGATTTCATAACACCTTCCCACTGATTGGTAATATTCCCATATAAGCAAAGGTCACACTCCCCTTTGATTTTCCTCCAGTCGACACATCAACAATCTCTATGCAAAACAGATTTGACCCCTTGTTCATTTCTGTCTAATAATCCAATAAACATCTGTATTCTACAAATCAGTTTCCAACAGCTACAGTACATTTAAAGTTGCTGTTAATGTGACCTCTTACAGACTTCATGGAGATCGTATCTCATGATGTGTTCATGATGTTTGACACATAAAACATATAATAATATTTACATGTATGAATCTCAAATTAACTTATTAACTAACAGATTTAAGTGTATATTAAAGTACCACTCTATAAGTTTAAAGTTTTATATACAAAATCATACATATCAAAATCTGTTTGCACATGTTTGGGAGTACTCCTGCATGTACTCCACACAAAGGGAGCTGTGTTAACTCACCAAGTAAAGTCACAAGAGTCAGTCAGTTTGAAAACGAACAAAATCTGGGGAGCAGAGTTAGAAAGAAGTGAACTCACCAGGCCCCTGTAGCCCGATCCTCATCCAAGCCTGAGGCTAAAGGTTTGACGCTACATTAGCTGCTACTACCATAACACAGCCAAGTCTCCCTGGTGGTAGGGTTGCATTGTGGGTAATGTAGGCTCCAGGTTTTCACAAGGAGGAAGAATGAAATGGCTGCATCGATTTTGGTACTTTTTGTTTTAAAGTGTCCATCATGAGTCCAATGACTATAATGCTAAATCAGTGGAGTACTCTTTTAAAGGCAAAGTCAAAAACAGTTGGAATGTGCAATAGACTATATGTTGCTCATGATGCCTTTAACTTACAATTCATGCTGGTTGTACAGAAGTTGCTCAGAAAGGGAGCACACATCTGACCTCATCATAAAGGGATGCTCTTACAATATGTTTAAGTCTATGGTTGTGTTCAAACATACATCAGTACTATGGTCAAGAAACGCAGGATTGTCTGGCAAAAAAAAGCTCAATACAGGCATGTGCACATTCTCAGAAGATTACTTTGCAGCGTGAGCTGTGGATCTCTGATGTTTACCTCACGACTGTCTTGGTGAACAATAATATAGCTGCTTCTGTGATAACTTTTCAGTGTGGTAAAATGCTGTCTCAGTATCATAAACCACTCTGCAGTGTTTTGGAGTCTGAAAAACCTTTCAGACTCCTAGATCTAAACTGGCCTTACCAGATCATATTTCATTATGTCACTGAGACTTGTTTTAATGCAGGGCTGGTTTTTCAGGCTGGCAGCCCACTAATTGGAAATTTGACATAAGATCATTTCCTTGTCAAAGTACATAAGTAACCCCTTATTGTTGGTTTCTGCATAAGTCATCAAGAAGAAAAACTTCATTGCAAAACTGCAATGTGTTTATTTCCACAACACAAGTTTGTGGTAAAAGAATCATCTCATTTCTTGGTCATTTTGGTGAATTTTATGTAAAACATTTCAGCCTGAATCTTTCGTCACAGCACAGACAACTTTTACATTTTAATTCCAGGATAATATACTGCGTGTCCACTAGCTGAAAAAAAATTAAAATCAAGATGAGATCATGTTTTTTCCAGTTGGAGGTGGAGTGCCAAAGGTACAGCACCCAACTTAAATGAAGCGCAGGAGAATTACACCTCTTTCTTCTCATGAACTCAGTTATAGACTATTTCATAAATGAGAGCCCAGAACTGGTTGATCAAACTGTCAAACTATCACTATCTCAAGTACAACAGGATCTCTCACACAATATGGCAGGTGGAAACCGTCTCCATGTGATGTGGTGACAACAGATGCCCAGAGTTTGCTCTGTCTCCTCCAAGGCTGATCATTGAGTATCCATAGCCTGTGATTATATGTCCTGTGGAAAAGAAATGTCTTTACCATGCTAACTGTACCATGAAGGTTGCTTTTTCCTCTCCTGCGTTTCACATGAGATAGTTTCCATCACATACTCCGCGACAGAACAAACAAGATAAGCCTGCTCTCGATCGCTGTTCAGATTAACTTCACCCAGTCTCAATTACTGTACAATAAAACAACAGCAAAGGATCTGGTGAACAAGTGTGCAGTGCACTACTGTGGAAGCCCACACCAGGCCCTGCCCTTCATGCACACTGGTTTACTCAGCTATGGATAACTTGAGAGGAGTGGGCTCACGTTTCAGTGTTGTGGAGCAGTGGGGTCAGAGCGGATTCAGAGGTAGGCAAGGTTCAACTGAAGAATTTGCGGCATAGAAGAAAAAAAATCTCAGTTTAAATTCTCAGTGTCTTTTACCTCAATGATTCTGAAATTAATAAGGATGTCTAATCAGGTGCTAGTGTCCACCGATGCTCCTTTTCCATGTCCACCTGTTCATTGCCCACAGCCATTAGACACCATCATCAGTATGCTTGGTTAGCCTGACTATGAGCCCACAACAATCAATAGAAAATTACATTTGGAAAGCACTAATGTAAAGTTTCAGCTGTAGGTTATGATGTTCCCCTGTAAGGCTGCACTAATCCTTTCTCCTCACACAGAGAAGCGTCCTGCCACACTCTGAACAGCAAATCTAATGTAAAGAAACATTAAAGATATGAACAGTGTGGAATGAGTCGGCAGTGATGCGGTGAGCAGTAGAATATGTTTTTATCAGTTCATAAGTTCTGCAGGGTTAACGTCAATTATCCAACTCAGACATCAGTTTTTCGACCTGGCTGCTCTCATGTGGAGTTGCTTTTCAGCAGCTCTGTGTCAGGAAACACTGTGTCTTTGCATCCATCCCTTACAACATCTTGTTTGAAGCTCCTCTGCTGCCATGACTCCTGTGTGTTACAAAGTCAGCAAGACATTGCTTGCTATTCCACAGCAGCCTTGTGAACTGCTCAGCCCCAGAGCATATGGTGAATGGTGGATGGCAAGGTGTGTTTTTCAGCATTAAGAAAGAGGTACCTCAAGTGTGAAAAGAGTCATGTTTTTCCACTTTAGCTCACATCTGCATCTTTTCTTATGTGTAACTGACATTCAGATTCCCTCAAAGCTGCATTTAAACCTGCATTTAATGTCTCTTGCATCAGCCTGAGTGTCAAAACCTGAGCTGACAAAATGTTAATGATACACATCCTCCACTTTTTCCTCACACCCTGCTCGTCATCATCCTCATCAGCCCTGAGGTGAATTTCTACAGGAAACGTGCCGTTGTGGCTGCTGAGCCTTGTTTGAAGTCTGGTCACACGTTCAGAGATGGAAAAGAAACATGAATGATTTGCATCAAAGATAACACCGCCGCAGGGAAGTGAGGACGGATGAAGCCTGTGCATTTTGAAATATAGACAGCTTCGAATTTCATGCCCCTGGGCTCCATGAAAAATTTAGCAGCTCAGATATATTGTTTGTTTCTGTAGCTTACAATTTAGTGGAGATTAATTGGTAGAGTATAGATTTTTTTGCAGATTGCTTTCTCTGACAAATTCTGTCAAGACAGCAGCATGAGACACTCAGGGTGACAAACAAACATTATCTGACTTTTATAAGTATTATGTTGTGCTGCTTTATGACCTTTAAAAAAAGGCATTTTTATGGTCTGCTACTAATATCCTGAATGACAGATGTCTGTAGGGTTCAGATCAACAAATCACAGACTTTAGCAGCTTAAAAAAATCTACACAAACTGTTCATACTGTGATTAAAGATTGTATTGTGGTGGAGGAGAAACAGCTCTAAAGTCAGTGTAAGTATCACACTGGTGAAAAACTAACTGGAAATTGGTGTTTTATGGCCCATTTTCCCTCCTCACCGGGTACAACATCACTGCACCACTGTGTGACATGTCAAAACTGTTAACCATGCATCGGCAAACATCATTACCGGGGGTAATTCTGGAAAACAAATGTCAGCTGAAAGCCTCCATCATTAGGGTGCCATTTTCTCACCCCTTCAACAAATCAATTAAAAAACGTGAAAGAGAAACAGGCTGCACGGTTATAAAAAATATCTCTGAATGAAAGAAAACAATGATCTTACTCTGACTGTCGAATTTCCTGATGATGGTATCGAGGAATGTGTTCTGCGGAGCCACATGGCCCCTCCGGACCGGCATCTTCGCTGCGGTGGCCCCTGGACTTTGACAGACTTTGCAGGACTTTTAATAATAACACACCGAGGATGCGTTTCCCTTCCCCGCAGCCGAGCGCACGATGCTCACTGCGCTCTCTGCATGGAGACTGAACACTGATAGGTTCAGTGGCAGTAATCCGTGGGCCAAAGTTTTCCCAAGTTGGTCAGAGAGACGGAGGCTTCTGGTGGATCTCCAGGAGAAAGTGAGATGACGAGAGTTCTGGAAAGGAGGCGCACTGTATACGCACGGCAGATCTGAGCCGTTTCCAGCCTCCAGTTTCCAGGTTGTGAGGTGTGAGGGTGTCTGTTTCTGTCCCCCGAGGGGAGGGCCGCCGGTATGGTGATATTTATTTCTGATCTCACACTCGGTGGAGCACGGCAGACCTCTCATCCTGCACTACAGTTCGCTCCTGAGAAGCGGACTGGGCGAGCGTCGTTGGAGCCATAGTTGGGGCGCTGATCTGCGCGTGTTTTTTTTATTTGTTTCTCATTCCACCTCTTCCCTCTGCCTCTGAAGGTTTGTGTGTTTAACTGGGAAGAAAAAAAGAACACAGTAATGATGAAAAGAAAACAGCAGAGCGCAGATCCGCAGCTTGATTCGTCCTTGGTCGGTGTTTTTGGTGCTGTTCTCTGTATCTCTCTTCCTCCTCGCTGTGCGCTCTGCCGGATGACTTCAGCTTCACCGGCGTCTAGCTGCGCCTCTTTTAACCCTTTGCTCATCAGGAGCGAAACTGCTCACGCTTTTTTTCCTGATGAATAAAGAAGCTCTCAGATACCCAGATTCTCCTCAACCCCCGAAAACACAGGTTTAAATTGCACCCGAGATTCAAAAAGTGGGGCCTCTTGGCTGCTACAAAACGGATCCCATTAACAGTAATGAAGTTATTAGTCTACAAATTATTAATTTGACAAAACTGATCATTGATTACAGTTGGAGGAAATGGGCCAAAACGCTTCTCTAAAGATAAGTCGACTTATGTTTTTATTCATTTATGGTTCAGTTGGAACACGCTTTGTTACACACCTGCTCACACCTGAGAGGCTGCGGCCAAACGGCTGGTGTTAGGCTGGC
Organism: Toxotes lorentzi; assembly: GCA_037833715.1. NCBI lineage: Eukaryota > Metazoa > Chordata > Actinopteri > Toxotidae > Toxotes > Toxotes lorentzi. Next base: position 15,491,157 of record JBBMJY010000013.1, read on the forward strand.
AGGTGTTAGTCTACATTTTCTGTCTCTGTGTATGGGAGGAGATGATCTGAGACACGCACACACACACAGACACACACACACACAGACAGACACACACACACACGCCCTAATGTCTGCTTCCATTGTACTACTCTGCAAAAACGCAGGTGCTGTTTTCATTCGCCACAAAGGAACATTTAGCCTACCTGCTCTGAGGAGAGGCGAATTTCCTTTCGCTGAAGAAAATCACCTGAGTCTGTGAATTTTAGGTAAATGTGTCAGTGCAATGCGGTTGTGATGCTGCTTTATTGTGTTTCGGGGTTGGATGGGGATTCACCACTCAGGCTGCTCAGCTACGTCACACCGCCGGGGTTCCCCCCTTCCGTCACGCTGGGAATGATGCGTTCACGAGCTGTCGGATTTTGTGGGCTAAGGAGAAACGCACATGGATCGACCCCGTCCGGTTTTGACTGAGTTTCACCCGCTTATCTTTCTATCTGAATGATCTCCAAACAGTGGAAAGACTGGGGTATTCTTTGTGTAAGGAATTTGCTGCAGTTAGCTGGGCAGTGTGATCACGTGGTTTCTGCACATGAATTCTAAAACGCAGTCAAATCAAATGACTTAATTACAAATTTTGCTTTGAAATTCATTTTCTCAAAGCTGCCAACTGAAAAAAAACATATTCTTTACACAGTGACACAATATGTTCAAACTGTGTTTAATTTGATTGGGCCCATTGTTCCAGTGATGAGTTTAGAGAGCAGAGTTTATTTTGTAGTTTAGGTGCTGATTCTCATGCTCCTCATTCTTGAAACCAAGCAAAAAAAAAAAAAAAAAAAACATTGACACCTTCCTGCAGTTTGAATGGCTGATGTATGGAACTGTCCTAAATGAATAAACACACTAATATAATGTGCAGGAAGTTTTACATTTTTACTCAGGAATTCATGCTGCTAAATTTGCCTGTCCATGTTCTAGGTATTGTTTAATTTTAAAAAAATCCAGCAACTTCCCTTTAAATCCATTTGAACATGATTTTTCTATCCATCTCAGGGATGTAATAGGCCTTGACTGTGTACAAGTTTCTGTTTTCAGTTCTGTCAGACACAGGCCTAAAGCAACACTGCTGCACTGTGGATGCATTTATCAAAATGACCTGCACTGCAACATGAATGCATTCATTTTTCCAGCGATCAGTGTTTTAATGATTAGACATGATGAATTGCAGCCTTGCAGTTGGACCAGGCCTCAGGAACTATCCATCAAAACATGACATTTTGGTTTGGATTAAAAATGCATCAGTTCCTGCTCTTATTACATCCAGCAGTATTTACTACAGCGGTTGAACGCTAGAGGAGGCGTGCTGGTCAGCCTTCCCCTCTCAACTCCCTTATTTAGTCAGGAAAAGAGAGAGGGAGGAGGGGAGGAAGGAGGAGATGAGAAGGACAAGAGGAAGGAGGAAAAGAAAAAGGCAGGCGCTTTATTGTCATGGATGAGACAGATCCCAGCCTGTCACACTCCTTCTGTATTTACCAGTGCACACAGGCCCACACATGTACACAGAGGCAGGCAGAGAGTTTACTGTAGGGTTCTTTATGCACGTTACCCTGCACAGTAATGAATAAATGTCTGAATAAAAGCTCTCGTCATCACTTTGACACATCCATTAAAAGCTACATCTTCTTATAATAAATAAACATTTTAACAGCAAATTAAACTCTGTCATCACTTTCCTGACAAATACTGTGTTTTCAATTCAGCCAGTTTTACGAAGCGAGGCGCAGAAGCAGTGACTGGTAGCGAGTTGTTCTCATGTGTGTGTTCAGGAAAAAAAAAAAAATCATGCTCCATAAAAAGCAGATAGACCATCAGACCAGGCATGTTTGATGTAGGCTTTCAGTTGTGGTCATGAAAGCTTGAAAACATTTATGGTCCACTATGACATAAAGAGGGAGAAATAAAAAGATGACACACCACAAGTGTGTGTCTGCCTCTGTTCAACTGGATGATGCAAACTTATGTAACTCCTGTAAAATGTGACCAGTATGGTGATAATATTCCCACTGTTTGTCTTGCATGTTAAAATAAATGCATTTTGGAATGACATTCTTATGTGATGTGTAGAAGTTTTTTATTTAATTTAAACCTTGTTGTTCCAGATCTTAATTTGTGAGCTAAAGCTCATTTATATACATTTATGGACATGTGTACATTACAAGCAAAGCTACTTATTAATCTGAAATGGAAGAAAAGTGACAGGCCAAACACAGCTGGTGCATCGTATGGGAAAATATACAGTTTGAGAGGCGAACTCAGTGTTTGTGAACTGGAACCATTTAATATTTATTTAGGATACAGTGATGTTGGTGGTCTGAAGAACGACATGCATAACTGGGTCATGCTTGAATATAAATGTAACAGTATACCTTAAAAGGGATTAAACATAGGCTTTGTCATTTTGAACAAGTGTTGATAGCCAGATTTTTTTTGTTTTAAATAAAGTGGTTGTTTGTGACCAACGACGTAAGAAACGTTCTGCTGGTGACTGTACACACTGTTCAAAGAAATACAATGAAAAAAGGCACTGGTACATATATATAGAAAACACTGATAAAAAAAATAAATAGCCAACAGGATTCTCCATGTATACAAAATGTTTAATGACCAGTCCACTGGACATGCACTGTAAACTTTAAAACATCTAACCAGTTACTGTAAACTCCATCTTAAAAGGAGACTGTTGGTACATGTACATTTTCTTTAAACATACAAATTAAACATATAGAAATGTATATTAGGTCTTACTTGGATTGTATCATAGGCCTTTTAATCTATAAATATACAGGGGAAAAGGCTGTACAGCTGAAGAATAAACCAAGTTTCAGAACAGGAAGTTTAAGATCAGCACTAACATCCAGTCATATGATGACTAAGGACTACAGAACAATGTGTGCATCAACAAGGACTTTTTCAGGACTTCTCCGCTCTTTCATCCGTCCATCTATCCATCCCAGAAACCTCCATGTATCACCCAGCTGGCTCTCAGTGTGGTGCTCTCACTTGGCTTGGCGTTCATGTTGTTCTCACTCTCTCTAGTGCATACACACATTCTCTCTCTCACTCTCACACTCTCACACACACACACACACACACACACACACACACACACACACACACACACTCAACATACTCCCTCAGCGTCTGGACAGGTCACCTCCTGTGAAGAGGAGAAACCCTGATGACTTCACTGTTGTTTTCTCTAATAACTTAACACATGCAGCAAAAAGAAAACTTCCACTGCAGGATAAATTCTTCATTCTGAAATTTGTGTGACCTTGTGACTTGATATGTTTTGGATGTTTGAACTATATAAAAAGAAATGTATTAAATTAAATCTATGGCAAAGTATTAGAAATGCATTTATTATACGAAATGCATGTAAAAAGTATTTCACAAAATCCAGATGAAAACTGTACTCATGAAGTGTGTGAGAGGCCGGAGAAGGAGCATCAGATAAGAAATGAGAAAAACTGTAGTGGCAGTTAATATGTGTAAGTGCTATTGAAGATTGATCGCTGTAACAACCAAATCCATCAGACGTGATGTCCGGGAGTGTAGCATTGGGAGGGGAATATGAGCTAGGGGGGTGTTCTGTGTCGTATGTGGCTACATCCAATTAACTAATGCAATCAGCCATGTTGATGAATGGATTAGCACATAATTACTTCAGAGGTGGGATCCTCAATTGCATTATTCATGGTGGGCAAAGGCAAACGTATGTTTCACAAAGATTAGAGTGTACACTACATGCATGTGTGTGTGTGTGAATCCGTGGGAAGGTGTGTATGTGTCAGTGACCGTGCATGTGTGTTTATGTCTGTGTCACTAATGTAAAGTGACTGAAAAAAGGCCGGTATGCCTGAACACCACCTGAAGGGAGTGAAGATTGGTTGGTAAGTGACCCCAGAAGTCCAAATAGGTAAAAGTTACAGATTAATGGGTAAAACATTCAGCTTCAAATGGTGATAGTGTGAATGCAAACTCTATAAAACTTATTTAAAAAAAAAAAAAAAAAAAAAAAAAGAGAGAAACAGTGACCAAACCTAAACCCTGACAATTCCAGGATCAATATCTCTCAAAATCACACACGTCTATAATCAGTAAAGTTAAATAACACATCATTTAAAATGCCTCCAAATGAATACATCTGGAACATGACGGGTGGTGTTGATGAAAGGTTACTACATCTTACAGGTCAATGGGGGTGTGTCAGGTAGATAAAGCTGGGAACCACAGAACTAATGTGAGATCCTACATGAATCAACTGCCTCATGTGACACCTGCACTCCATTTCCGTGGGTTTCCACAGCAGTGACAGCGAGCAGCACTCTGACGTCACCAAAAGGAACACAACCCCTTTAAACACCGGCGGCTACGACACTGATTGAAGTGCAACAAGAATAAAGGTTGCAACTACAAAAAAAAGAGCTGGGTCTTGTTCTTCATGAGGACATAACTGAACTTGATTTCATGGTTGACTGGACACGGTCATTTTTTGTTCCTTAAAGGCGACTTTATCAGGAGCTGTTGTGAGTGCAAAAAGTTCTCAAGCTAAAACTTGCAAATATTCTAATTAAAAGCAGTTAGGCACAAAGTTAGCTGGATGAGCATTAAAAGGATCATATTCACTGTTTCACGTGATGTTATACTTTATGAGTCAGAGATATTCAAAGACCAAGTCTGGATCAGCAGCGGTTTTCTGTCCTGTGTGATTTAGTGTTTTAAAAGGTGTTTTCTGCAAAAACCATGTGAGAAACAATACAATTATAAAACACGTTCAGCAGTGTCCTTCTAGTTTTATATGTTTTAATCAAACTCCCTGGGTTTCTGTGCCTGCTGGGATCCTGTGTGTAAATGGGTCACATACAAACATTTTTACATGTATTTAAATGCTGGGCTCTCACACTGACATGACAGATGTACATGCAAATCATTCGGCCTCTCATCGCTCTCCCACTCACCTTGGCAGCTGGTGCATTCACAGCTGTGGATGACAGGCAGGACGACCGGCTCGCTCTCTCCATTCTCACACTGCAGGCTGAGGAAGCGGACTGGGTTGGCAGGATCCAAACGATAACTACAGCACTCGCAAACTGACCGGAGGTACGGCTCCTGTTTGGAGAGAGGGAGGAGAAGAGAGGATGAAATTACTGGAGAAGCTGAGAGAAGCAAAAGGTGGAGTGGAGGTGAAAAAAGAACCAGAGGGTTACGGGGGAGGAAACCAATAAGGAGATGGGAACATGATAAGGGAGGAAGTTATGAGACAGTATCAGAATTTGGGAGAGAGGAGGAAAGTACAGAATAGAGAGTAAAAGAGGAGGCAAAGGTCAAGAGAGAGAGGAAAATAGGAGATATATTAAAAGGAGGTGAAAGGTTATTGGCAGGAGTGATACAGGAAAAGCAAGGAGGCAAGACAAAATGAGTCAATAAGAGGCTCAGCACCAATTTCCTGTGGTACATCTGAAAATGTGAAATGAAATCAGACAGAAGATTGAACCAAAGAAATATTTTCTGTAGTAAAAATTAATCAACTGACTCCATGTAAGGAGCTAATAACAGTGATGAACATACAGAGAATTATCTTCCAACTCTGCAAAACATTCAAGCAGGTGCAGGCTGTGAAATCAAATGAAAGAAGACACAAAGATAATTAAGAAACGCTAAAACACCATACCATTCATAATAAGGTCATAATTCATACTTTTTTTCTGTATCTCTTGGGATACAAAAAAACCCAGCCTCAGTGCTTTGCATGATAGAAGGCAGCTAGAGATAGAGGCAGAGCTTGTGTGTTCAATTAGTGCAGGCGAAGACCCAGGGAGGAGAGAGACGGCAGAAAGTACAATGCATGGTAGCAAAGAATGACAGTTAATAGGAGGAGAAGGAGGTGAGAGGAGGGAGGGAGTCCAAAATCAAAAACTGAGAGACACCTTCAGCTTCTGAAAAACTGCAGTTATTAGTGCTTCACACGCTTTGAAAAGTGTGTATATATATGTGTGTGTGTATGTGTGTCTTAATACTTCGGCTGGTGGTGAAAAGAGCATGTGATTCCTGTGAACGCCTTCCTGCTTCTTCCAGTCCTGCTGATCAATGAAACAGGAACTTCCTAGTCACTGGTTACCATCCCTGGTTGCCACAGTAACAGGAGGTAATGACACATTTGGCTGAGCTGATGTTTATTTTTACTAATCTCCCAGCATGACTGACTCTATTTTTGCAGTGGAGATGTATGGATGCCAAAAAAGAACAAAGTCACCATGGTGATGAGGTGATGAGCTCGCTGTCTTACTAGGATGAAATACACAACAAGCGAAGGCAGGAGAGAAAAAAGGAGAGAAAAAGAAACAGAATCACTAACACGCTCCATACGTGACCCCTTCACAAGACTCCTATCAAAAACATCTATATTTAGATCACTGGTGACTCAACTACTGAATTATGTACTGTTGTTTACCTGTTTCCATGCCATCCGCGTGAACAGAAGGCAGCTGGCTGTCAGTTGTGATTACAACTGTTAACAGAAGGTATAGTGATCAAATAATCACGTCGCCATGTTCAGAGACACTTACCTGTACCCTGCAAGTGTCTTAATGGTCTGTGTTTGTCTGAGAAGATGTGAGATTACAGCAGGTGTGACCAGCTGCATGGGGGCCAAGTGGTCGGCTTGATTTTGTTTTGCAAAAACACACTTAACACCCTGATGTCAGGTCACGCTTCGGGAGAAAAACAGATGGGAAATTTGGCTGCACAGTGATAGCTAAAGCAATAATCCTGATTATTTTCTTGCATATTGTAAACACTGTTATTAATAATGGTTAGTGGCTCTGTGAGAGGAACAAAATTGTTTTGCTCTTTTATTTGGCACTTTAAATCTACATTGGTTATTTAAGTCAGACAGGCATTCCTAATGAAATGAATATTGCAGATATTCCTAACTGTAGGGGCTGAACGTACATGATATGATTAAACACAATTAACTGTGCAGCCCTGACGGGCAGTTTGCGTACAATTACAACCAACAGCTTTTTTTCAACCGCTTCCTTTCAGTCCACTATGATGCCTGTATTGGTTTTCACTGTGCTACCAGTTGTCACTCATGCTGAAGTCAATACTCATCTGCGTCATCACGAGATGTTCGAAGAGTAATATCTCTTCCATACCTCCAGGATGACATCAGTCCTGGACAGACAGCGTCCTCTGCAGAAGCTGACCTCCACGTTGTCAAGCCGGCAGTCTCCCTTGGTGATGTTCCTGACTTGCACGTAGCGACGACACTCTGGCTCGGGCTCGCCTGTAGGAAACACAAGGAAGACAAAGCAAAGGGAGAACACAGAGGGCAAGGAAATGGTGAATATGAGAAACCAGAGGCACTTTTTTCTTTTTTGCATGAAAAAGGAGAAAGAAAAAGACAAAGGAGCAGACAGAGCCACAGAGCTCCTTCCAGAGAGCACAGTGACATTGCCATGCCCCCTTGCAGAATGTGGCATTTCCTCCAGCGGGAGAGATTAAAGCCCCAATGTAGGTTAAGTAATGTAATCTCTCACTAATTGGGCACTGCAGCACTTGGTTTTCAGCCTCCTATAAAACGAACTATAGAACATTCAAATCCAATGAAGTGGTTTGCAAGTCATGAAATGGAATACAGGGAAGCACAGTGATTTTGTGTATGTTTGTTTGAGGTCTGTATATTTTACACACAGTATTTCAACCATTCAATTTGTTTTACATGAACATAAATGAAAAAGCAATACTACAGAGAATATACAGAGATGGCACGAAATATATAATATAATCATGAGCCTGAGTTTAAGATCACAACTGAGGCAACAGCCACAGAATGAAAGTGTAGCTTTTGTGTTTTACTGACACATATTTTTATATAATAATTCCCATTTCAGCAATTCTCATACAAAAGGTTCATGAATTAATTTATCAATTTAATGAATTATTCAGAGAACTGAATGCAAATGGATTCATTTATGTAGCCCTTTTCATAAATGTCTTGTTACATCCTAAATGTATATACATTTCATTTCTGAAGATTGTGTCCAAGTGGATTTGTGGTTTTGAGATGTGTTTTTCTACATTATGTTGGTTGTACTGACCTGGAAACTGCTTCCTACACACCGGACAGCAACTGCCTGGTTCCTCCACCTTTACCTCCCCCTGAGAGAGATGACATGATTTGTCTTTTTAATATTCAGTTTAAATGAAAAAAGACAGGTGCGTAATACAGCAAGGGATGAACAACAAAATCACACTTATGGTCAGTTGATTAGGCAGTTAACAACTATGTCTTGTTAGCAGTTTTCATAAGGCATGTAATGATCAGCACTTACTGTATATAAAGAGCATTATCGCCCATTCAGGTGAACTAGAGTCATGATAACATAACAATGTAACTATAAAAATCTATAAACTACAAAATGTTATCGTTAATAACTTAAAAACAGCAACTCCAGACAATCCTTGAACAGCTACAGGGCTACGTTTCCCCTAAACGCCATATACGGCCGCCTGTAATCACATGACTTTAGTCCACACTTTGGTCATGTGATGACAACTGAGCAAAACTTAATCCACTGACAAAGACTGTCAGATGTGGCTGAAAGCTCCTGAAAAAGCTAATAAGAGAACATTGAGTTAAGAACTGATCTCAACCTGGGACACAATGGATCATGAGGACCAGGGTTGGATCCAGCATGGAGGAGAGAAGAGGAAAGCAGAGAGTAAGGTATAGTAAGGTATAACTACATATATCCTGGTGTCATTCTTTTGACAGAACAAGTGACAGTGTGAACAGATGATGAGAGAAGGATGGAACTGAATATTCGACAGTCAGGCTGCAACACAGAGAAACCAGCCAAACAGATGGGAAAAGGACCAGAAATAAGAAGAACAAAGTGAGACAAAAAGACCAAAAATAGCAGGAGAGAGAGAGAGAGAGAAAGAGAGAGAGAGAGACAGTGACGTAAGGACACACAGGACACACACAGAATGAGTGAAGCCGCTGAGGAAGAGAGATCCAGAACAGTCCTGAGAAAAGCAGGGTGTCCCGTGGTGTCCCTGTCTGAGAATAGCTGCTGTTAGCATGCAGAGTCACACACACACACACACACACACACACACACACACACAGTCTGACAGCAGGCTTCAGCGCCCTCACCGACACCAGCCTCAGCTCACCCCTGAAACTTCAGCCAACTAAACCATTTCTCTAAAACACACACACACTGCTCCTAACTGTTCACCCTGAGGACTTCTCCTCCCACTCTGCACTGCCGCCAGCCTTCCCTCAGGGATGGAGGAGCCCACCCACTTAAAGGCTGGCAGGTCAGAAAGAGGACCATTTCAAGTCCTTTAAGTTAAGAGGCTGTGTGTGTGCATGCGTTAGTGTGCGCGTGTGCGTGCCGTGGAAGGGGGTGGAAATGGTGTGAAACGTGGATTCTGCTTATTTCAAAGAAAAGGGCACTTGGCATTTTAAGTAAAGGGTAGTCAGATTTGTGTCATCTACATGCTGTGACATGGAAATCAGAGCTCTTATTATTGTGTCTGGTACAGAAGAAAAAAGAAGAAAAAAAAGAGGATTTGGTGTTTGAGGGGAAAACAGCCTGATGGCTTTTCATCACCAGATATGATAACAGAAGCTTCAATACATTACCTTGAAAAGGAGCTCCCAGCAGAGCAGTGGAGGCATGTTGGGAGATTTCAATTTTAAACAAGCAATGCCATTAACTGTAAGCTGAGGCATAAATAACAGAGTGCACTGACAGTAACCAATTCACAGCCTGTCAAAAGAGGGAACACAGTGCATTAAATGACCTTTTCATATTGGCCTGGATAAGGAGTGCTTTCACTGAGGCATAACTTAGTGCAGCTGGGGGAGGTGAGGGATTTGAGAACGCAAGCACAAACAGTTACGGAAGTCTGAGCACCTCCAGAGACACAGTGCAATGGCACAAAGACCCGAGTGCACCACAGGTGGACACACTTGGTGGACTGTCTACCTTGTGGAGCTCACTGTGCAACCACCCTCTCCTTAAAGTTCTGGATGTCAGCAGAATTTATTTTTAGTCTGGCCTTTATACAGCGCTGTGGTGCTAAAGATATAAATTCAGCTTACTGTGTCAAGAATGAGACAGTTGACTTTTCTACAGTGACTTTGACTTTCATCGCCATGGAGGGAAGATTGTTTTTTTTCTTTCTTTTTTTTTCTTTTTTTATAAATGAAGTCGTTAAGTCGTTTCATTAGTGAACAGCCTTTTATGTAAGGTCAGAGCACCCAAATCGCACGAAGCACATTTTATCACTTACCTCTTATGGAATCTTGCCATGCGCAGAGTTTTGCTTTTGCTTTTTTTTTTTTTTTTTTTTTTGAGAGAAGACAGAAAATGAAGAGAACGAAGAATCAGATAGTATATGAATTAATTCTTGTCCTTGGGAGACGCAGAGGTTTTAGGACATTTTCTTTAAACATTATTCAGTTTTGACTGAAACATCTCAATGACTTGTCCCATACTTTGGTTTCTTATAAAATACCTGCAAACCTAATGAGATTGACATTCTGAGACATCAGTCTCAGAAACGTGTTTTGTGCTAATCAACAAACCAAAATGTTTAACTGATGGTCACTGTAGTGATTAACACACTAATACGTACAACTACTAAAGATCATCATGTTAGCATGTTAGAGTTTAGCACCTGAATACAGCCTCACAGAGCTGTGAGCACGGCTGTATGATCCGTCTTGTTTGAAAGTTAATTCAGAGAAAACAAAGAAAATTTTTCTTATTCTAACTCTGTTTGAATTCAGTCGCACACGTCACTTTGGTTTTATTCACCCAAGGTTGGATTTATCTGTGATTTTTCTGTCTCTGCCCCCACACAATGGAGTTGAATGGATTTTCATTCATGGTCTTCAGACCACAATGTTAATAGCTTTCATTTCTATAAAAACAAACCCTTGGCAGTGTGTTCTGTGGATTATCCAGAGAATCAGGGACAATGTTTCTGGAGGGAGCAGCTGCTGATGATTTTCTTAGATGTGACTGATACGTCAAAACCTGCAAAAACAAGACCAAAACTGTCTGCATGGCTAGATCCTATAGATTTGCAGCGTTCGGAACAAGAGAGAAGCCTTGCAAAAGGTTGTCTGGAAGAAAACAGTTTCAGTTCTTTTTTAAAAAAAAAACCCAACAACAACATGATGGCAGCCTCAGAGGGATGTCACAAACAATGTTTATTCTGACATTGTCATACCCTTCACCTCATCCATTTCTCTCTGACTGGACAGAATCTGTATTTACGCAGCACCAAAAGTTCCACCTGTGTCAAGGACTACAAAAGTTCATTCATATTTTATGGGGACTTTTTTTTCCTTATCTGCCTCTAGTTGTACAGAGTGCATCCATAATTGACAGCTCAGCTCACCGTCTCCTGCGAGGTCACCAGCCGTTAACCACCCATATATGCGTACGACTGAGCACTGACTGTGTGTCTGTGCAGGCTGTCACAAGCAATGACAAGCATGCACTGGCACCCATAAACTGTCATGTGTGACAACACAGTTACCCAAAACATTTGCAAAAGGCAGCTGCAAAAAGTTAATTGTTGAAAATGTTAAAACTACTGAGGATACTAAATATCACAATATATTAATATAAGCTGTATAAAAGGTCAAATTCTGAAAATAACCTTAACCTTATTTTATGGATTTTATCCATATCACTCACCACATGCCTCTGAATATAGGATCTTGGAAAATGGTGTTTAGAAACACAGAGATGAATTAACTATTGCCTTCCTTTGAAGGTGCTTATCAATAAATACCTACATACAAAATACACAATAAGACAAATGATGATATGGTATGGCGTGTTAGTGTGTCTGTGTCTCACCTCATCACAGTGGAGTGGAGGACACTTCAGCTGGCACAGTTTTTTCCCATTCACACAACGGCATGACGTGCAGCCTTCCTCCCACTCTGATCCTGCCTGGCTCACACACACACACACACACACACACACACACACACACACACACACACACACACACACACACACACACAATATTTATATTCACTTTCCAGACTCTTGAAATGCAGGTGATTACTCCTCAACAGCCCATTACTCTTTCCTTCACGCACATTCACATTACGGTCTCTGCCACAGCAGGTTTGATAAAGTAAAACTGGTCAGAGCTCAGGATCTTTCTCTTCAGCGAATCCACTAAACCCACTGTTGTGCATGATTTAGGCCATGGAGGCACATTACAATTCAGTAATTACAACAACGTTTAATACAGACTGCATTACATATTTTGTGTGTGTTACTGATGGGAATTATTAACAGTGCTAGGGAGTGCCTTGGTTGCTCATACTGAACCATTTGGCATAATAATCATGAGGTGGTTGATTAGAAAACCATAGAGGGTCTTTATATGGACATTAGTCATCACCGGCCGACAGACCGGTGAGAGAGAGGGAGAGGGAGCCAGAAACAGAGGAGGTGTGCAGACAGAATAACTGAGGGGCTGGCAAAGGGGCTGACAAATGGGGAGAAAGAAAGAGAGGAAGGCTGAGGTGGAACTAGGATAAAGAAAAAAGGGATGGAGAGACTGAATAAAAATCCTGTAAAGAAAGCAGAAGTATGAGGGGGAAAGAAAGAAACGAGCGAATGAAAGAGAAAGGCCCGAAGAAGGAAGATCAAGAGAGGGGGATCTGACCTCTTGTCAGTGTATGATTAATTCTTATAATCCTATAATATCCCCTCCTTCATAAATAATTCCTGGCAGGCTTGCCCAGTTGCCGTCCAAGTGCTGGCCTTCTACGGCACTTTCTACATAATTGATGAAGCTAAGGGCTGCAGAGGCATTGTGGTGTAATGTGGCCCACGGGGCATGTCACTCATCTTCTAATAGGCAATTCTTTATGAGTAAATAACACAATGGGAGTGAATGGGTTGGAACGTAAACACCAGGCTATTGATAAGGTTCAGACACACGCCACAATGGGGCAGGCACAATGGGCACAAGCTGCCAAGATAGCTGGGCAGCAGATGTCAGTTTACCTGTGTAAGCCAATGTGTGTGTGTGTGTGTGTGTGTGTGTGAGTGTGAGTGTGAGTGTGAGTGTGAGTGTGAGTGTGTGTGTGTGTGTGTGTGTGTGTGTGTGTGTGTGTGTGTGTGTGTGTGTG
>JBBMJY010000013.1:15504490-15539916 GCA_037833715.1 Toxotes lorentzi
GTGTGTGTGTGTGTGTGTGTGTGTGTGTGTGTGTGTGTGTGTGTGTGTGTGTGTGTGTGTGTGTGAGTGTGTGTATACCTCTCGCAGGATGTCCTGGTCATGGCAGGGGCAGAGGGCGGGGATGACACACACACCCTCCATGTTTCGATAAAGCCCCTCCTGGCACACGCAGCCCTCAGCAGAGTGACTGCAGTTACCAGGAAAGGAGGAGTAAATGTCCTGGCAGCTCCTCTCACACAGCAGGACCTCCTCTGACACACTCCTCCTCCACTGCTCACCGTCAGGACAGACTGCAGAGGAGGAGGAGAGGGGACAGGAGTAAGATGAGTGCAAAGAAGGTGCCAGAGAAGAGAGGAGGAAATAGAAAGAGGAGGGAAGATGTGACAAGTTGGTAGGATGAGGAGGGGAAATTGAAAAAGTTGAGAGATTTAATGATGAATTGGTGGAGGAAAGGGAGTTGGAAGAAGCAAAAAGGGGTGTGGACAGAAAATGAGTGCATTAGAAGGTATAGCATTAAGATACAGAATTCTCTTATAAAGCTGAAACACACTGTATGAAAAGACAAATATGCACGCTAATGTTAAACTCAGAACAAAAGCACAGTCTGATCTTCCATTTTTCCATGTCATACTTCTGATACTATGACTAACAGGCTCCATACTACGATACAAGAATGGTTTCTTCTGCTCTCTTTTCAGAAACAGGTGTAGCAACAGTAACTAAGGGAGGAAGGACTAAGCAAACTTAAAACGCTATTTGCAATTACAAGAGGCTTGAGGTTCCACACTGCCATAAATATTGTTGTTATCGTTAATATTATTGTTTATGATGATCAATAAAACATGCCCTATGCCCCCTCTTCTTACTCACCACAGTCAGGGGCCATGCAGGTCATGGTGCGGTGGTCTGGGCCCTCACACGCTCCCCCTCCATACTGCCTGGGCTTCACAACAATTCTGGTGGAGCTCTGTTGCCCCGTACCACAGCTGGCTGAGCACGGACTCCACTGGGACCAGCTGGACCACTCACAGTCCACTGTACATGTAGGAGGATGGCAAAAGAACATAAACCAACATTTTCAGGTCAGCGTTACTTTTACTTTCATTCACCTGCAGCACTAAAGCCGTACGTTCAAAAAAAATCTATCATCTTGTTTGCTCTGTTTACCCAGGAAAATAAAATTACCAACAATGCCTCTGTTTATATTAAAGCCATTCTTTAAGCACAACATCCACTGAAATTGATCCTGAAATAGGCAATGCAGCAAAACCCCCAAAATCATATTCATTACGACAACAGTTTAGTCACCAACTCGTTTGTAGAGATTTGGGAAATATAGACTCTGGTAACAGTGTGGGTCTGACTCAACCTACTGCCTATATTGTATATAATGTACACATGGTCTATTGTGCTGGTGGGAAAATCCAGCTAATTTCTGATCTGGCTTATGTACATGCTAGAGAAGGAGTAGTAAGTATGAGAACATGATTCATGCCTGTTGTTTCCCAACAACAAAATTCAGACACACATGCTGTGTTTTTAAAGATAACAGGAGAATATGTGCTCCATAGGTTCACTACAACTGTCACAAAGATTGACAGGGGACTGTTTTCTGTGTTAAGCTGGACTCAGAAAAGTGTTTGAAGTGAATTTTGATTTTATTAATTTTTTATTATTTCATTAATTATTCACACTACTTTTAGTGCCTTTTACTCAGTTGTTTTTTTTTTTTTAATTTTTAAAAATACATTAACACCCAGGTTGACGAATGGTTGAATTTCTTTTAAACTATGTAAGGCACTGCTTCACAGCATTTCCAAATTCAGAGGAGAGAGGAGGCAGGAGGAGGGTAAAAGGCACGACTGATCAAATGATGACAGATAAAACTCCCGGGTCAAACCAAAGAGATATTTACTCATTTACGTCTCTCATGAGGACATGAGAGGTTGCACATCATGACACTCCACTCCCCACTATCATTCAGCTCTGTCTTCCTCATCTAGTTTAAGATGTTAGCACATGTTTACGAAACAAAAACCCAGGAACAGCTTTGTAGGCTGTGATTGATGTGGCTGTCACTCAGTTATTTGAGCCAACTGTTGCAGCAGCTGTTAGTAACTATAGATAGGTTGACATATCTATCTTAGTCCTGACAGTTTGACCAAACATTATTATTGCTGGTGCTTTCACTGCTAAAAGAGAGAGGCCTTGTAAAGTGAAAGAAATGCAGCTGTGGCAGAGCATCACTCACCATCGCAGAGCTCTGAGGTACAGTTGAACGTTCCACCTCGGCACACACTGGACAAAGTTAGAGAGAAGTCAAGTCAAGTGAGTGAAGTAAGATGATGATGAAATAGTCAGATTATTATATTACTGAACACTGAGACACCAAAGCTATCCTCATTTCACACAGCTGAGCCTATCAGTATTAAATCAGTATCAAAGCACAGAGGAAGGTGAAATGACATACGACATGTCTGCTGCATGCCAGACTATCTGTTACAGTAGATGTCACGGTAAACTGGATTGTTGTTCAGTGCATCGTTTGACTGAGACAATGAAATTCAACTCTGCTGGTGTTTCACAACACTTTCAAAAATTAACTCAAAGGTGATTTGAGTAGCATTTCTAATTTCAAAATATCAGTGTCACATTCATTTTTGCTTTCATCATGAATAAATCAGACCAGGATCAACCCGACAGTGCAACTGCTTGTTATCGCGTTTCTTAAAGTTGAAACCTTATTTTCCATAGACCCCGGTGCACACTCACAAAGACGTTTCACGTTTATTTCAGTAAAATTGAATAAAAATGCTATTTTCACATGAATTTAATTTGTTCAGCCATTCATATAAATATCTAAGAAAATTTCTGTTTTGTGTAATGAAGTAAAAAGAAAGGCTTCTTGCTAAATCCAGTCCTCTCTAAGCAGCAAAGCTGAAAAAATGGTGTAGGTATGAGGACTTTTAGGTCATACATAATGTACTAATGACTTTCATTTCTTAACAATGATGACTATGATTATGATAATACAATTAATACTGAGATTACAGAGACTGAGCATATTAATAGAAGTATTAACATGTCACTGTAAAATTAAGCTAAAAAAAGAATAATGATTGTACAGTATAAAAGCTGGACAGAAACAATGATATGGTCACGTACTGCACTAAAACGATATACATGAAAAATCCACATCAAGTATTGGTTCAAATAAGAATCAAATGGGATTTATTACTCAGAAGATTTGTTGTAAGGTGTTTTTTAAGCTAATGAATGAGACACAGACCCAAACAAATCAACGCAGGAGAGAAGGCTCTCACTGTGCGTTACAATACATACATAAAAAATTATTCATAAGGTAAATTATTGTCTGTTTCACATGGACATTCAATCTACTTTCAATAATCGAGCCAGGCGCCTGTGAGTACAGTTAGATTGATGAAGCCCAGCCACTGTTCAAATATGCCACAAGTTCTTTATAGCAGATGAATAAAGACATCAATATGCAAGAAAGGACAAACTTCTGAGGAAATAAAAAATGGAGGCATAGCTAATTAAAAAAAAAAACTTTGAACCAACTCAATAAAAGAAGTTTAAATTAGTGCATTAGTCTCTCAGTGAAAGTCAAGTTCAAGTTCATTGACCACACATAGCCATCACTCCTCATCCACTGTGGTGTTTGTTAAAATACATCTTTTTCTTTTTTTGCTTTCACCTTTGTCTCCTGCCAGTAAAATATTTATGGAGTACAGTTTCATTTCAGTTTCTCTTCCCCACTGCAACCTTTATTTAAATCTGCCCTGTAGATGCTGTTTACACCTTCTCTTAAGAGAAAAAGAATTTTTCAGACAAAACTCAAGCTCAGAAATTGCATGAACCTCAGCAAATTCAGTAGAATGCATGGTAAACCATGCTTATCGTATCCCCTCCTGCTCTTAGTGCTCCCTCCTCTTAAATGCATAAAGGATTAGGGGCATACTCCGGGAATCAGTCGCTGTGCTTCAATTCGGCGGCTGCATTTTATATTTACCAGCTATTGTATGTTATATTTACCAGCTATTTGCACTCGGGTGGTTTTTCATTAGCTCCACTTTGAAGGAAACATGGTCACACACTTTCACTTTAACAAACTGATGAGGGGACACCAAAATGCTTCGTACTATTGGTCTGTATGAGGCTAAACTCTCATACCGGGAGGAGGCACAGGTTCAGCCTGGATTTTAAGTCCCCTAAAAACCCTCCTTCATGGACCAAATCCATGATCCAGCTACAATAGCCAAAGCTACTTCAGCAGGCCAGGTCCAGATCCTGCCGGTGAAGGACAGTGTGGCTGCTCACAACATGACCCTGTTGGTTATTGATGAAACTGTGTGTAGTGTATTACCATGTGTTGCAGAGGTGCTGAATGGTTGTTCCAGGTGGCAGCAGAGCTTCTGTGCTCTCCACAGAGCTGATATTCAAGCTTTGGTAACCAGGCGGCAGGGACAGAGCTGAACAGGGACACTCAGCGTGGGACACACATGAGCTTCTATACAACACCTATGAGGGACGACACAGTAAAACTGTTAGGAATCAGAGCTGCTGTCCAAACAAACAAACACACACACACACACACACACAAACACACGCACACACACACACACACACACACACACACACACACACACACAAACAGAGATGTCCGGACCTGTCCTGGGGGGCAGGTACACCCAGGCGTGCAGGGTCCAAGTAAACACTGAGTGTGTGGCCACAGGTCCTCACAGGTGTATGGACAGGAACCTGAACAGGTACTGAACACCTGCCCACTGGGACACTCTGCAACACACACACACACACACAAACAAACATACAACAAATTACACCCTATCTTGTGCTTATTTCAGAACTCAGACGTGAGTGTATGTTTTTCTCTCTGCATACTTTACAGTCTGTCTCAGCTCAGTCACATTTGAGGTCACACCTTTGACTGCACAACACTATAAATACACTCACTAAAAATACCACCTATTAAGAAGGTTATGAGTTGTTTGGCAACCACTTTATTTAACTAGAATTCAGGAATTTTATTGCTCTGTGGATAGATAATATGTAAATGGGCTGAATTTACAACTTTCAGTGGTGTGTGTGTGTGTGTTTGTTACCAGGCAGGCAGCTGTTGGTGTTACAGACAGTGTGCTGTTCAAGTGGTCCAGCACAGGCTATACCACCGGGCTCTGGCTCTCTGAGGACTGTCTTGTTCCGCATCGACAACCCACCACCACATGTAGCACTGCACTCACTCCAGGGTGACCACTCACTCAGCAAACAGCCCACTGCAGACAGAGAGGGAGGACACAGACAGAGGATTGACCGGAAATAACAGTCAATTGAGTCTATGAGTCTATGTGACTGCATCAAACTAAGTAATGAGATGCATTCCATCTCAGACCTGGACATGTCTGCAGGTCACAGCTCTCTGTCTGCTTGGTGGCCACACACGAAGGCCCGCCCTCTCTTTCCTCGCAGAGGCGCGTCCTTGTCCTTTGACCACGCCCACAGGAAGCTGAGCAGGTGCTCCACGTGCTCCAGGGCTCGTAAACTGGACAAGGAAGCTTGGTGCACACCAGGGTGCCATTCTCACACACACTGCAGGCCGGGGTTTGTTTGGAGAGATGAGATAAAAACTTAATCTCATGCTTACGGGAAAAGTAAGGTATCAGATTCATAGAGGTAAATATAACAGAGATTAATGGGTCATAAAGTCTGAAAGTCTGCTCTCAGTGGTTGTCAGAGCTGGTGACACGTCCACTCATAATATTATGGATCAATTTGAATTTACTTTTTTATACAAACTATTGTAACTTTCACCTTTTGCTTTCTAAAAATTTAAATTTGTGTTCTCACCAGGTGTTACAGTCCACGGTAAGCTCCTCTTTAGGGATGAACTCCAGTGTCCCGTTGCCTGATGGGATACCACAGCGACACTCTGTCACTGGCACACAGTGGCCATCCTGCAGCAACTGTCCCTCTGGACAGCGACAACCTGAGAAAAAAGAAAGAAAGATAAATAAGAGAAATAGAAAAATAGAGAAACAGACATCACACAGGTTGATCTAGAAATGGAAGTATTTATTAAGAAGAATCTGCTGACTGGGTTTTGGATCAAAGATTACCAGCGTGACAGGTTCCTTGAAGACACTGGACATGCTCCCATAAGTCAGTGCAGCTGCGAGGGCACTGATTGGCACAGCTCTCATGGTAGGTTCGTCCTCTATCCTCACAGCGCTCACCTAGGAAACAAGGAAAATTTCCCACTCTTCATAAATAAATAGATGAGTAAAGCTCACAGCATGAGTTGCAAAACTTGTTTTACATTTTCTGTTGTTTTTGCCATCATTTGATAGATACTGGAAAGACTGGCTGAAAAGCTGGGCAGTAGAAAAGGTCTGTAATTGTTTTGAACACATTTTTGTGACCCACAAATTGCAGATGAGATTCTAATTGCCCCCATTTGGACCTTTTTGCCATGCAAATATTTAAGTCCACTTGAGTTTAGAATAAAAAGGATAGTTGTACCTAGGCAGAGTCCCGTGTTGCAACTCTGGCTCTGGGTCTGTTGGCTCTTACAGTGGGGGCCCAGAGGAGAGGCCAGGGGTCGTCTGTAGCGCTGCCTGACTCCACCGCTGCATGGCTCTGCACAGGCTGTCCAGGCACTCCACACACTCCACTGACACAGATCTGGAAGAGCGGAGTGATTATCATAACCACCCTCAACTCTGTCCTCATCCTATTTATAATGACTGCAATTATCATGATGACTGCTGTAATAGCTGTAATTGTTGTGATATTCATCATCATTAACAATAAAAAAAAGAGTGTGTTTACTGTTTATGGATTTATGTGCATACTTGAACTGATGAGAGTTCTGATTTATATGTTAGAGATGAGAATTTATACTGAGTTATTTATGAGTTAATCAAATCTTTGTTCATCATCATTGAGCAGTTTTTTTGTTTTGTTTTTTTATATCTGGCTCCTCTATGATGAAGAGCAAGGCTTCACACATATGACATGCAAATCAAACCTAAGGTCCACTGGGCATGGTAGTAATTCTCAGCCATTCCCATTCATATCCAAAGGGGAAGGGCTGAGAAGAGTGGAGGGCTGAGGGGATTGACTTCAGGATGAATCATTTTTTGCACACACGACACCAAAACCAATCCACTCCATGTGTCCCCACAGATACGTGGAATTTAACTCTTCCTTGCCTCAGATCCTTCCTCTATTCTCATTCCTGTGGGTAATAATGAGAATAAGGCAGCCGGGATGCACAATAACATTTTTCACTGTGGATACTGACTGCAAGCACTTCAACTATCTACTGATGGCAACTATTAATCTATACTGGCAGCGCTGAACTGACACACGATAAATACCCACACAAAAACCAATGGAAGTCTGGTACCACACGTTTTAGATTTTAATTAGAGATTCCATACTGTCAAAAACTTCTTTTTAAAATACGTCAGTGCTCACCTCAGATTAGTAAAGTTAAAAATAAAGAACCAAGTGAGAAAGCTTTGCGTAGCCATTGATCTAATAATAATAATAATGTCGACATTAGGCAAATCCCATCAGCCTGCTGTCATTTTAATAAATAAATATGAAGAATTAGAGAATCAACACCTCAGAAACAGTTGAAAACCTTCTTTTATCTCTAGCAGGCTTGACTGCTGTGCAGGTCTCTGTGAAAAGTCGATCAGACAGCTGCAGCTTATTCAGACTGCTGCTGCTAAAATCCTCCCTAAGACCAAGAATATGAAATGCATCAGTCCAGTTCTCAGATCTTTGAACTGGTTTCCTGCGTGTCAAATTACTGACTTCAAAATACTGCAGTTGGTTCATAAAGCACTAAATGGTCTAGCACCAAAATTCACCTCTGATCTGCTGATATATCCAGATTGTCTCAGACCGTCTGGAACAGTTTTACTCACTGTTCCCAGAGTCAAAGTTAAACAAAGAGAGGCAGCATTCAGTTTTTAGGCACCACAGTTTTGCTCCACCTCTGTTTTTAATATTTGCTTTGAGAATTTTTTGTCTGTCTCTGCTTTCTATTAATTTAATTTGGAGACATTTAATCATATCTGTCACTTCACTCCTGTTTTTTCCTTATATTTCCTTGTATTAATCCTTTATTCTTTGAACTCCTAATTCTTTATTCTCTGAACCTAATTCTTTGAATACAACTTAACACCTTTTTATGTAAAGCACTTTTGACTTCCGCTGTTAAACAACGCCATTCAAATAAATATGACTTGCACTGTATTCTGCCCACATTTCAAAACAAAATGATCTCCCTCTCCTCTCCAGAGAAAGCCATGCTACAGTTATTTCATCGTCACAGTCACTGTCACAGTCACTCCGACCCAATCTGTAATTCATTTCTTTCTAAAGTGCCATGCTTGTCTAGTTCTGACTAGTTCACTGCGTCGCCTGCTTGAAATCTTTTGTTGATAGCAAAGTGTCATATTGTTGCAGCATGCTGAGGGGAGCTGAGATGGAGCCAAACTGCCCCATTCATTACTTTCCTTCACTGTGGAGTTAAAGGAGGAACTGGAGCTTGACGAGGGCAGACTGAGGAACTGACTGAATTTTTGGACTAAGATAAGAGTGAACCTCTTTTTGTTCTCTTGGACAAACACCATTACCTCTGCAGATGTTAGCATCTGGACAGAGCCTCTCCTCTACCAGCAGTTCTGGGCATTGGCTCTCTTTTTCCTCTGGAGAGACCGGAAGACCAGAATCAAGGTCCAAACAGGCCCGGAAGCGCCTCTGGATTGAGACCATTTTATTGCCACTCATAACCCCTGCTCGGGAAATGTTGTGCTGCAGGGAGGACGAGGGTGCACAGGGAGAACAGGAAGTCCACTCTGACCACTCGCTGACGATGACTGAGAAAAGGAAAGAAAGTGGCAGAGTAACACGATGAAGTTATTAAAGAAGGAGCTCTTCTCATTACTCTTATAACTCTGAGTTCTCACCTTCACACTCTCTCATGTCACACTGCAAAGTCCCATCATGGCAAAGGCTGGAGAGCAGAACAGCCAAGAAACAGATATTAACAACATGTCGAACTGAGTCATTCAACCCAAGTTCAGAACAAGTAAATAGTGGATGAAAAGGAGAACAAAACAACAGACACAGGTGTAGCCATGGAAAAAGGCCCTTGTATTGCATTTATCCTGCATTAGCAGTTGCTCAAAATATCTCTGTTGTAAAAGCTGATAGTCAAACTACTCCGGTGCTTGAGGACTGGCAGAGACAACATTAGGCTCACTGCCATGGCTTCTTTTATTTTTAACAGCTAGGGTCTAACCAGGTACTGCAGCCTATGGTGACCATGGCGCCCTGAGGGACAGTGACAGGTGTGGGTGGTTGTCCTGAAGCTTGGTGCTGCAGGTGGACGCAGCCACATTCCTCTGGAGGAACACAGGTACCATTCTGCTGCAGCAGACCCTGAAAGGGAAGGAACACAATTCATGAAAAAGAAGAAACAGCTCAGTGTTTTCTCTCTTTTTTCTTTTTGGTTGGATTAATTTGGTTTTAAGATGGAGGTGTTACGGCTAACAGTTCTTCTCCCTTGCATCTACAGCATGAGGCTTAATAAATATACAGTATATATAAAAATGCTGCAGGCTAAAAAAGTCCAATGGTAAAACATATATAAACATATACTTAAATGCACTGAGCATTTAAATGTTCAATCACATAATTTAATTTCCATAGCTGTTAAATGGATTCTGGTTGCTGGTGTTGCTCTGGTGATCTGCTCTTTGTTTCATATTTCATAATCTCCCCTCCCTTCTGCTGTATGGGCGTATCATCAGTCTATCAGAAAGGATTTCTCAGGTTTTTGCAATAAATCAAAGCTGGAGGCTCCAAAAAACTGGGCCAAACAACATTATAAAATTGCCATCACAACTCATATCATAGTGATGTATTAACAACAATATGTAGCACAGCATATTACACTTTCTAAATCCATGCCAGTATATTTTTACTCTGTCTCGTACAGACACACTAGACTGCACACTCGATAAATACAGCTTTGATGTGACATTAGAGCTTCTGCTGACTGCTTGTCTTATCAGGGCCTTGTTTTAAACTAATTAAAGTAATATGCTACTATTTTCACATGCAGATTACAATGCCTTCTCAAATGTTTGTCATTTAAAAGCTCTACAATGCAAATACAGAGTTTGTATTAACTGTTAAGAGGGAACTTTTAGTGCCAGACAGAAATTTATTCATATATGGAATAAATACCATAAACACAAAAGACAGTTTCAGCGGAGTTTGACATCATTAGAATGATCCAATTCACTTTATTGTGAGTAAAACAGTCTGACCTCTTTGAATGCAAATTTCAGCAATAAAGCAGACTAGGGCTGATGAAAGAATTCACCTGTGGGCAGTAGCAGCCAGGTGTACACTCCCTAACACCTAAACACAGATCTCCCCGGCCCTGCAGTGCACACTGCTTCTCACAGGGTGCACCACAGTCTGAGTACGCGAACGGGGCTTCACAGTCTGCAAACAGAAGACAACAGACAATAAGAACTTTAGTTCCTGGACAGTATCAATATGCACAAGTCTCACACACACACCCACAATCATATTCATGTAATCTGTGAAACACAAGTTTTGACTAAAAAGAAAAAACACTTGACAAGTGCTTGATTGTGTTTATGTCCTTTTGGTGCCAATCTGATTGTTTAAGGGTATAGAAATAGAATAGAATAGACTTTTACCATGGACATTAACTCACCATCACATTGGCTGAGGCTGCAGGTCCTGCTCTGCGTTTCAATGGGAGTGCACTGTTGTCCCCTGGTGGCCGGGGAGAGAGCAACACGGTATCGCTGCTGCCTCTGAGACATGCAGGAGCACTGAGACCAAATGCTCCACTCCGACATGGGACAACCTGCAGAAATAAAATAAATAAACCAATCTGCTGTGATTCACAGGTTTATACACTTCATGTTGTTGTGATTGATTTAGAGTCTGTGAAGCAGCACTGGAACTTGTATACTTGATCCAGTGGTTCCAGAGCTGGTCCCGATGAGTCTATCTAAGTTAATCAATGTATAATAGATCTATTTTCTATTTATACACCAAACATTAGGTTATCTGCTTTCACAGTCAATATAAGGGTGGCATCAACAACTTAAACACAATTACACAACACAAACAAAAATTCAATTAGCAACCATAACGGTCTGACACTAACAATGACGACTAGATCACTAATATCAAATCAATCACTGCTTAATCAAGTGACCAATCTATCTAAGGTTAGGGCTGGATTATGTATAAGATATATATATAATTTTATTTACTAAATTACTGCATCTCAAACCAAACTAGATTTACTCATCACAGTCTTAGAACATATATCACCTGTAGCTCTGTAGTTATAGCATCTTATGACATTTACGTATTATTTAAACCAAGCATTTACCCACAGTTCACTCAAGACACAGACAAGTGAGCAAACATAATTTTTTATTCAGAAAAATATGAGAATATATTAAGATATAGATTTTAGGCCATAATGTGCAGCCTTAAAAATACATACCACATAATCTGGCTTGTCAACATTTTAATGATGGTTATATATACAATAATAATAACAATGAATGTTAATTTGTGTTTGTTTATTCCTATTGTAACAAATTATCTTAGTAAGATGTCTCCTGCTATAGTAATTGAATTTACTAGCTATATAAATACATTCAGATCATCCTATTGTTAACTCACTGAGAGATCATCTTTCTCTCAGTGAGTTAAGCATTTGATTGCACTCCAGTATTTTATATGGTATTTCCTGTTTTTGATCAGGCACTGTCAGACAGACCCATCACAAATAGGAGGCTCAGAAATTACAAAAAAAAATTAATTTGTCAACGCACACACTGATTTTGTCTAAATCAGCGTGTGCATTTTTGCACTTTGGAAAAACAACATTGTCGAGTTTTATCTGTAAATACCTGGACAGGGCTGTTTGTAGCACAGCTGTGTCTCCTCTCTGTTCCTCTCAGCCTCGATCTCAGCGGGACACGCTGAATCACCTCCCTCCTCACACACACACACCCTGCGCCGTGACACAGACCCTGCACCACAGCTCCGGGAGCACGGTGACCATGGCGACCAGGGGCAAAGGTCATCTGGAGACAAGGAGTTCATACAATCAGAGCAAATATGAACTGTATTTTCCTTCACAGCCATAGTTTACTGACATTCTTCTTTTCCAAGATTATACAGCACATATGGTATGAACAGACATATTAACTCTACAAATGATGTATGTCTGGTTTTTGATAAGAGACAAATTAATTATGTATAATTGCATTTCTGAGATTATACAAACCCAGACAGGGAGGGGTATGACATCCCTGGGTTTCTCTCTCTGGGCCACTGCAGTAAGACCCATTGTTTCGCGGTGGGGGGTTGATGCAGGCACGGGTTCGAACCTCTGTCCCCTGTCCACAGGTCACTGAGCAGTCAGACCAAACTGACCAGGGGGTCCAACCACCGTCCACTGACAACAACACACAAAAATGTATTTTTCCCAGCAATGTGGTTGCATGCCAGTCAAAATTTGTCTCAAGAAAAAAAAAGTTCCCTTTCTTTAAATTGAATGAGTACTTCACACATTTGCAGCAGAATCCATGTCATTATATCACATTCAGGCCCACTTCATTTAGTCTGTATCTTTTAAAATAAATGTTGTGACCCACCTTTGCAGTCAATGTCTTGGCAGTAATCTCCCTCAGGCGTGCATGTGCTAGGAGGCAAAATAAACAAGAAAGTGCTTGGAACACAGAGTTGAATCCCTTAAATTCTCACTTCCTTTTCAGCCAAATATTCTTTCCCTCTGTGTTTGCATTCATCCGTCTCACCATTGTTTACACTCTCCCTGCAGCCAGGTGTCTCCCACACTGAGTTCCTGGTTGTCATGGAGACAGAGAGGCGGGCAGGGTCCTGGGTCACAGGATTTATGCTGGACTTCCTCAAACTGGCAATCTGTTCCTTCAGTCTCTGGGATCAGAGACCTGACAGACAACAGTGACACAAAAAAGCCAGTTTATTCTGCTGGTTTGGTTTATATTTCAGTTTACAACAAAATATGTTTCAAAGGAAGGGTGGAAATTATAGTTTTTCATAATGAAAACGAACAAAAATATATTAATATGGGCTAAAGTTTAAGTATAAACAGGTATTTGTGATTTTTTTTTCCTCACCTGTATCTGGTTCTCTGGCCCTGCCCACAGGAAACGCTGCATGACGCCCAACTGGACCATGAGCTCCAAACACAGGCAGCCTGGCAGCTGTGATTGGTGCAGAGAAGCTGTCCATCGGAGCAGCTGCAGTTATTACAGTCCACCTGATGCCAGCTGCCAGCCGCCCAAATCTGTCCCAGTGAGTCCACACAGTCACACTGCCAAAGCTGCACACACATCCCGTCCTGCTGCAACTGGCCTGGACGCGCACGCACGCACGCACGCACACACACACACACACACACACACACACACACACACACACACACACACACACACACACAATGTGCATTAGTCATTTATACTATGTGCTATGTTAATGAACAGACCTGAGCAGCAGCTGGTTTACATCAGTTCACTGAAACCATATTAAACATATTTTATCTCTTACCTCTGGTGGTATCTATCCATACAGATAGTTTAGGTTTTACTTTTCCAGGTTTTAAAGACATTTATCTCCAACTCCACCCCAATAAAATGGGTTAGAGTGTAAGTTCATTTATTCCGTTCACAGAACTGGAAAAGATATTTACAAAATGTTACAGAAATGTCTCTCTCCAGAATCAGTTTTCCCAATAGGTCTTGGGATAATCTATAGACCTCAGCGTGGACAGTTTTTTTATTGGGAATATTTCTTAGATGAGTGTAGTCTCCGTAAAAACTGCTGACAATGGTGTTTGTCTATAGTAAATATATTGCTGTTGAATTGTTTTTTAACATAATTTTACAGCAATCAGAACATATCACACATTTATGTAAATTTTTGTTAGCTTTTGGGAAGTAGAAACAAGTTGTAAGCACTGAAATTAATGTTTTCATTTAAGCTGAAACAAGAGTTCCAACATGTGCAACATGGTATATGTGGCAACTCTGGAGCACCCACTGTTTCAAACGCTATGCAATTACATGTGGAGAAGGGCGCATGCACACGTTTGCCCATTTAGGGCTAAAAACATCTGCTCTGTAGTGTCTGAAAACCAGGCTGGTGTGAGTGGTGAGACTACATCAAAGCATTAAACCTGTGAGCTGAAAAACCAAAATAATGAGCTGAAAGATGCTACAAGTCGTCACTATGAGCAACAGCTTTCACATTAAAGTTGCTTCAATTCCTCCATTGTAGCAGAGCAGAGGCAGAAATCCCAGAGACTGAAATCTCAATGTACAGAAGGTCAATATCAAATATGCATGTGACACTTCTGAGGTCTGAGCAGGTCTGAGCTAGTTTTGGGTTAACAGCACCCGGGCTATTTCAGCAACCCACCTGTTTAGATTGAACACAAATGCACATTCGAATAAATGGTGCTTATCTGTTCAATACCAGCAGGCCCAGGACCTTTAAGGAAGAGTCACTCAGATATGCAGACAAACACACACACATACAAACACACACACACCGTGGCTTATCTGTTAATAAAATGATAGCAGGCTCAGTACCTTTAGGGCAGCGACAGCCAGGCTGACATTCGGTGTTGCCCTGGCACTCTATGCCCTGCTGGAGGTCCGAGCAGCGCTGTGGACACTGGTTGGCACACGAAACAAACTCCTGGCCCGGCGGGCAACCTTTCTCATCTGACAGTACACAAACAGAAGGTCATGAATTTTCCCATGATGCTACAGGCATTTTCTTTGCATAACATCCCTCACCAAGAATGTTAATCGCAGGCTGTGCTGACTTTTTGAACACAAAGACCTGAGAAAACAGCCACGTGCCGAATCAATGAGCATTCAACCATGCACAGGTTGTGAACTAACACTAAGGTCGCAGAAATCTAAACTCAACAAGTGTGTGAAGATGTGGGGTCTGTCTCACCGCAGGGTTTGGTGTTGCAGGGTTTGACCTGGTTCTTCTCTCCTTCACACTTTTTCCCACCGTTCTTGGGTGGAGGGCTGGAACAGGAGCGAGTGCGTACGGAGCGCCCGCCACCACAGCGCTTATCACAGCGGGACCAGGGACTCCACCGGGACCAACCTCCATCCACTACATCGTACAGACACATAAGCAAACATGACTACAAACACAAACTGGTGAATCCCAACTTTCTGGATTCTGACCCCAAGAAATGAAGCAACTTGTGGTGATTTTTCGTCACTGGTTTGAACACTAGTATGGAAAAAAATTGTGAGGAGTTCAAACAAAGATCACAGACATCTAATGATGTCTGTACCTCTTGGTGGGTCCAGAACCTGTGGTTAGGAACTACTGACACTGACATACAAAATACCATACTACTGTTTTTGCAGGTTTTACACCATGTACTAAAAATCACATATACTGTACTACAATAGATTTTCAAAGCATGGTTTTATAGTTCCTCTCCAATCTTCCAGGCAGCCAGTACAATTTCACTACATGAAAATCATTTCTACTTTCTTTGCTGTCAAAGTTATCTTCCTATCTCAAGCAGTTTTCCAATGAACAGTTTGGTTTTCATGCCATGTTGAAATAAATGGGAATCACTGGTTGTTTACTGAGTGGGTTGAACTGAAAATCACAACTCGACTCTACAGGCTCTGGTTGGCTGACCTCTGCAGGGCCTGATGTTACAGAAGCGCTGCTCCTGGTTCCCTCCGAGGATGTCTTCGCACCACGAGCCACTGGCCCCGGGGCTGAGGAAGGTTCGGATCCTCTGCTGCTGACCCACTCCACAAGATCGCGAGCATGAGCCCCACTCCCCCCACTGTGTCCACGAACAGTTCCTCCTCACACAGTCGGCTCCCGTGCATACCTCACCTACATGTGGGAAAATCACAAAAGACATAAATGGCTTGACGTACAGCTGAATATCTTGCCTCAGTATGTACACACACAGACAGAATTCACACAATCACACACACACAAACATGGTATTATTTTTTTTCAGGAAGGTATTCCTCTTTGTTTCTATTCATCCCCATTTGTTGGAATAACAATTTTAGATCAAATAAATGAGTAAACAGATCAGCTGCCTCGCTTCTGGTTAGATTTGAATAAATTAAGCTCTTATACACATAAAACTACTATAGTCTCAAACAAAGTTGCTAAAAAATACAGCTTTCCAGTATTAATCTCCCCTGATGTCTGTGCTGATCAGTACATAAAACAAGTCCACTAAAAAATCTCTTCTGTCATCTGTGAGATCAGCCTGTTGAAAATTATAAACCAAGCCACTGGCAAACAATCCCAAACAACAAAACAACAGATGCAATAAAATTCAGTCTGTGAAGAAATGTTTAGGGGAGGCAGATCATTACTTACAACATGTGTTCTCTTCATTCATCCTCTGTTGTCTCATATAGTCAGTCTAATAGCAAAATTTGCTGTCCTTTTTTTATGCTTACTGTGCACACAAGCGCTTTTATTCACAATCTGAAGATGCCCGATACAAGTACAGTGCTCTACTGTTAGCTACTGGAGCATTTCACAGACTGACAATGGGTCCTTTGCTTTAGCTGTTCCTGCGTACTCCACTAGATTTAAACCTGTGGCCTGCTGCTCTGTAGTGCATAACATAAAGGCCCAAACCAAATCTGGTAACCTCACTATTTACTTGTTGCTGTTGGAAATGTTATGTTGTAACAAGACACCAACACTGCTTGATTTGCAGGAGACACTGTTAAAAGGCTGACAAGAGGAAAACCTATGAAATTTAGCTTAGAGTAGCTTAGATTGTATGTTTACTGTGTATTGACCAGTACAAGGAAAGCTGGTGGCACCTGGACACTGAGGCAGGTTACAGGGCTTCTCTTGGTGAGAGCTTGCAGAGCAGGGAGGTTTTATACACTGTCGATGACGGGACTTCACAGCCGGCCGGAGAGCATCAGTGCAGGTCTTCGCGCAGGGACTCCACAACGACCAGGGAGAGAAGCCAGCATCCTCATCTGAAGAAGATGGAGGAGGAAAGAGGATGATGAGTGGGGGAGACATTCAAACAAAATCATGACAACAACAATCACCATCCAGACAGCAAAACGGCTCAGACCAGTCAGGCAGGAGGAAGATGTATGAAAGGATGACTTACCAGGTAAAACTGGTTCTTCTGTAGGACCAACAATCACTGCAACATGTAAAAATTAATTATCAGCACAAGCTCCATTATTTAGTATTGTGCACATACAAGTACCGGACTGATTAAACATGATTAAATTCAGAGCATTCACATTCTTACAATCACAGTCCCAAACCAATCTCCCTCACTGTGACTGCTGTCATTCTAGCTGCTCCACCTACTCAGCCTAAACTACCCCTGTACCTGGGCAGTCAGGGGCCTGACAGTAGGTGGTTTCCTGGCGTGGCCCCTGGCAATCTCTCCCTCCGTGGGCTGGAGCAGGGTGAGTACAGCCCCTGGAGCGAGTTTTCAGTCCCAGACCTCCACAGGACAGTGAGCATGGGCTCCAGGGGCCCCAGGGTGACAGGCCACCGTCGACTGGGCAGCGCTCCAAGGAACAATTCCACCTGCCATGTTCACAGCCGCTGCAGGGAGCAGGAGGGAAGAATGTTTAAGTTGCTAAGTGGTTTGAAGGGTTTGTTGACAGCAGCGATGATGAGGACATGAAGGTGACTTGAGGCAACAATATTGCCTCAAGTCTGTTGTTAAATATATACACGTTACGGTTTTAAATTTAGATACCTCATTTTTAAAATCTATTGGATGTTTTAAAAAGTTACAGATACCCAGTAGAAGACAGTGTGTAGGTGTTGTAGGCAATGAAGGACTAAATGAAATTTAGTATTGTTGGAAATATTCCCATGATCCTCTGCTCACCATGTGCTGCAGTCATGGACCAGTGTGTCTCCAGACTGAAGTTCCATTCCTTCAGAGATGTTGTAGAGGAGCAGAGATGAGACCGGCGTGACAGAGACACTCTGCAAGGACGCCAGAAACTCTCTGTCGACCAGACACGGACACTCCTGAAACACACACATTACCGAATCACATTACACAAAAAAGCATTCCTTCAGTTTTGAATTGTAATTTCAGAAATGTGCTGAATACTCCTTTTTTGTCCTTTGTGGTTTAAGTTCTGCTGTAAGCATTATTAAGATTTATATATCGTGCTAAAATCCTCAGATGACAGTGAACCCACCTGCAGGCAGACTCCGTGGTGTTGGTAGGTATGTGGAGGGCAGTGGCAGCCTTCCTCACAGCCATCTGAGTAGCAGCCCTCTCTGCCACTGACCTGAGCGCAGCTGAACGGACAGCCTTCACCACGCTCACACTCCCTGTACAACCTGCCCGGAGGGCAGCCCACATCTGCAACAACAACATTCAACATCCGGACAGTGACACTGATTAAAAATCTTCAAAAACAGCATAAAGACAAGTATGTTTCTCCAAAGTTAGCCTGGATCTTACAATTAAAATAACTTCACAGAGATATTCTACAGGAAACAGGGACTCACCAAGGCAGACCTGGGTGTTACACATCTTGCTCTGGCGACTGAGGCCGCTGCAGGGCGGAGAGCTGCAGAGACGAGAGCGGGACTGCTGCCCTCCACCACAGCTGACCGAACACACTGACCACTGAGACCAGGGCAGCCACGGGCCCACTGAGTCTGGAGGCAGAAACACACGGAGATGTGAAGACAAGCCAGCACACAGAAAGACAGTGAAATGCTTTGATTTTGTTCCAAAGACTGTTTATCTGATTAGAACTTGCTCGTTATAATTTTAATCTTTATTTATATATCTATTTCTAAAATAAGAAATAAGATTCTCTACAAATACCTCTATAGTTTCATCATTCATGTGTCACTGTATTGTTGGATATCTCACTCAGGCAGAACTACCTGTACACAAGTGTATGTTGCAGTCTTTCTGCTGTTCAGTGGCTCCCAGGCAGCCTCTTCCACCGCTCTGAGGAGATGGATTATCACACTGGCGTTGCCTGAACTTGACTCCTCCTCCGCAAGGAAGCGAGCACTCGGTCCAGGCTCCCCATTGGCTCCAGCCACCGTCAACATTGCAACCAGGGACTGACTGACATTGCAGAACCCCAGCCTCACAAGAACTGAGACGAAGTTAGATTAGATATTATTTAAACTGATCAAATACAAACTGAAGAATCAAAATGTTGTAGAGCCTGTGTTTTCTACCAGTTTTTGCAGTCGCTGATGATGCTGTCTCCTGGGTTTGCAATCTGCCAATCAGATCCACCAGGCCATAGCCATGATGCATTACTGGAATCTAGACCACCTGCCCAGAAAGAAAACCAACAAGACAGAGATCAATAACCAGAGAAAAAAATCAGTTGACTGGACTAATGTCTGCTTAGTCCAACACACCATAATCACTTCCAGTTGCTGTTTGCAAGTAAACAGATTGTGAATCTAACCCGTAGCAGAGCTGTTGTGGTATTTGCAGCGACACTCATCCCTGGTCACACACACTCCATCCTGCAGAACCATGTCACCTGGACAACCGCAAGTCCGGCTGCACCCAGGGGAGTCCAAACACACTGTGTCGCCATGGAGATCTGAACAGGAGCGAGGACAGGGCTTCCCACAAGGCCATTCTTCCTGGCCTCCACCACAGTCTTCAGAAGACAGGAGGAATTACAAGGGTTGGACATGGAACAGAACATGGGAGGGCAACGAGAGTTCAACCAAAACAGACAGTTCATTAATCTTCCTTTTCAGACAGCCATTTCATTTCAACAGGCCTTTTTTTTCCCCCATTCAGCTCAAACAGACTCTTTTCTCTCTCCCAGGCTTCACCAGCAGAGACAGATATCCTCATTCTGCCCCCATTTTAATCCAGTAACTTCCCTTTTCTACATACGTCCACAATTAATATAATATCCTTTATTAAGCTGACCTGAGCAGACGGTGATGTTGTCATGGCAACCACGGCTCTGTCTGCTCTCTCCAAGACAGGGCAGGCCACCGAACCTGGCAGGAGGACTGTTACATTCCCTGGTGCGAGTGGACGACCCGGTGCACCCATCACAGTCCAACCACAGAGACCAGGGACTCCATGAACCATGGACTACAGAGAGAGAGTGAGGAAAAGAAAAAGAAAGCAACAAGGAGTGAGAGCTGGGAACTGAAAAGAAAAACAAGGAGGCATAGATACATCTGTCTACCTGAAGAAAAAGACACCAGAAGATAAGTTAGAGACAAAGATTAAAAAAAAAAGTGACAAGGAATAGAAGCAGGAGAGGAAAACATGGAGGAGATACAAAATGCGTGGCGTCTTACCAGGACAGAAGTTGATGACAGGGCAGGGCTGTCTCTGGATCTGAACTCCAACCCCATTGTATATTTCCTGTTCTCCAGAGCAGGCCGCTCCTCCAGTCTTGGGCTCAGGACAGCTACAGCTCCTGTAGCGGGACACCGACTCTGCCCCACAGGTCCTGGAGCATGGAGTCCACTCTGACCACTCACACCAGTCACCTGACACTGGAAAAACAAATCTACATTCAAGGCCATTCTCAAATATCAATCAACCATGGAGATTTTCTATAAATCATTAAGTCAAAACTAAACACAGTAAATGTTTTGAATATTTTTGAGTATGTGAATTCAGATATGTATATATATATATAACTTAAAGCAGGTCTTACTCACCTGGGCAGGTGTACCTAGTGCAGTTGAGCCTCCCACCTTCACAGGTGCTGAAACACAAGAAATAAAAACACAATAACATTTCTTTCCTTTTTTCTCTCTGTGAAATGTAAATGTAGTGTACATGCATGTACTACAGGTGATCTTTGTCGGTGTATTATTCTGACCAGTTGTTACATCCATCATGGGCTTTGATGATCTCTCCTGGTTCCAGCCAGTGTCCAGTGCTGATGTCCAGGCAGGGACAGTCTTCTCTCTCTACACAAACTGTCCCATTAGCAGACAGGACCTTTCCCTCTGTACAGTAGCACCCCGGCTCACATCGCCACTCACAGTGCTGAGGGACAGGCAGGAAATCACTTTAACATCAACAAATTTTAGTGTTTTTATCCATGAAACACAACTTCATCTTAAACCAGTGAGTCATGTTCAAAGCAGGAGTCACGTCTGGTGTGATACTCACTGCCAAGTCATCACAGGAGCGAGGGCAGGAGGGACCACAGCTACTGAACACTGTGCCGGGAACCTGAGAACATGGAGCGACTGAAAGCACATACATTATATGATGTTAGAACACTGACATAGAACCAGCTGCATTCTGCTGTGGAGAAAACACAACATGAGCGCACAGACAACACACACACAGCCACATCTACAGTTCACACACTCTGTAAACGGACCTGGACAGTGATCAGTGTTACAGGCTATGACCTCAGTTCCCAGCCCCTCACAGTAAGTTCCCTCCCCTTCTGGACTGGGACTGTCACACTCTCTCCTCCGGCTCCGAATGCCCCCGCCGCATGACTTGGTGCAGTCCGTCCAGTTACTCCACTGACCCCACCCACCGTCGCCTGGAAAGAGCCGACACATCAGGAGGAAGATGTACAAAAACTGAAACAATAAAAATTTACAGAAAACAAACTTACGGTCACATGGGATGCTGATGCAGACCTGGTCCTCTCTGTGAGGCCCCAGACATGGCAGGCCACTCCCGGAGCGCTGGGGACTAGAACAGAATCGGTACCGAGACTGGAGACCTGCTCCACACGACACTGAACACTGACCCCAAGGAGTCCACACGGACCACTGGCCATCAACTGCAGAGAGTGTGTGTGTGTGTGTGTAGGAGCAAAACAAGAAAGAAACTAGGTTTCACATCACTACAGATTCACTGTCAATCATTAGGAGGTTTATTTTAATTGGCTGTGAGTAAAGCTTGAAAAGTTACATATTTGAGATACATTTCTGTAGACTGGATTTGGATTGAAGGTTATAGACCACAAACCACTGTTAGTGTTATGAAAACTATGACATGACACCAAATAAAAGACGAAGCACAGAAAAAAACACCAGTGGCTGCTTTAAAGGTGAATTTAGTGAGTTTTTTTCCTACCACTGCAGCTGCCTCGAGAGCAGTTTACCAGCCTCCCTGCTTCACATGTACTGAAATATAAAAACAGGTTAAATCAAAATTTTATGTTTACATACAGATGGACAGAAACACTCACTGGTGGAGTTAAACTGATTCATTTTAAATACCAGTTGTTGCAGTCTATGGGAACAATGTCTCCTGGTTTGTACTGTTTCCCATCCACCTCACAGCGACAGTCAGACTGCTGCACACACACACCGTCCTGGGAATATAGAGGATCAGGAACAATAAGGCTGTCATTCCTGTATATGTGTGTCTATATATGTTTGTGTATATCCATCCCACCCACTTGTTGGACAGTCCCTTGTGGACACTGGCAGCCTGGTGTGCAGTTCCTGCTGAGGTCCATTGTGAGGTCTGCACACGACACTGCCCCCCTCACACACTGCTTCCACTCCTGGCCTGGAGGACACACGCGGCCATCACCTGACACAGAAAAGGTGTGCAAGCAGAGATTAGTGAAAACCTCAGTGTATTTAAATCAGCCATGATCTGCCCAGTCTGAGCACATAAAATTGTTTACCTTACTGGCCTCTACAAATACACCATGTTGTTTCATAAATATGAGACAGATGTAAAATAGATCCTGGTGTATTCTTGAAGGCACAACAGTAGATGAGTGTGTAGTTCTTGCTTTACCGCAGGGCTGCAGATTACAGGCGCTGAACTGCTGAGCCGTGCC
This sequence comes from Toxotes lorentzi, assembly GCA_037833715.1. Taxonomy (NCBI): domain Eukaryota; kingdom Metazoa; phylum Chordata; class Actinopteri; family Toxotidae; genus Toxotes; species Toxotes lorentzi. The sequence continues at coordinate 15,527,473 of JBBMJY010000013.1, forward strand.
GTGGATTCGAATCGGCCCTCGGGTTCGGGTCCTGTAGCCTCCTCCACATGTGACTGAGCACTCTGACCACGCGCTCCATGGCTCCTTCACACCTGCAAAACAACAGACTTGTATAAACTTGTATTTAAATCTGTGATTTGCTTTTAATATCTAATCAGGTTTGCAGTAATAAAATGAAACTGTTACAATACATTTGGACAAAGTCTTGTCCAAAAGTTTTTAGCTTTATAAAAAGAAAACATTACAAACAGAGTAATTTTACTAACCAAAGCAGGGTTCAATGCTGCAGGTATCGATCCCAATTCTGTCTCCTTTGCAGGGACGACCCCCAAACGCTTGAGGAGGATTAGTTCCTGAACGATACCTCCTCCTCACACCAACATCACATGTTCGACTACAGGTGCTCCAATGGGTCCAGCTGCTCCAGCCACAGTCCACTAAGAAACATGCATATGCACAGGTTAGAGAAAGAGACAATAAGAAAGAGATGGGAAAATGAGAAATGAAAGTGAGGAACATGGAGGGATTGAAAGCAAAGGCAGAAAAAAAATGTACATTCAAAGTTGATATTAAACACTAACCAGGACAAGGAGCTGTTCCACACTCCATTTCTCCATTAGTGCAGGTACTGTGAGTGACACATGGATGTTTTTAGACAAAATGTCATCCACCCTATGAGTAAACAGAGTTGTCATTTTTGTCATAACAGTACCAGTTATTGCAGGAATCGACAAGCAGGGTGGCCCTGGCTGGGTACATCTCCCCCTGATGGTAACATGGACACTGTGCCAAGGGCACACAGCTGCCATTCAGCAGGTAGAAGCCCGGGGCACAGTAGCAGCCATCATAACAGGCTGTGGCACACTGCACATCTGTGGAGGTCATGTCCAAACATATCCGCGGACACGCACCGCCATGAGCCTCGCACTCTGCTGCTGTCATGTACACCATGCCCTCCGGACACTCACCTGAGAGAAGTACGAGGGTAAATTAAGACTTAGTACAGGGACACAATATTAAAATATTGTGTATAAAATAACAGAAACAACTGAAAAATATAGTACAATCCAAGAAAACAACACCAACACAAGTTTGTTATTTGTATAATTCACACAGTAATAAGAGAACATGATGCAGCACCTGAGCAGGGGTGAGAGTTGCAGTCTCTGGTCTGGATGTGTGGCCCGAGGCAGCTGCTGCCCCCATGCTGTGGTGAGGGTGAACTGCAGAATCGCTCTCTGGTTTGGACACCAGAGCCACACTCAGATGAACACTGAGACCACAGTGACCAGGCTGACCAGCCGCCATTCACTGCAAGTACAGAACTGAAATCAGCTTTTTAACAAACAGGGTTTTTTTTTTTTTTATCCAATATAAAAACTAATTATACTTGGGTAGCGGAGAAACTGAGGAATTATAGACACAGGGGTTTGTGCATCAATGTCCATCATACCTGGACAGTGCACGGTGTTGCAAGGCTCTTGCTCCTCGCTGTCTCCATCACAGCCAGAGTGTGTGTGGTTGAACGGTGTGAGTGTGTGGTTGCAGCTGCGGAATCGTCGTCTGATCCCCACCTCATCTACGAGGTTGAAACATGTCTTGCTGCACTCTGACCAGTTGGTCCATTTACTCCAAACTCCATCTGGTAGCACTGCACAGGAGAAGTATTTGATGAAAAGCTTTATTTTAGGGCGGTGTACACATTGATCTGGGTGCCATTTATGTGTGTGGGATGTATTAGATGATAAAATGAAAACGAATAATGCCACAGATCTCAATTGAAACAAAAATAAAAACACTGAGTGTGACAGCATTAGTGTTACTGTTGTGTACTGTTGTGTGTTTGAGCAGTTATACCAGGGAGGCAGGGGCTGGAGCAGCTGCGGGCCTCAGTGGACTCTCCGGGACAGGGCTGTGCTCTGACTGCTCCTGCTGGGTTCACCGGGGACCTGATAAGACAAAGTCCGGGCTTAAGAACTCCTGATCCAAAGTTAATGTGTGGGAGGGGTAAAAACATAACAAGAATTTGAAAACTTCAAGTAAATTATTTATTGCGAGCAGTTAGAAGAAAACATTGTAAACAGAGAAAATAAGTACAGAATTATTGATTAAATTCAATATTAGTAGATTTCTGTTCTGAAAAGGGATCAAGTGTTTTAGTTCCATCCACCAAAGAATAATGTGCTTTACAGATCTATTGAATTGAACAGGCTCACCTGTAGCGTTGCTGTAGCCCCAGACCACAGGTTACATCACATGGGGACCATGACGACCAGGTTGACCAATGACAGCTCACCACACAGTTGGAGGAGTCACAGGTGACTTGTCCGTCCCTGCACACACTAATGGGGCATTTCTCACAGTCATATTTTTTTTTTTGTACTTAGTGAGAAATCAATACGAATAAGTAAGACAGAATAAGAAGACAAAACATTTCATGACATGAAAAATAAACTCAAAACTGCAGTTATGTGTGATTTTAGCAAGTCATATTTTAGTCAGTTAGCATTTTAGAAATGCCACCAGTAATGAAAACAAGGCTCGCTTCCAAAATAAAAAATAAAAAAATAAAAGTGTCTGTGGGTCTCACCATGTGGTACACTGGTCCCTGCTGACTGTCTGTCCGGGCTGCAGTGTTTGGCTGTCCCAGTGACAGACACATTGGCTGGCATTTACACATCGCCCCTCCTGAAGGTACAGACCATTGGGACAGCGACAGCCTGGAGAAAGACATAATTTATGTCTTAATCAGTGTTTTAGCTACGACTGAATGAGCCTAGCAAAAATGATCCTTCTAGCAAAAATATCACTGGCACTGTTTCAGTGCAGCTTTGTCGCTTTTGAAAAGCCTTTATAGTCTGAATTATTTGTGTGAAATCACCAATCCACTTAATCACAGTCAGAAATCAATTAACAGACAATGGACAATAAACTGTAATTTGGCCTCGTCTCAAATGCTTTATTTCATCCTCATATTTACTGATGAAATGAGACCATTTTGATTTTGGCAGCACTAACACAAAACACCCAAATGCATCTTAAACCATGACTTCATTCTTGACAGTTACCACAATGACAATTTACAATTTCTCTTGAGCAAGCATATAAGAGGATTGTTTGATTGTTTTATATACAATTATAGATTCTGAATGAGCACAAGCTTTGTACATCAAGGTAAGAGACCATTTACATTTTTGCATACATAGTTGTATTATCACTGCAACTGCACAAACATTATAATCTAAAACTCTAAATATCCAGTGCATCCTACCCAGTATGCATGCTGCAGTGCAGTTGTTGGCCAAGCTGAGGTGTGAGCAGGTGGGAGGACAAGGTTCGACTCTTCCAGCCTGGCAGTCTGCCTCAGTCACCAGCACCATGCCGTTGAAACAGCCTGAACAAACCAGTCAGTTTGTTAGCAAACATACACAGAACAGAGGTTTAACTCAGACAGTTTGCAGATTTAACTTTGCAGCAATGAAGTGAACGAGGTGATCAGTTAAAAAGTGTTGAACTACTGTCTTCAGGCTACAAGAAAATACTTTAATAATTTAAACACCATCAGCATAGTTTACTGTTTGACCGTCACCTGTCTGTGTGGCGATGTCTTTGGTGCAGGACTGGCTGTTGCAGATCTGGCTCTGCCGGGTCATGCCCTCACAGTCTCGCCCACCATTCTTAGGAGGGGGAGCAGAGCAGGTTCTGTTCCTCTGCCTCACTCCACCTCCACACTGAGCATCACACTCCGACCATTCTGTCCACTCAGACCAGCGACCATCAACTGCAAGAAGAGACAGGAGAGAACGAGTTTAAGATAATCAGTAAATCAGATACTGGGTGTTTGTGGAAGATGCGTTCTATTTGACATCAGGTTCAAATGACAGACCAGGACATGCTAGTGGAAAACAGGCTCGACTGTCGAACTGGGCTCCACCACAGGCCCCTCCGGGAAGAGCCTCCCTCAGTATGTCCCTCTGCCGAAACAAGGAGCCCAGACCACAGGACACACTGCATGCACTCCAAGCTGTCCACGGGGACATGATGCAGTCCACTAAAGAAGAGGAGAGGAAAAAGGATGTAAAAAATATAAACATATATATAACAAATATTATTTTTCTTTTTGGTCTCATCATCAATTTTGAAGTGGAATTATAACCTACCACAGTCTTTCTCATCAGACCCATCCACACAGTCCTTCTGTAGGTCACACCTGCGGTCCAGGTGAACACACTCCCCACTCTCACAGGGGAACTGCTTAGGAGAGCATGGGCTGGGCACCAGGGGGCGCTGAGAAATCACCACGGGTCTGACTGTGGTGCCTGATGAGACATGGAAAAACAAAACTTTATCCAACTTAATTATGATATTTTACATAAATAACACATCAAAGGGCATTTAAAATAACTGCAAAAGGCACTTTAGATGTTAAGATTCTTATCTGTCATAGAGTACTGTCAGAGAGGCATCTGATTGGTCTAAAATTCCTTCAACAGCATCACAATGACCTCAAACATAGAGCTGTAATCGTAAGTCATGACACAGGTGGTCTGGCCTCCACAGAGCCCTGATCTCAGCGTCATGGAGTCTAGGATCACATGAAAAGAAAGAGACACTGAGGCAGACAAAATCCACAGAAAAACTGTGGTAAGTTCTCCATGATGCTTGGAACAACCTGGTGCTGCTTTAGAGGCAAATGGGGGTCACACCTAAAACTGATTTGATTTTGGGTTTTTTCTGCTTACTGCACTTTGTATTGAGTTAATTGATAAATTAAAAATATTCATGGCATTATTTTTGACAAGATCCTCACTTTACTTTCATGATCTAAAACCTTTACTCAGTGCTGAGTGGTCTGAGTTATTGAGCACCACCATCATCAGCGCCAATGCTTACAGTGTTTGTAAAATTTAAGTAAATCTAATTCCATTCCTCGGTACTTCTGTTCACCCTGAGACGGCGTTGATGCGTACCACAGCGTTCCTCATCTGACCCGTCCAAACAGTCCTGTCTGCCGTCACACACCTGTGCAGAGTCCACGCAGCCAAATGACCGGCATGCAAACTGGCCCTCCACACAAAGCACTCTGGGTAGGCCACCGTCATCAGGGGCTGTGGTGATCCACAGTGCTGTAAATAAAAACAAAATAGAGGCAGAAGTAAATCTCTGTTCTGAACAGTGAAGGGCTTTGAACCATAGGTCCTGACTGATTGTAGGATAACTAGCTAGGTTCATGCACCTTTTGTGGTTTGCAGACCAGGCCTTCCAGAGTGAAGGGTTGTAGTGAGGTGAAGTCCAGGCTGACCTGTGGTGACCCCTGGGTAGATGGGATGTTTGGTGGTCCAATGGCCAGATCATTTAAGAAAAAAAATAAATAAATAAAAATACCGAGCAACAGTGTACTGGAAACTGACACACCCTAAACCTGAATAAACTGGATGAATAAAATACTAGTTGAACTTTGCAGTAAAAAGTTTTAAAACATTCTGAGCTTGTTTCAACTTGTTACAGCTAAACCAACAACGATCATAGATACCAGTACTTGTAACTGTGGTTTTCTGAAATCCAGGCTGACCTGATGTAGCCACACCAGGAAGGTGACCTTGGGACCTAGTGGTATGGAGGCCTGGGGCACCTGTTGTACTGCCACCACGGAAACCTGGTCTCCCTGTGGAACTGGTGTGGTTCTGCAGCCCTGGAGAACCTCTGGTTGGGGCTGTACCTAAAGATGAAGATGAGGCGAAAGAGACAAAAACAGAGACAGACATTAAACATATTCCAGCAATGTAAACACTCAGGAGGCAGGAAGCTGTTGCACATTTCAACTGCTATTCTGTCAAATGTAAAGTGTTTCGATCACTTGATCCTACGAGGGACTAGAAATTGGTACAAGTGATGTAACAGGACTCAAAAGAACAGCAATGAAAAATGTATATGACCCAGTATCCATCAGCTCTCACCACAGTTGATCTCATCAGAGTGGTCCTTGCAGTCCAGTCGACCATCACAAAGCACAGAGACAGAGACGCACTGTTCACTGTGCTGACATGTAAACTGGCCTGGTTTACAGTGCTGTACCGTCACTTTCCCACCACCAGAGGGAGACGAGGTCACGCTGCTGGGGGTCACCAGCTCGTCTACAACAGCAGGAGGAAGAGTTGATTTATCTTATCATTGATGTGTCAGCTTTACAACCCAGCACAAGTTCAGGACAACAAGAATCAGTCTAACTTACAGATTAGTAAGACAATTGGATGTCATAAGAATTTTAATCATTATCATGTCCTTTGTATTTAGTTAAATTCCTCACCTCCTCTGCATCCCAGGATCTCAACACGCATGTAGAGGGTGTGTCTGAACTCCACAGGGATGATGCGCAGGTAGCGAGCTCTGACCAGCCGATCGAGCCAGCGGGTCACAGGTGTCCTGCCCACCATCCGCACCTCGAACACCTACACCACAAACAAGAAGATAGTTACACATGTAATGATGCACTGGATTTTCCAGGCTGAACATGTTCACTGTACACAGATACACACAAATACAGACATAACCTGATGTGCAATATGACTCTTTCCGAATTACAAGAAATACCTTAGCAGGTCCACCAGGTTTCCCATTCTCTGTGTAATCTGTGAAGAGGCTGCTGTGCAGCGCGAAGGCCAGGCGGTATTTAGTGAGGTAACCCCACATGCGTTCACTGCCCTGCATCACCACCGCTGATATCCACATGGGCTCCAGGAAGTCCACCTGAAAATATGGCTGGGCATCTGTAGGCAAGGGACTCCATCCAGGCTCCATGACCTGACTACACAGAAGAGGGTATGGTTTGTTATTTCTCTGTACACCTTACATGCTCGTTTCCAGAAAGTGAAAAGCAATACATTTCTTAAGCACATGCAGAAACCACATCCACATACTGTTTATGCTTTAGGGCAGGGGTCTTCAACAGGGGGTCCGTGGAGGTACTGCAGGGGGGTCGTGAATTTTTTTGTTGATGAGACTATTGTTTATATATTTTTTATATTTTCCCCCCATTTTTTTCACACAAATTTAAATGTCTTTAAAAACACAGTAACATGAATCCAGCATATTAGCGAATGGATAAATGGAGGCAGAAGACTGGTTCACTGGTTCACTCACTGCACGAGACTAGACCTGTCCCTCCAAGCCTCCTGCACACAAAGAGGAGGACCCGCCAATCATTCGGCACAATTCAATTGGCCGAGAGCCTATACAGTCCTGCAGCTAACTAAGATCCCAGACACAACGCACACTGCAATATTATTTGAAAAGAAGACACCTATGTTTATAAATGGCAGCGACACGGCCACCCTACTCACTGTAGGGTGGCCATCGCAGCTGTGGATAGGCCTTGCACATGTTTAAAATAAAAACATTTATATATGAACCTGTGTATTATATGGATAGCTTAGCATTGAATGCACAATAACAAGGTATGTTTATACATGGCACTAGGCTCACAATTAAAATATAAAATAAAAAATAAATAAAATATATAGTAGGGGGTCCCTGCTCCATCTCTCCATCAGCTTCCTAGGTTCTTGGCCTGAAAATCGTCGAAGACCCCTGCTTTAGGGGCAAGGGCCACACAAATACCAGTCCACTCACACATTAGGGACGATGTTTAGTCTCCCAGCATCAGCAGGGTTGTTCTCACGATGTGTGGATGAGGTCAGCTGACCATATCGAATTCTCCCATCCTCAAGCCCAAGGGGAGAGGAGCAGATACCTGCAGAATAAGATGAATCTTAATACAATCCCACAGAAACAGTCCAGACAATTAAACATTAAACAAGCTTCAGTTTTCACAACACAAAAAAAACAATCCACCTAAACTGGATTTAATACTCACCACGATAGCCTGGGCCAGCACCCTGTAAACAAATAAAAAAATAAAAATATGTGCATGTTGCTATTGACACCTGTAATTTCTGGGATTTCTCAACCTTGGTCTTGTCTCCAAAATAAATACTATTAGTAGAACTTTTAGCTGTAGGGTTCGTTTATTTTTTAAAACAGTTTTATACATTTTAAAATCCTGACTGGAAAATGTAAATGTTCTAATACAAACAAGACATTTAAACCAATAAGACCTTTCAAGATGATCATGTTTTTTCAGCCACCATAGCCATCGCTGATAAACTGTTCTTTAACAACAATTTCTGTTATATAATGCTCTTCTTCAATTTTTAGGTATCTTCTTTCTAATTATTGTAACACAGTTTGATTCATATGCATCGTAACTGGTAGAACTTTTACCAATTTATTACATTTAGTGCACATTAAATTAGAAAGGTTGTTTCCTTACTGTTGGTGTTACTGCAGGATGAGTGACAGCAGCCATGGATGGAGTCCTGAGAGGAACAGGGGTGGGTGTGTATGGTCTGTAAATTGCAACACAATGGAAAATAACGAAGAACAGAAAATACAACAACTGAAATCCTGTTGGTCAACTTTACAACAAAGAATGACAAGATCAGAAAAAGATCAGTCAGCAGCAGATTGTTTCAGAATGGTTACTGCTACTAACATTATGACTTATAGACACAATAAAAATCCTCCTCCACCTGTCTGACTGGGTAGTGAAGCTGCCGTGGGGGTGGCAGCCAGCTTCATCCTCTCCTTTGGGACAGTGGGGGATTCCATCACATCGTTTCCCTGCCTCAATGCAGCCCCCTGGTGGGGGACAGGAGAACTGTCCAGCAGGGCAGCTGCGTGGACTGGTGGTGGTAGAGGAGGGCTGAGTACCTGCAGGTGGGGAGTATCTACTGAGTAAAAATGATTTCTGGAATCACTTTTGGTCTGTGTGATTTGAGTATAAAATGTGTAAACGCACTTTGTGCGGTAAAGTAAGGGTTTGAGGAGAATAACTTAATTAAAGTTGTGTTATGTTTGAGAAACTCACCACAGTACATCTCATCTGATCCATCCCCACAGTCATTGACTCCATCACAGACAACTCCCAGTGGACCTGCTGGCACACAGCGACCGTTTTTGCACTGAAACTCCTTCGCTCTGCAGCCGCCCACCGGGGACACTGACAAGGGAGGGGCGGAGGTAGTTAACCAGCGATAACCTGAAGGGGAAAAGAGAACACTGTAGAAGCACATTTGTGCACAAAATGACCGACAAAACACCAACAAACTAGCTACAACAAAATCTATCTACTTACCATCACCACAGCCCATAATCTCAAGTCGAAGGTAGATGCCGTTCTGAAAGTCATGTGGCAGCAAGCGAACAAACTGAGCCGACACCATCCGGTCCAGTCTGCTCTCAGCCACACCTCGATCATCATGGTTACCAAGAAAAACCTGGAGGGAGAAGGTTAACACATGAACCTCAAGAGCTGAAAAAGCAATCTAAAGTGGCCTTCAAGGTATATGATGGAAAGCTGCTTGGTTCGATGTCTGACCTTGGCTCTGGGCCGGGCATCAGTGACAAGCTCTTTGTACGTGTACCACTGTCCGCCATCCTGGCTGAACTGGATGTAAAAGCTGGACACGAATGTGCCAAACACACCACCACCCTGAGTTAACACACCTGCAGAAAGACAGAGAGATAGAACTTACTTTCACTGATATACAGTGCATAATTTCACACAGGAATTCACTTATACACAACACACTAAATTGTCATTTCAGTCTGCAGTTGTTAATGTGTCTGCATGAATGTTTACCAGTGATGTTGTACGGTTTCAGTAGGTCTATCTGTAGATAGGGACTCTGCGCGTTGCTGGTGCGTCCCTCAGGGCTCCGCTGTGGTAGGTCCTTATATTCTTCAGGTTCTGGACTCCAGCCCTGCAGATAAATGTTTTGCAGAATACACCTGGTGTTCATGCTACACAATATTACACTGATAACCTACAGTCATGCAAGCAGTGCTGTGACACTGTACTTCGATACATTGATGCTTTGTGCTAAATGTGTGATCTTCAGCATGCTAACATACTCACAGTGGCAATGCTAATATGGAGATGTTTACAATCTTAGTTCTGCATGTTAGCATGCTAACAATTTTAACACTAAACAGGAAGTATAGCTGACATTGAAAGGTCTTTAGTATTGCAGGTATTTGGCTATAAACCAAAAATGAAAACATAAAAAGTTTGACCTCATGATGGGGCTAGAGGAAAAGTTGCTTTTCTTTTCCTTTTGTTTGGCATTGGAAACCAATGGAGCAGCAAGAAATCTACCAATAAATATCCCTTAATCAAAAGCCTTAAGGCCCAGATGTGCATGTTGACTATTCAATGGGCAAAATCAGAGGACTAATCACTGGGTAACTGTCAAGTCTGTAAAAAAAACATGCACACTCAGTTAATTCAAACCATTAATATTTATATATTTACATTGTCTTAATCACTAACTTGGAGTGGGTGGGGATTTAACAACTTATTCAAGGACATTCATCAGGATGAACATGTCCCAGTACAAAGTTTGGTTGTCTATTAAAAACACTGGGCCTGGTATACCTGGAGATCTCTGTGGGAGTCCCATCCATGGAGGCGAGCTGCCTCAGGTGGGTGACCAGTCTGCTGTGACGAGGCACTGAAACTTGAGGCCGGCAGAGACTGGACACCGAGAGGAGACCAACACTTGTCTGAACAGAGAAGGAGAGGAGGTGGGATCCTATCAAATTTACGCCGTGTGAAAAGTGATCAAAGGCTCTGCCTCTGCCTGTGAAATTAAAGGACCAAGAGATCATATGAGAAAGACACTCACCTCCAGGAGGAAGTGGATATGTGGGAATAGGGGGTGTAGCACCCTCTGCTGGCTTGGAGGTCACAGTAGCAGGGCTAGTTGTCACAAGAATGGTGTCATTTTCTCCTATATGCAGAGGTGTTGTAGAGCAGAGAGATGAATGTCAGAGAACGAAAGAATGGGAACTCATATTTGAATTGCTACAGTTTTGCTGCTGAGTGATTAAATGTGTAAGGTCTATATATAACTTTTTCTCCTATTTTCATATATTTTTAAATATATATATATATATATATATATATAATTAAGCTCATACAAAAATGTTCATAAAATCATCATTTTATGAACATTTTCTTAAGCAAAGACAAATTTGTGAGCTCCCATCAAAACAACCAACCTCAGACAACACGTGTGATGTGAAGGCAATTAGTCATGTAAAACTGGGAAATGTAAATTACTTTATTCATGACATTTAACCAGTGTACATAGTGGAACAAGAGTCATGATTCTACCTTGGCAGTAACAACACCTGTCTCCCTCTCCAGGCACCAGATTTTGACCCTGCACAAACAAAATAACTGTCAACATTTAACCCAGTCGCTCAGGTGGAAGAGTTGCCAGGGCATACAACACTGTAGAGGAAAAGCAAACAAGCCAGAGAAAACAGAGCTATATTGATGGGGAGAGTGTGCAGTGTACTGTTACATACTGTACACATATTGCATGCATGCCTAAATGCACATAAATACAGACACACTCACATACACATACAATTCCTGTCTTACCTGTGGACATCCAGTGGCAGCGTATGGACAATAGGGGGAACACTGCACTGTAAGGTTGGGCAGACAGTGGCATAACTGGCAGTGTTTTGACCTCCATCTGTCTCCTACAGCATGTGACTGACCCTGGTACTCACACTCATCACAGGGGTCTGTCTGACACCTATACACACACAGACACACACATGTATGCGAGAGGTGACAAATTATTAATTAAACTATTTCTTTAAAGGGAACCTTGCAGGGGTGTTGTTGAAATTTAGATGATCACCAAGGACACAGTTTGTCATCTTCAGCAACTTTGCAACATGTGGTTCAAAATAATTTGGGTTCAATAGGTTTTATTCTCTAGGGATCATGGAAATCCACAGAAACCATTAGGATTCATTTTGTGTGGACCACAAAAATCCACACCAAACCCAATTAAAATTTCAGTTCAAGTTTGTCATGACGGTGGCCCCAACAAAGACGTTGGATGGGTCACAAAAAGTATTCGCATTCACCATAAATATTCACAACAGACTGGAATTGATCCCGTTCACTTTCATGAAAACTGATCGTAGGGTAATCTCATAGGGACTATGAATATAAGTGAGTAGTTATCAGTCCCAACAGGAGCGGACAACCTACCGGCGAGCTTTCCTGTAAATTCCTCTGCACGTTCTCCCGTCTCCGTGCTTGGTGGGGTTATTTGGGCTGCGGAAAGACCACTGAACACTCTGGACACCACAGGGCCCCAAGCACTCTCCCCAGTCAGACCACGAGGACCAGCCGCAATGCACTACAGTAAGACAAAATTGACTGTGTATGAATACTCAGACTTTATGGGAGATGAAGAACAATACCCAGTATGGTTTGTGCATTTTTTTTTTCTATTACTTTATTGATCCCTCCTGGGGAAATTACTCTCTGCATTTTACCCACACCAAGCGAATGAA